>VXBH01008919.1:292826-321868 GCA_013400035.1 Rynchops niger | reverse complement strand
TCCAGTGAAGTTGTTATGCATACTTAAGTACTCCTCTTTCTATACACACTTGCCATTCCTTCCATATCTTAACTAGATGCTGTACCTGCCATGCTGGATGACTGATCCACATCTATCTCATGTGCATGTAAGTTACCACCATTAGTTACGGGTGAGGTCACATCAACAATCAAAGGAAACCCATTAATGATTCTGAAATTGCTACAGTTTTTCACTAGAAGTCAATCTAAAGCTCTGTTTTGGAGCATAAACACATCCTTATGGATTTTTCTCTTAAAACTTATGTTGTGCTTACAACGAAGTTCTGAGGGTAAGCAGCAGCCAATTGAGTTTTAATGTGGCACTGCAAATATATGTGTTCCACTATGCCTTGTAAGCACGAAGCACTCCAGCTGATGATCTACATCAGACCGTACATATGGCAAGCATCAAGAAGCTATTAAACCTGCTGCCTTGAAGAAAACAACACCAGCAAACTCCAATTGTATTAGGTGTTGCATACAAATACCTATTTCCATTTTGATATAGGATTTATACAGTGTATTGACTTTCCTCTCAAATCTGGGCTTCTTGGCCATTAAACACCTTCAGCCCAGCACTAGCCACACGTGGTAGGTCACCATTTAGATCTCACCTGTCTGGCCAGTCCATTTGTATACTTCTTTGTATAGCCAGAAAGCTACCATCAGGCATTTCATCAGGCTACCTGAGATGGTATCCAGGAAGATGGGACATGTGTTGATCAAAGAAAACACATGATTCTGGCCACTCTTGAGAATCTTCTTTACAATTAAGAGACAACCACAAATGCTGGTTTCTTAGGGAAATAATAACTGGGAGCTACTGCAAACAGAGATACAATCATGCTTTACATTACACATTAGCATCATACTACACATTGAACAGTTCTACCCAGTCAGATTGTGTTTGAAATTTCTGTGTGTAGTACTTCACAGCTTTTTTTTATGCACTGGATCAGATCTAGGCACCCACTGTATTATTATTATTATTATTATTATTATNTGTCTTCTTTGTTTAGAAAAACCAAGAGACATCTACAGCCATGTGGTAGTGACCATGCTTGAATAACACTGACAACTGAAAAAATACTACTGGAATCTCAAAAGATCTCTCATATTTCAAATATCTAGATGTATTATATTCCCAAAAGGATTACGAGTTGAAGGGGATAAAAAAACCCATCTACTGATTCAGCGAGGCATGATGTGCACAAGAGGGGCTGACCAGAACACGCTCAGCATTACTGTAGCAGCAGATGCTGTTGCCAGAGGAGAAAAGCTGGAAGGGGAAAGGAAGCAGATCAGTACCATTTCTCATGGAAAATTTTTATGTGCTTCCTTCCATAGCCCAAAATTGTGTGCTCTATGCTGCCTCAGAAGGACATTTCTACACTGATGCTCTATTTGAAGGGTCCAAACAGGGCTTGCTTCCTTTCTGTCTAGGGAGAAGCTTTACCCCAAGGGAAGAAGCACCGAAGGCATAGGTTTGGTTTATGGTGAGTTCTTTCTTTACATATGGCAAAGATTTAAATTTATCTAACAATGGTTTATTATGATATGTCAAAGTCATGGGATTATCTTAGGCTGGGCTGTTAGGATATACTGTGCTGAACTACGTCAGTATCATGTTAACTTGCTGCCAACTTTAGAGGTGCTTTGGATTCTGCTAGGCACAGGATGGGGGATAGAAAAGCAAATTGAGAACAAAGACGGGGGTTGTCTTTTTTTAAGGGAGTAAAAGGCAATCAATAGCAAAACAGATATTTCTGATGACAAAAAAGTCTTTGGAAATGAGCCATTCTTACTCTAATGTGCGTGTAAGATGGAGAACCTCGGAGTAGTTCCACTTCACCTATATACCTCCCACTGTTTTCATCACTGTAGCTTGTGATAAGCCCTCTCCTCCTTTCCTGTCAGTCTTCCTCACAAACCCTTATGATCTTTCCTCCTTTTATGGTTTTATGCTTTTAAATTGCTCTAAGTCTGCCGGTAAAAGAGAACGCCTAAATATATAACAGATACACCCATTTACCTTGGGATGAATATTTTATCGGTTTGGATGTCATCATATTCCTCACAATCACATGTTCCTCCCTCCAACACATATGGTAAGCAGCTGTATTAAACGGGCACTACTCTTACTTTCGGTTTAAACCTGGGAGACTAAGAAGTTCAGAATTAAAACAACAAAAGAACAACTCTGACGTCTTATTTGAAAGGACTACTTTGAATCAATGCAGAAGCAAAGAAGATCAATGAGAAAACAGAAGTTAAGAAAAGAATAGTATTTCCCCTGTCTTCAGAATATGCTGTTCCAAAGGAACACTAGTAGCCCCAGATCTGTGTACAAAGGTGCTCAAGCAATGGCCCAAGTTTCTGATCCAATCTTCTTGGATTTTTATTGAAGAAAGAGGAGTGGATATTCACATCTGGCATAGTCAGGCACTAGAGTGCTCTAAAAATAACACCCAGTGTCTAAGTAGCACTTTTCATTCAGATATCTTGAAGCCTTTACAGGGATGGATAAGGTATATTGTCCCCATTTTACAAGACAGAAAAATCAAGATTCTATTGAGTTAATTCACCTGCCCAAGGATAACCCTTAATTTCACCTAAGGGCCAGGATCAGATTTATGGCAGTCCGAGAAGCTAAATCCAGTTCTTCCATTCACTCTTTCTCTTGCATGTCCCTGTCGCGGTACATTTCATGTTACACGATGAGGGAGAGACCACAGGACTGTCCAGGGCACCCTCCTGCCGTCCACACTGCAGCTGTGCCTGGTCCTGCAGACTAATAATGCCCCGTGAACAGGGCCATTAGTGAAAAAATGCAGAGCTGCTCAACGCTTAGCCTGAAGGAAAGCTTTAAATCACGAAGAAGTCAGATGTTCACCTGAAACTTTCTCTTTTAAAGACCATGAACAGGGACTGCCAAGACTGCAGAGATTTCAGAGAGTGAAACAAAGCCTTTACCTATTCCAAGTTCTTGGCACAAATTACTCAATACAGCAGGAAATCCTACCACACTGCAATGCCTAACAGTGTAGCGCCTGGTTGCGAAGGGCTTGCCTCCCACGCACATGGCCATCAGGACAGAAACCTTTCAGCATGACTGCACAGCACACAGCAATCAGCCAACGCTATATTTAGACTGAGAAGCCTTCTTTCACTCCTGCTGCATGGAGAGACTGGAAATTGCACTGCATACAAATCCCAGCATTAGGTCTTCGACTTCATTTGCTCCGTTAACATATTGCTTACTTTCTCCTTCCCTTGTAACATCCTGACATTTGTCAGACACAACATAAAACTTTTTCTCCAGTTGAAACGGGAGTGTGGTGGGTGGGTACTTTATTGGCACATCTATCCATTCATGCTGGACCATTAATGACACATTCACATTTACTGACAGGTTTTTTTCCTTTCTTCTTTTTAAACATTTGCTAGTTCCAAGATACTATACCTTCTGTTTACAGTAAAGCCCAGCCTGTGGAAATGCAACCTTCATTTATTTTTTCTCTCTGGGGAAAAAAAAAAATAATAAAAAAAAAAATTATGCCCTTTCCTTATTTTGTTTCAGTTGATAGGAAAAAATCTGCAAGAGATACTGAAGACTAGTGAACATCAGGCAGAACCAGTCATGACCATCACTTTTCAGCATAAGCACAGGAACAGATTTAATCTGAACATTTTCTGTCTTCCCAAAGCTTCCCTGCTACCGTTTCCAATGGGACTGTTCATGGAAGTCCACAGCAATCATTATTAAGGAAAATAGCACATGCTCACATCGGTGCTGTTTATCATTTAATATTATTTGTCTTGCTGTAGCACCAGTAATTGCCTGGTGTCAAAAGCTCTTTGGAGATAGCTTAAATAGACCTTCAGTTACGAGTTTGGTTTGGAAGGTTTCATCCCTGAAAAGGGAAATGCTGTGAAGCTAAGCTGATGATTTCACACATGTAGCCTCCATAATATAACAGATCATCTTCCTGGTAGGGCTGACATGAAAAGATGTCAGGTGGCGGAGGCCCGAATCCCTTCTTCTCCGTATCAGTAACCAGGAGATCGTCCCAGAACATGGCAGGAGGCTTTTTGGTGAATGCCAGCATAGGAAAGGGGATCAAAATCTGAAACAGTTGTGAACCAGTAGGATATACAGCAGAAGCGCTCAAATTGGGAAGTGGCCAGGACATGGAGGCTAACAAGATAAATGTGCAGAATATGCTCGCTTTATTGCTAACTCATCTCTGTATTTCCCTTTCTCCTCTGCACATTTATTGCTGTTTGATGGTGTTTTCCAATAGCACTGTAACTTTTCTATGTACAGGCCAATGGGCCGTAGTGTACAAATAAGAGACCGGTGAAGCCTGGTTTTTGAATACTTCCAGATTTCTGGGTGTATCCTTCCATTGTTCATCTTAATAAGGATGTAATGCTGGGATGACAGAATGGAGCAAGGGCTCGGAGATGCCGAAGGGAAGTGTAGCCACCCAGTGGCCATTCAGCGCGAAGTTACACAGCGAGTGCTCCGGGGAGCCCAGGGCGTTTACTGTGGCTGTTCCTTGGAGTTGTGAAAGAATCCATTCGCAGAAATAGTACGGGGTGCAAAACCACTTTACACTTTTCTGATTATATTTTGGCTTCCATGAGATGAAAGATTTAAAAATGTTAACGTAAGTCATCCTATTGGTCAATTTATCTGCGAGCAGGAATATTACTGCACAAGAGAAATATATAATATTCCTACAATGTTATTTCAAATTTGCATTCTAGTGGTATCAACAAGCTCCAGCTGAGATCAAAGCCTGATGATCAGAGATGATATTGTGTTTTCTAATGAATGGCAGCTTTGTCCTGAAAGATTTTAAAATCAGACTGATAAGAAATGAAAAATCGGCAGTGCCACTCGTTCCCCAAACCAACAAAGATACCCACGCACAAAGAGTTTATGTGACTTCCAAGGTCACCCCAGGAAGCCGTGGTTAATTGATGAGGTGAATCTCTGTGTCCTGTGTTTTAATCTAGTACCATTGCCACATAGCTTTATTTCCTACTCTGCGCGTTCTGTATTGAGAAGCTCATTGATTTAAACGTGCACTGCCTTTCATTTTCCAAGTGGCTATTAGAGAAATCACAGGAGCTTGAAAAACTGCCAAAAAATCATATTAGCAACTCAGCTATTGTGAAATAACTTTTTTCTGGTCACAGAAATAGGATGGCTAGATTTCAGGATTTTTTTCTTAGGTGGAATAGGCAAGCTTTGTGTTTTGGGTTCCAGATGCCTTTGGGCACTGAACTGTCCATAAAGAGTATGATATCAACTATGTATTTCACAGATATGTCATAAGTGATTTTTGTAAAGTGCTTTCAGATGATTACAAAAGACACATCATAAAAGACCGGAGAATTAGCATTATGTTAAGACATTTGGCCTCAAAGGACCATGACTGACAAAACTATGCATTGCGATAAAGAAAGTCTATTTTTTATTAGGAATGGGCTGATAGTGTCCAGAGCTAGGTTAGGGTTGTAACTTAGGTTTGAGGGCAAATTGGACAAATGCTCAGACATATTAATAGTAATATCCTGAGGCTGATTTCATGAAATTCAGGAATGTCTGAAATAGAGAATAGGCCCCTTCCAGTATTGGATCCATCTGCTGTTTTGATGTTAAACATAGATATACAAAATAAAGTACAGAGAGGTAGGATTCACAATTCTATTCAGGTCATCTTTACCTTTCATCTTTAATTAAGAAAGCAATTCCAGTTAACTGGAGGTTGCATACTCTGCATTGGTTCCAACAAATCCTGGAACCATAATGGAATCTCAGTAGTGAGCAATGAGTAGGCATAGTGTTGGCCTGTCTGGGGTGAAGTCTTCAGAAAAACTTCATCATTCTTATTGTGATTCTACTATTTCTGAATGATAAAGTAAAACCCATCAACTCTGGCTGGATAATCATCAGGTCAGCATTAAGCCCTTTAAAATATCCCTGCATTCTCTCTTCCTTTGCACAGAATTAGTTCACATAATGGACATTTTAAACCTCATTATTTTGTGCACAAATCCATCTCTGATTATTATATTAAAACAGATCTATGTTGGGAGATCTTGAGGAAGGAGGAGATGAACCATAATTTCCCTTGAAGTGTCTCCTGATCATCAGTCACTGTTGGCTAGCGGCTGCTGGACTATATAGACAATGGATCTGATCCATTGTGGCAGTTACTTGTAGCCTTCTTCCGAAAGTATGTTAAGTAGAGTTTTCAAATGGAAAAAATCTCCTCTGAGAAGGAAGAGGTAAACTACATTTATAATTAATTGAAACATACTGCCTATGTTATTTCTTTCCTATGGTATTCCTAGCAGGTAAGGTAGTACTATTTGCTTCAGAAAGCTCAAAAAGGTCCTTCCACAAGTGGAATCCCCTTTCCCATTCACAAGTGTGAATTCTCCTTCCCCAAACAGCTGAATGAATTAAAGCAGTTGTTCTTGAGAAACCTTATATTTTATATATACACATAACTATAAACAAATCCAGGGGCAGCATCATACTCAGGAACAAGTTCAGAGTCTTAGGAACCTATTCACAAATATTTGTGTTTCTTATTCAATCAGCTCCTGATCTGTTGTGAGTCCACCTAAGAAGTGGACTTCACTTTATAGCTTTAGGTTTTTTGGAGTGAAAATGTCATGTGAAGCTTGAGAGATGCAAAGAATAAAGTTCAAAACAGAACAAAATAGCTACATAAACTTCCAACAACAACAACAACAAAAAATAATAATCCTCAAAGCAACAAACCTAATTCAATCTGATTTCCTGTGGCTGGGGATTTCCCGGGTGGATTCTCCAGTACCTCAGAAAGGGTTAACAATGACTGACACTCTCTTTCATTCATCACGTTTTTACTCATAAGGCAGGTTCTTTGGCAATCACATTGCAGCCTTCTCCTCAGACGGGACTCTCAAACAGCCCCTACTTGAAACCTGTAGGAACATGGTATCTTTAGTACATCTACCACTGTCACATTTGCCTGAAATTAGGTAAGAATTTCAGAAGCTTTCAGAGATACAAACGAGTCATTCAATAATGTTTGCTACTATTGAAAATAAATAGAAAACTAATGTAAAAAAAAAAAAAAAAAAACAAAACCAAAAAAACCCAAATCATAACTTTTCAAAGAACTTCCTGACTTTTCATTTGTTTGTCACAATGCTTGGTGGAAAATGGACTAATAGCAGCCTATTTGGTCATAGTCAAAGTCCAAATGGACAGGTGATGTCCTTTTGGCTGCTTGTAGAAAGCATAATCTGCTAGCCTTAAAGATTCAATTTTGCATTCTGCAGAGCTGTAAGCGGTTTTTACTCATGGCCAAACCAGGTCTGGCTGCAAGCATTACATTTGCTTCCAACTGAGTAAAGTAAAACTTTTGTGCAAGTATACTTGTACTGAGGTCCTGAACGATGTGCATCAGCCGTCAGTGCTTCCTCAGTTGGGACAATAATTAGAAGCGGGGACTGAACCAAGATTCTTGGAAGCAAATAACCCCATTTTTGCATTAATTTCCAATACAAACCCAGATGCAGCTCTGAATTTCATAAATGAGATCCTCCTCAACAAGGAGCAGAACTAAAGCTTCAGACCAGATTCCCCAAATTCAGGGATTTTAAAATCCAGCTCTGTATTTTGTGGTTTGGACCCCATGCTCTTTCTAGAGATATTTTCGAAGTTAAAACCTAGTAACGGGCAAGCAGTTTCTAGTGTTTTTCTCCTCAGAAAGTATTTCTATATATCTTTCAGCTGGTCAAATTATCCTATTTGAAACGCATTTGTAATTTGCTGCGACTGAGTGACCTGCTCGTGAGGCTGTATCTGATCATTTGCAGACCCTGTTAAATAACAGCTTGTGCATGACTTTAGCAGATGGTTTAGCTAACATACAATTTCTATAGGTATATAAAATAACATTTGGAATAAGAAAGCATAATGGCCTCTAGATTCTTTCTTCATTTTTGCAAAGTCATTTGCTTTTAGCTGTTACAGCACAGCAGCAAAGGACCATACAGGGGAAATTATGATAGAGTTAAACTAAGCTGAATAATAACACTATTTAAGTAATACTCCAGAAACTCTACTAATATGTGCATAAAAACAAGCATTTCACAGATAGCTACAGAGATGGAGGTCTAATATTTCCAGATCAAGCAAAACAGATTGATCAGCACTGATTTGGTCAGGGGTTTAAATATCTGCAGCCTCCAAAGGTTTATTTTGACAGTCATCATTAAAACTGGTCTTTAAAAAGCATCAGCAAACAATTCCATAATTCACTTTCAGGAGTTAACATATTTTAAAGGATACACATTGTCAGAACTAAGAGGCAAGACTTTGCTCAATGGCACTTGGATTTCATTCCAGATGATAAAGAAACAATAACTGGTTCACAGCTTGTTTTTCAGAGTATGGATGGAGAGATATTCCAGAGTATAACTTCAGAAGTAAGTACTTATTCACCCTACACTTCATCTGTAGCTGACTGAGGGAGCTGGAGGTCCTGGAGAGCAAGAGGCTACTCTTCAATACCATGAGGGGACTTCATGGTGCCCCTTTCTTTCAATCCTGATCCCAGGACACACACCCCAGGTGCACCCAGACACCAGGGAAGACACACTCTGCAGTTTGCCCCGCATTTTTTCCCCTCAGGGAAGAAACTGGAATGATACGTGATATTCCCTCTACCTGTGGGCCTGCGTTTCCTTTGGAAGGAAATCCTGATGCACAGTCCTGAAACACAACCCCGTCTACTCCCCTCGCAGGGCTGGAAGGAGGCCATGGTGCCGCGTGAACCGAGCCTGCAAGGTTTCGCTGTAGGACCTGTCAGTCCTATCGTGTCGGCTCAGCCAAGAGCCCCCACGGGAGGCTTCTGCTTTGAATCATCCCCGAGAAGAATCTATCGCTCTCTGCCAGCCATGGAGGAAAACTAAGAAGAGCGGTTTGCTGTGTCCAGAGCTAGCCTTTGTTACCGCAGATTTAGCCTTTGTTATTACATTTGTTAATCATTTACCCTCTATTAATTACGTGGCACTTTGTTCAGCTTATATTAATTCTGCTGTGAACATCAGTGAATGTCTTGCGTGCAGAGTCGAGGGTGTTCTGCACATGTATTAATGAGAGAATATGTCATCTTCCAGAGCAAAATGAATATATATCAGAAAGTTCTGCCAAAATGCCTCCTCAGATGTGTTTTTCTTAAATATTGCAAGCCACAAAAAGGGGATACAACTTTGCAAAAGTGTTTACAGTTCCCATTCCAGTTTTGAGCTCCCATCTACCCTACGTCCTTCAATTCTTTCTCCTAGTATTTAGGATGCCGTAATTGTCCAGTTTAAACCTAAAGCCAATCCAATATTGTTTTTAAGTAGTGGGAATAGCTCTGCCCATTGACGTCTGTTAGTGTGGTAGAAAGAATCCCCAATACTGTCAGAAAAGAAAAAGTAACAATCAAGTCCTACAAATGAAGACAGATCTTCTAAAACTATCAAAACATATAAAACTATCACTGCCAGTCCTGCAGCACCCACATACAAGAGTCTAATTTATATGAATTGTTCCAAGCCTCATTTACCAAGGAAAATTGCTGTCATTACGGATACATCTGTGAGTTGGTCAGGAACATTTTTGTTCTACTTTTCAAATTAGAACATATTGATTACTTCATACAACATTTTTTTCAAGGGGAAATGTTGGTTTTGGGAAATGGATTGAAAAACATTTGCAAATGTTTTTTGATGTAACTGAGACTTTGTCTCCAGAAATGACCATTCCATGGCTCAAAATTACTTTTCATAGAGAAAGATAAGCAACTTAAATCACAAAGTATATATTGAAAGCAATCAAAAGATTTCCAAATTGGCAAAACAAAATGTTACAGCTGATCTGAACCAAAACCATATCTTCTGGATTTACAGCCCATGATGTTTTTAGATTTTGACTTCTTTGTCCTGATTCAGGACATAAACATTTTTCCATACTGTTACATTTGGCCAGAATGTGAAACCTATTTCCTGCCTGTTTCTTTTTTACTACCATACTGATGGCAGTTCTCCTAGCACAGTCACAGCTGTAAGATATTGGCTCTACTGCAACTGTAAGACTGCTTTTGCTGAGATACTTTATGTCAGTTCCACAAACCCGAAAGATAACTGCTCTGCAAAACCAATGGTTTTACTCGCTAGGATAACCGACGATACATAGTTTTGCACACACACACACAAAAATCCCTCAGATCTAGCTTGTATTATGGTGTTATCCATAAATTTAAGAGTAGATTTTCTCCTATTTGCATCAGTGAATGTACTTCACTGAAAGCATTCCTGTAAGTCACCAAAGTGCAAAGGGTCTCTGGGGTCCCATGCGGGCAATTTTAATGTTAACTATAATCCATATTTTAATACTTGAATATAGTGATGGGAGATGCACTAATACCATGGAAACGGTCCTAAATATACCCTGTTCCAAACAATGCCAGAATTATTAGATGTTAAAAGATTTGCTGTATTCACTCTGCTAATTTTTTGTCCTATTCCTAGTCCCTTTGTGACCTCTTTGTTCCTGCCCCAGTTTCCGTCTCAGAGCACAGATAAGACTGCTTGAATTCCTTTTCTGCTCCAGCACTTGGATGTGAGAAGAGCTGAAAAAGACCACGTACTTTATTCCTTTCCCCCAGCTGGGTGTGCTCCTCTCTTTCCCAAGCACGATGCTAAGGCAGAAGAGAGTACCCTTCAGAGGGATTTTATGGCATATCTACTATAAAAAAAAAAAAAAAAAAAAAAAAAAATTAGGGGCTATTCTTTTATTTTGAGGATAGCTAGATGGCACAACTCATGTCTGCAAGGGTGAGAAGAAAGAAAATTTTGCTGGAAAAGGCTTCCAGGACTCCCAGCCAGCAAAGAAAGGCTTACTGACAGTGTATAGAAGATGCCAGCCTGAAGGTTAAGCCCCAGAGACAAGTCCCTGGCCAGCTGGAGAGCAGGGGATCAGTTAGTGAAGAAACACCCCTGCCCTTATCGCCAGCCCCCTTGAAAGCTCACTAAGCCCTCGTTTACAATAAATAGCAAAGCTTGATATTGTTGCAGTATTTTGCTGGCATTACTATCATGGAAGACCTGGCTGGAATTATGTCTCACGTTTCCTCAAATATTAGCGCTGTGATGAATTTCAGCCTGCTTGAATGAATACTGGGATTTTTTTCTATTGGGTGAGACTTTTCCTTAAGTTTATAAATACCTAAGAGCAAACATTTATTTATTTATTTATTTATTACTGAGAACTTTGTAATAAAGAGAGGGCATGAAAGCCTCTCTTCTGTGAAAGATGGAAGAGAGAGATTCAGCATTTTTAATTTTGACCCTAGCATTGCCCCTGGACAAACCACTAAACAGGCAAGTTTGCACATGATATAAATTTCTTAGCCCCTTGTGGCTAATGAGAGCTGCAGGATAATGAATCACATCATCACTTCAAAAGATAATATGTACAACCCTAATGTTTTCAAATTTCATAAAGATGACATGAGGGCAGTTGGAAACCTGCCAAACTTCAGAACAGTTATTGAGTTATATGCACAGTATCAAGGCACGGCACACATAGAGGGAAAAACAATGTTTTGCAGAAAGAGACAGAAACTGGAAAATAATATGTTAATGGCTAAACAGACATACAGAGGTCCATTTTTTTGTTCTGTGATATTTCACAGGCTGGCCGTGTCTTGTGCATGATTAATTAGTCTCCTCCATGTTATGACCCCCACAATGTTTCTGAGACGGTAGACAATTCAGTTCTATTTGCTTTTCCTGTGCGTGTTTCAAACCTCTTGCAACTGCAAAAAAGATACCAGCGATCTTACATATAAGATCAGCAGTTTCACACATTTGCTAACAGCTAGCAGCTCTCCGCAGAAAATAAGCGTATGACCTAATAAAGTTGTGTAAACACACTGTCATTAAATATATGTAATAGCCATTATAATTCGATATATTCTTAGCTGTCAGCAGGTTTTGGACTGGGCTCTGGGTGTTCCTACGTGGCAGTTCAAGGGGAGGTGGCGGCCAGCAGATGCCTGGAGGGTGCGCGGCCAGCTCTCTGAGTGCTGGCTGCTGATAGAAGAGGGAGCTTTTCAGAGGTGAAGGGAGCGATGCCCTCCGCGTGCCTTCTGGGGATTCCATCATACCACGCAAATGAATGAACTGCCGTGTTTGGGCTTGCTGCATGCCTAGATAGATACCTCCGCTTTCCTCTGTGGCCCTCACCAGCACTGAGAAGTCCAAAACGCCACCAGAGGCAAACATGGTAGCTATAAGGAATGCAAATTGTGATGAGAGTTCCCTTTTCTGACTAGTGCTGAAAGACATGGGGTTTGCGTTTGTCTGTTTTTGTGTTAATGCTACGCAATTCTCCTTGTGCAAACCCAACAATAATATTTTAGGACTTCATTTCAAACGAACCATGGGGAATGAGGTTGGCCAACTCCACCAGCCAGGACAGGCCCCATTTCTATATATCCCAGCTTTGCCTTTTTACTCAAGAAAAAACGATGATGAGAGCTGGAAAATAAATCATTAGGTTTTAAGTGCAGAAAGGGACAGGCTTCTTTTTCAGAGTTGGTGCCAGAATCACTTCCAGGTATGACCAGAAATTGGGAACTTGCAGCTAAATCCTGGGATTTCATTTTGTTCTTCCTGATTTGCCATCGAAATGATGAAGGACTCGGAGAACGCTTTGCAGTAGAGGTGCCAATGAGGATTGCAAGCACCCTTTTAAATATAAAACAACTACATTGAAAGAAGAAAAAATTGGCAATAAAATTCAGGGCTTTTTTTAATCTGCCCTTACTTCATCACCACTCTGAATGGGCACCCACAATTAGTGTTTATGTGATACTATACTCCAGGTACTAAGGAAGGAAAATTTGGCCAAAACTCATAACAAATCCTCTGTTTTGTCAGTGTGAAATACTTGATAATTTGTAATGCATTTAGCCATTAATCATTTTAAAGGGCTTTTAAATGGGCATGAAGTCCTTTGAGTCTTTTCCATATACAGACATTGGATCAGGGACCTTTGCTACAAATTACTTTTGTCTGGACTTCTAATACAAAATCAACCTGAGAACAAGGGAAATACATCACTGTTAAATTTTATTATAAGACAGAGCCATTATAACACATCATGGGAAACATTTTTAAGTTGTTCTATTAATAACAGCAGTGCCTGATTTCTTTGGTTTAAACTTACCTTTTTCACATTTTCTTGTGACATTTTCCAGATATAAATTGTTATGATGAAGAGTCATTCAAAGCAAGGGAAAAAGCTGTAATTATGTTTCTCTTTTGTAAAAGAGAGTGGGGCAGGAGGGGGATTATTTTACACAGATCAGTGAAGGACACCCTAATAAAGATTGGTCTGGAACATTTCTTTTTATGACAATTGACTTATCAGCAAGAGCCATTGTAGCAAATCTGGAAATTACATAATTGCCAGAAACTGTAGATATTTGACTTGGCAAGAACCTTAGGTGTCTCTGATTTATTATTGTAAGAATTTGGCTCTGCGAAGATGAAGAAATGTTTAATGAAAGAACAGTAGAATACAAATGAAACAGGCAGAGATCCTGTTTTCAGAGGCTATATTTAACTACATTGTCACTACTACTGTAACACAAATAAACTAAAATGAAAATGTCTGGGGTGGCAAACTGGCACAAAGATCAATCTTCATGGAAATACTAATTTCAACAGCTAAACATTCATCTTTTCCTCTCCGTTTTGTACTACCCTTTGGGCAAGATATTTGTGGGTCATTCATTTTATTAGATGTTATCCCTTTTAGCACAGGCACAATAACAAAACTGTAAAGCTGAAAGAAATTCGTTAATGAGGACTTGCATTTTTTTAATCTGTCCTTCACAAGGCAGTGAAGCCCTTTTAAGTAGCAAAGTCTAAAGGCATTAGGCATTACTAAATTCAAGAGAAATGTAGGTGACTTCAAGATCAGAGTGGTGAAGTGGGAACAGTATAAGCACTTATTTTAGGTTTGGAGGATTTGCAGACCACAGCAATTCTGAAAACACCCATAATTATTCTCTGTATCAGAAGACCAGGTCACTGCACAGTAGATTAAGGTGAATGTCTTTGCTTAAACCATTTGCATCAAAGAGATTTACTTTGGCAAGTCCTCCAGGAGAAGTTTTCCCTTTGATAAAGTTCAGTCTCTTTTGCTGGAGAAATGCTGTTTCCTGAAAACGGATTATCATTTGCTCTTTAATATCTCCTCATGTTTCTCTTGTTTATCTTACTACCTCATGGAGGAGCTGCTAAGAACATCCCACAGTTTATCTGTCTTGGCGTTCAGCTGGACGGCAGCAGCTGGATTCAATGCCACCACTGCTGCTCCTCACCACCATTGTCAAGGGAAAGAAATCCTGCCGCAGCGTGAGATCGACATTCCTATCTCCCGGAAGACACACGTGCTGGCACCACCATCATCCATTAGACCAGAAGTTTTGAGTCTGCTATCAGGCTGGAGTTTCTCTGCTGGCACTTGGAAAGACCACTGCCCTGCCAGGGCTCTGATCATCTCAGTGTTACGGAGGAGTAAAACATCCTGTTCGAAAAAATGTTTCTGTTGAAGTGTAAAACTCAGATGATATATTTCGTTGTCAGGAGATTAGGAAGAAAAATAGCAAAAAGTCACATAAAACCACCTTGTTATCTCCATAATTTTTTTCCAGAAGTAAATACTGGACATGTTGGGAAAGGGGAGATATGTCAAAGAGTCTGAGGCTACCTTTGCTTAAATGATGGAGATATCACGAACGATAAATTAATATTGCTCCATATGGCTCCTGCTCCATATTCACCCTGATATTATTAACTACTGAAGATGCATAGGCAGAAGTGCCTTCAGAGACCTGAATGCAGAAATCTTCTGGCCAAAAGCCTTGATCCTAGCATGAGTACACTATTCAAAGTAGGTTTTTTTAACAAATAGCCGTAAATGAGTATTCCTGCAGCCATCAGCAGTAAAATATGTAAGCATCATGTGGGGGTACCCGTGGATGAAAAGCTGGACATGAGCCAACAATGTGCGTTTGCAGCCCAGAAGGCCAATTGCATCCTGGGCTGCATCAGAAGAACCATGGCCAGCAGAGCCAGAGAGGTGATTCTCCCCCTCTACTCTGCTCTCGTGAGACCCCACCTGCAGTACTGTGTCCAGCTCTGGAGCCCTCAGCACAAGAAGGACATGGACCTGTTGGAGCAGGTCCAGAGGAGGGCAGGAAGATGCTCAGAGGGCTGGAGCACCTCTGCTATGAAGACAGGCTGAGAGAGTTGGGGTTGTTCAGCCTGGAGAAGAGAAGACTCCGGGGAACCTTATAGCAGCCTTTCAGTACCTAAACGGGGTCATACAGGAGAGATGGGGAGGGGCTGTTTTCAAGGGCATGTAGCAATAGGACGAGGGGCAATGGTTATCAACTAGGCCAGGGTAGGTTTAGATTAGACACTAGGAAGAAGTTCTTTGCAATGACGGTGGTGAGACACTGGCACAGGTTGCCCAGAGAGGTGGTGGAGGCCCCATCCCTGGAGACATTCAAGGCCAGGCTTGATGAGGCTCTGAGTAACCTGATCTAGCTGAAGATGTCCCTGCTTACTGCAGGGGGGTTGGACTAGATGACCTTTAAGGGTCCCTTCCAACCCAACACATTCTGTGATTCTATGATCAGAAAATGGAGCACCTCCAAAATTTTTGGTTTGAGCTTTTTTACCAGCCAGGCAATGTAAGCAGAAGTAGCATGGCTTGTACAGTACGTTATGTGCTACAAGAGCATTTCTTAATGGACAGGTTGATGAAGGCTTTGCTTTCATCTCTCTTCTCATTAGCACCAGCTGCAAGATCTTTCTCTCAATATATTTAACATGACCATGGACTTGCAGACTTGCATCCAGCTCCGCACTTGGACTCCTTTCATCAGTTTACCTTCCTTTCACAGTTATATTACAGCTATTTTACATGTCTACATTTAAAAACCAATGGGAAAAAATACCACTCAAAGGCAGAATTCTCCATTAGTAATGCAATGTATTATTTTCTTCTGAATGTGAGCAAGCCATTTATCATATATGCCTTCCTTAATAATCTGTGTTTTCTAAGTCTACATATTTTCTAGGGAAAAAATAACCACTCATCTCATCTTCATGATTTATATCACACATATCATATTTTACACATTTATTACTTTATAATATAAATATTTTTGCTTTTTTTCTCTTTTCCTTAAGTGTGTTGCAACCTTTCAAAATAAATACAAAGTAAAAAGCCAAGCCAGCTCTAGAATACTAGGAAAGTCACTGGCAGGAAATCTGAAACTAAAAACATATAATTATTATTTTAGCAGTGGCTGGGTGTAGAAAAACACATTTTAAAAGTTATTAGATGCCTTTTTCATTCATTCTCCATAAAGTCATGCAATAAGAGTCTAAAATCCAATGGCAAGAGCAAAGAGGAATGCCACTCTCACCCATACCGGAAAGGAACACTTTCCAGTGTTCTTACTCATTACATACACTTTACCTGGCACTCAACATACATCCGCAAAAACTGAGAGCGGCCACTGCATTGCAAAGAGTTACAAGCTGAAATCAAGTGTACTACAGCTCCTGAAGCCAGGCTCCTCTCGGTGGCATCATGGGATGAAGAGCTGCTAACCCAGCACAACATGGGTGCTTTGGAATCAGCGCCTCTGGAAGCTGCAGAGGGAGAAATGGAGACTTGTAGCACCGCTGTGATTTTAGTGGCAGATGAAGGGGATCCTATACAAGCAAATCATTACTGTTCTGTGCTAATTGGTTAAATGGCTTCATTTGTAGACCCCCAACCGAATTATGAACTAAATGGGGTAGCTTATTTGCTGGGGAAAGTGTCATTTGCTGCTGCCCTGAAACCCTGTGTCAAGAATCAAACCTGTAGTTGTGTCATTTCAGGCACATCTGGACTAGTCATGAGGAGGACTTGTTTGGTTTGTTTGTTTTTTTTAAAAAAGAAGGACTTTTAGGACAAACTGGAAAAAGCCTGTTTGGGACACAAAGTGATACTTAACTTTTTTTTTTTTTAATATCTGAATATATGAGGAGTTTTGGTGACGTCAACGCAATTATGTAAATTGAAATAGGAAGAAGTGGTTTGGAACGGTAACAGGATTTGAATTCTCTTTTGTTGCAACCAACCATGAGACCATCTCACAAAAAATGCCTCAGAGTGGTTGATAGGAAAACACGTGCCTATTATAGCTTATTATTTTTTTGTAAGATAACAGAGTGGTCGGTATAACAAACCTTATGGTTGCTGCTTTCACGTATTTTTGCAATACCATCTATCTTTATTGAGACATATTATGAAACTGGTGTCCAAAACCTCTGTTTATCTGGTTTTGTACTATAATTTAATTGACTACTTACCTTCTTTTGCATTTCATCAGAATCATATGCAGTGCATGGTCTGCTCTTTAGAGTCTTTTTCTTGGCCCTAAATAAAACCCAAGAATGTGGCTACCAGTTATTTCACAGCTTTTTATTCAGCTGCAAAGAGTTCTCCCATTTTGGAATTAATAAATTGTTGGCAGAATATGTTTTAATAGCTATAGTTTAAGCTGACTAATATTTTCCGCTTTGCCAAACTTTAATTCCTTGCAATTTTTTTTTAATTATTATTATTCTAAATTCAACCTGGACTGAGAAAAGTTATTTCAGCAAAGTTTGTTCATCTGCCTCCTAGAGTGCACTTTGGGAACAATATATTGTTTGGCTCACATTAATATTTTAAAGTAACTTTTGCTGCACTTCTGAAAATCAACTGAAATTTGCCAAGTTCTGAGACTTTGGAAAATCTGTTTACACATGCTCAGGAGAGATAGATTTGGGTTAGCAAGAATTTGCTGAGCATGTAATCTGCACTGAGGATATTCCCTTCTCACCCAGATGCCCAAAAACCTCCTGCAAACATTCTATAACTCCCAGAAAAAAAAAAAAAAAAAAAAAAAAAAAATCTATTCTAGAGTATTAAGAGCTTTTTGGCCAATGCTCGGAAGCTATTATGGGGAGGGAAAGGGCAACAAAATACAGCATTTGTTGGTTTTTTCCCTTCTCTCAGTGGTACTTTTTCAATGTTCATGACTGGTGAAGATTAATAATTTGATGAAATGTAGCTGAACTGGAGATCTGAGGGATTTATACACAGGGTTTCTAACTTAGACAATTCTTACATGACCAGAAGAAACCTATTGCCTAGATACAGTGCAAGTTTTCCCTTTCAAAAGAATTTGTAGCCAAAAAGCACAAACCCTGTGCCATTTTCCTCTTCTGACGTGGTCTATTAAGAGTTAAGGATTTAACTTCTATGGGGGCTGTATGCAAACCTTGTCACCTGGGGTCTGCTGTGGCCCATTTGAGCCTCTTCCGGGATGGAGAAGCAGGTTTCTGGAAGAGTGAAATTCTTCCAATGAAAACATCTCACTACCTGCAGGGAAGACAGAATTACAGAGAATCACAGAATCACAGAATGGTAGGGTTGGAAGGGACCTCTGGAGATCATCTAGTCCAACCCCCTGCCAGAGCAGGGTCACCCAGAGCAGGTCGCACAGGGACGCGTCCAGGCGGGTTTGGAAAGTCTCCAGAGACGGAGACTCCACCACCTCTCTGGACAGCTTGTTCCAGGGCTCTGCCATGCTCAGAGTAAAGAAGTTCCTCCTCATGTTTAGGTGGAACTTCCTATGCTCAAGTTTGTGCCCGTTACCTCTTGTCCTGTCACTGGGCACCACTGAAAAGAGCCTGGCCCCATCCTCCTGACACCCACTCTTTAAGTATTTATAAGTGTTGATAAGATCCCCCTTCAGTCGTCTTTTTTTCCATACTGAAGAGACCCAAATCCCTCAGTCTTTCTTCATAAGAGAGATGTTCCAGTCCCCTAATCATCTTGGTAGCCCTCTGCTGCACCCTCTCCAGCAGTTCCCTGTCCTTCTTGAACCGGGGAGCCCAGAGCTGGACACAGTACTCCAGGTGCGGCCTCAGCAGGGCAGAGCAGAGGGGGATTGTTACTTGAATTAAGTATTACTAGAATTGTTACTGTAGACCTTAATTGAAAGATGTCATGTGGAAAAGGGTCATGCAGTAGGAGGAAAATTATAAAACCGATTAGAGAAGACAGTGAGAAATACCATATCCAAATATCTGAGTTATTATTTGATATGTAAGTATTACAGGGAACTGTGTCATATTGGTAGGAATGAATGGGTACGAACTGGAGAACAAATGGTACCAGTAACGATAAGTGCTAATTACTTCTGGATTTGATAAACAACAGATTTCATCACACACCTCCTGGCTGGATAAGAAGTAATGTTATTTTTACTTGATTAGTATAAATGGTGAGAATATCAGAGAAGCAATATCTACAGAGATAGCTATAGATAGCTTTTTATCAAACAGCTATTAATTGCGTCAGCTGAAAATAAATTTAAAATACTAAGCAGTATTCAAAGCTTTAAGTCAAAGCTCGGAAGAAAGAAAAATTGTGCTCATTTACATAAAAAAGGCAGGTCACACACAAATAAACATGACCTTGAAATGAATGAATGACCTTGAAAGCTAGCAGATTGAAAAATGAGATGAAATGTAATGGTACAAGGTACAAGATCATGAGCGTAAGAAAAAGAACAAGAAATCTAGCATCCCAGTGTTTAACAAAAGCTGTTAATAAAGAAACAAAAATGATTAGTAAATATGGCTGAAATACAATGAGTGGCACACAAGTCAAGGCTTAGAAGGAGCCTAAATTTCTTATTCCTGTTCAATTGCTTATTGACAGCTTTTTGAGGCACAACATTTGTCCTATGTCTGTTTGTCCTGAGCCTTGAAGAACGGGTGGTTCATAACCACCAGCAGCAAATCAAACAACATGTTCAGTATTCTGGTAAATGTAATTCCAAAAAGTCCTGGTAAGGTGTTGAAATTTTGGGTTTCTTCGTTTGTGGAAGTCTTATTGGAATTGGAACAGATGCAAAGAAGGACAATTTGAGCCTGTGGGGAAAACATCTCACCAAAATAAAGGCTGTAAAGATGGAGATAAGGACACCATGTACCATGGAGACAAGGGTAACATCACATAAAGCTCTGGTAGGACAGACATTCATGAGCTTCAGTCTGGAAAGCAGAGAAAATATATCTGAGAAAGCCTCTATAACAGTTTTCTGACTTCAACGGAGAGCAAAACCATCTAATTGGGTTTAATATATACATTGGTGTATGTACTCAACTTATTGTGAATTCAAGGAAACAGACTCAGGAAATCTCTTCTACTTTTCACTGCTTCTGCTCCTTTCAGCATGGTATATTACAAAATTTAATTACCCAAATGGAAATTTAGCCAGGCATCAGATTTTCAGCCTTAATTTTGTGACGAGTGCCAGCAGTGGGTATTGCAGTAATGTTGTTAGGGGGTGACTGTGTGTTAGGACCAGATCAGCCTTCTGACTCAACAGTTGCACCCCAGCATCACTTAAGTCCTGATTAACAATAATCTTTTCAGCCTCTGTGAGCATACAGAAGTATAAAAGGACACGGCTGCAGGTCACAAAAACACTCGATGCAATTTAATTAAAACCAAATGCAGGCAGTGGTAGGCACTGTCACTAGAGAACGTTCACAGTCTCTCAGTCCGAGTCTCTCCAAGCACTCCACTCAGTCCCATCTCACAGTAATTCACCGTGTTTAAACACATGAACAACCCTTCCTATCAACTTGTATAACCTTCCTCGTGCCACAGACCACTGAATTTCACACAGTGATGGACATACAAGCCCAATAAAAGCTCAGAATAAGTATTTCAGAAGAACGGAAAGTATTTGTTGAGGTATGCTCGTGCAGCAGGAGGCTGCAAGGTTGTGACCTCAACCTGTGAGGACAAACCTGAATTATTCGATACCGACTGGAACATGCACAGGAGCACTGGGCCAGCCCAGGTTGTAAAAACACTTGCCAGTTGTGCTGCGCTCTTTACTGCTGCCACATTAACACACCAGAACCCAACACAGACACTTTGAAGATCCTTGGGTGAAGATCCTTGGGTTACCTTTGACTGCAGTTCTCACAGACTTTCCATCTTTTGGTAGGCCTGTAGCTTCTAGCTTTTGAGTCGTACACAGGGATTGCCAGGCAGGTTAAAAAGCCTGCAGTACCTTTGCAGAGACTGAACATTAATCTTATTTAAGTGTCTTGGTCTGAGAGGTCTGGATTCATTTCCCCGGACTGGACCAGCATTACAGACACATTCACCCAAGGCATTGACTTCAGGAATACAGTCGGCTTAAGCTCTCTGTAGGAAAGAGAAGAGCATCCAGGCTGCAAGTTAAACCTCCAGTGGAATTGGAATGAACTGCCTTCTACGCATAACCTTTTCACTACAGAGGAAGACCATAATGACCATATCCAACCTGGAAGTCTCTGTACAGGAGGGAAAATAGGATGAAAGCAGGACAGTTTATGTGGTTTTTTTCAAAGTCAGGAGCTGAAACTGATAATATAACTCCGATCACCCAGTTATATGCTCCATGGCCTTCTGAAATCCCATTGAGTTTACCTTTTTGTTCTGTGATTTTATAGCACCACGTAAAATGAGGGTCGGATTTTGTGATGTAGACATTTATGGAACTATGTGTCGTAAATGCCTCCTACTTGAAGCATTGCTTTTATGTTATTACTGTTGTTGTTACTTTTGTCATTGCTGCTGGTATTGTTACCTTTCCATGCCCTCAAGAAAAATATTGAAAACAGAGAAATGTCAATACTGCTTTGATGTAAATAATACAACTTGAAAGTCCCTTTCAAGGGAACCAAAAGCAGACTGCTGGAGTATTTTCTACCCTGACGCATGCGTGGTGCTGTATGGTGTTGTGAACTGATGAACATGTCTGAGGAACGTTTTAAGTCGCAGGACAAAAGGAGAAGCCACAGCGCAAGGAGCTTTTGAGCATGGGCCTCACCTTCAGCTGCAGCTCAGTCCCACACCCTCGTCTCATGACCCTTTGCACCAGAAAATTCCCGTTAGCGGTTGCACCGACTAGGTCAGCCCAGTTTTCTTGGCCGTGTTGGGGGCCAAGTGCAGGAGAGGGATTGAAGCAAATGCACGAGACAGCAGCCTGGCTGTGGGAAAGCGCGCGGAGAAGGGCAACTGTGTGAGCCTCACACTGAAGGCTTGAGCTCGGAGAGGTCTGCAAAACTAATCTTCCTTCTACTGAGAGGTCTTGAGAGGGGAGGAGGGATGTAGTATGGGGAGTGCCTTCCTGTGTGTTCCTGCAGCATCAAACACAACAGCCCCCCGATGCTTGAAGCCCTTGGAAACTAGCACAACACAAACAATAATACATTATCATCACTTTTAGTCCTTACTCGCTTTCTCCCAAATGCTTAACTCACCAAAGTTAAGGGAGGGGACCCGAAGCAGAAATGGAATACCCATTCCCTGCAAAACACAATCACGTCGTAAGTTAAATAACAGAGATGTTGTGTGCAGGTTGCTGACAGGTTTGAAGCCATAGCTTAGAGAAGCCCTAAATCTCCTCTTGTATTTACACTTCTAGCTCCTCTTTCCCCCTCAGGAGCTCTGCACTAATCACTTACAATCCTCTTCTTGGAACTGGGTGGTAACTCTGCACAGTCAAAAGCACTCTGACTTTAATTAGCTTGTCTCCTTTATTAATAGGTGTACTCACATCACACTGTTCCACACCCCTTGCTTGGAGCATTTTGTACATTTTCTGCCTATGCCCCTATCCTTCAGTGCCTAGGAGTGTTTAGAAGGTTTAGAGTTTAGAACTCATTGCCTAGGAGCGTAGAAAGTGTAATTTTTATATTTTTTTCTCACATACTCATAAGAAACAAACAAAAAAGCTTTGTCCTCAAGGACAGTAGCAGGAGGCCTGGCTATGTAAACAAAAGTAAACAAAAACCTGCTATGTAGGTCCCATTATTTGTGAGTTACACCATGGAGTAAGGCTAGAATGAGAAAGGCAGGATAAAGAGGAAAGGCAGATGGTTTTTTTAGGAAAACAGTGGATCTGTTTTTCCCAATATATGTGTGAAAGGCAGTTCCATAACACAAACAGTGGACCTTTTTTTTTTCCCTAATGGCTCTGCCCTGCCATTGCTCCTGCTGCCCAAAGACCGTGGGACCACACAGCTGCCGCATCAGGGGCCATCCAGTAGCCCCCATCAGTGTCACTCCAGCGCCCACATTGTTTGATGCCATCTTCCATTCAGGAAACGGGTGGGAAACCACACTTTGCTTGAATGGGTTTTCCACGTATGCCTCGGGGCAAGGGGGGGAGAAACACATCTAACAGTCTTGCTTGTTCTCTCATTTTTTTTAAGCCATAACTAGCACAGTGCAACAGGGATTAAGTGATATATCTGTGGTATTTTTGTACAAGCACACAAAAATACAACCTAAGAATCTTTTTCAATGTGATTTTCTCATTAAAGATTTTTACCTAATTTAATACTTAACTTGAACCCTTGTGGACGTTAGCACAACCTAATAGCTAAATCATGGGTATTTAATGCAGAATAGAACACGTAAATGCCAGAGTGAATCTTAGAATACTTTAACTTCTTCTGTTATGGTTAAATGAATCAACACTTAGGTCTTGGTCTTGCACAGACGCATCCCTTTGTGGAGCTGTTTGCGTGACTGGAGCCTCCATTTATTTCTGTTATTAAAGGGATAATTGGTGCATAATGAAAAATACTTAAACAACTGTCTCTATTATACAGAGCTGAATTTATTTTTTTTTTTATTATTTTGTCCCTTTTATTCAGAAGGAGCTAGGAACCTCATAGGGTTTGCGTGTATAATTTATCCACTTTCTATCTTATGTGTGATTGTCTTGGAATGCAAATATTCTTCCGTTTAAGCTTAGAACAGGGACAAGCCTTCCTGCAGCGCATCTTTTTTTTTTTTTTTTCCCCAGTGTTGTCTTTATGTCTTTTCTGTAAGTAATTCCGGCACTGCAAAGTCAAATCCTGACCTGCTAAACCTATTATTATTGCTGTTGTTATTGTTGTTGATTTCGCTACAGAAGTTATGACTTTATTACTGATTCTTTTTCTGGCTCAAAAAACACCAATGTAATTATTTTGTGCTAGCGTATGTGCCTTTTGTTGAGCTTTTTCTGACCACAGACTTTCAACAAGAGTGTATTCTTGTCTTCTTTGTGATATTCCACATTCTTCTTGGTGAGAGGGTCTGGATTGCTTGAAGCTGGACCCCTGCTCGGTTGTAAGAGAAGTCACTGAATGCTTCTTAGTTCTTCCTGTGGTAAACTAGATATTCAGTGTTGGAGCTAAAGCACCGTTTTCCTACCTCTTTAGTCAAGGATCTCAGTCATGACTGCCTGAGATCCACATTGAGGATTTGTAGGAAACATATAGAAAATCAGTTTTTAACTATTTTAATGAATCAAGTCTTGAATCCTAGGATTGCATTATGAGTATTCATATTATCCACAAACAGGAGGGTTTTCCAAATTTTTTATCTGGCCGGTCAGGTGTAACGTGTCAGTGTTGCCACGCATTTTGCCATGGCAGGCTGACCTATGTCACAGCCCTTTTGAGGTTCCTCCCTTCCAGGAACACCATACTTATTCTATGGGTCTTGGGGTCTCAGCATGAAAAATCACAATGCATATACGACATAAAAATCAGTGCAATCACACTCTGAAGTGACCCTGATATGGCTCTGGGAGAGCTAGGCCCTAGAGTCTACATGTTTGTGACATAATCACGCACAATACGTATTAGGATCCATACATCTAAAGGGAGAAAATCTCTTCCACTAAGAGTCTTTTCCTTGCTTCTGATCTCACTATTTTAAAAGCTTGGAAATATTTCACATCTTTCCAGATAGAAGTAGGTATCAAAAGAATTAAAAAAAAAAAACCAACTTTTTTTTTTTTTTTTTTCATTAGTAAAGCACTTTGAGCTCCTTCTTGAACAAGAAGTCTTACTTAATGGTTGTTCTTAACATAGGAAAAATATTGGCAGCTCAGCAGAGGAAGTTTCTTTTCATTCTGCTACTCAAAACAGAATTCAGAGTATGTGCATGACTTTTGCTACATGTGTGCTTTTGCTGCATACTTACTATCTTACTCTTAAAAAAAATACATACAAAGATAGCAACACACATTCTTTTTTATGTGTTTAAATGCAAATGCCCTACAAATTAATGGGTGATGTCAGAAAATTCCTTTCCTTTCTAGCTTAGCTCAGAAACCACAAAGTCATTCTATTTTGGATCTATTCCTATTTCCCATACTCCACAGGAGATTTAGTAGAAGCAAGACAAGCTCTTTCCTGGAACCCCATGGGCATTACTACATTTTTTAGATGTAGATAAGGCCACTACAACTCCGCATTTGGAAAGTCAAGATTTCATTTATAAGGTGCTGAAGCTGGAAGGCTTTCATGTTGGGCCCTCGGTTCACAATCTCCAGCAGAAGAGGAAACAGAGGGTATGTCAGCAGCAAGCAACCGAGCGCCAAACAGAGACATCTCAGTTCAGTGCCTATGTTCGCACAGCTGAGTGCTATGCAGAGATACCATGTGGGTCTGGAGAGCAAAACATTTAGGTTAGCAGAGCACTGCTTTCAGCAGCAGCACTTCAACAGCACTGCTCGGGCCCAGTACCAAGTTACCATCTTTTAAGTTTTCAGGTGTCTTTCAAAGGTTAAAAAGGAGTCTTCATCTCTTGAGTGATGACTCTTTTCCGGGGTGGATGGGAAATAAATGTAAAAATAAATATAAAATAAAACCAAAGAACATGATTGAGGCGCTCTGATTTTGCTCCTGAGTACATGCAGGGTGGTGGCGAACGCAGAAGGACAAGCATTCAACCTGGGCACAGCTCTGGGAAATGCACTGCCATGGGCTAACACAGAGACATGACAGTTCAGCTTGGTAACCACCAGAGAACTGGTTCCTAACCCCTGTTCTTTTCCCCTCTTCTCCAAGGGCAATGGACTCACCTGCAGTATTTAACCAGGAATAGCCTCTTGGAGATGACCTTCTTAGATTGATGCTGAAAGCTTTGAGCAGGACAGTGGTGGTGATTGGGACCAGGAGCAGCTGTTCTGTGGCTTGATGGCTTTTTCCAGCTTCTCCCAATCCTGACTGCTCAGCTTGGTGACAGGCTTGCCACCGCTCAGGGAGAAGATGATTGGGAAGCAGGGATGTACCTGACCTGACCATTGGAAGGGGAGTAGGTGTTTTCATGCTCCAGCTCTGAGTACAAACACTAGAATTAAATATTCAGGATCAAAATTAAAGGAAAACAAGAGTATCTATAAGCAGCAGAGCCACTAAAATCAGTGCTTTTCAGATTTATGTTATGACTTTTACATCCTCCTGTGACAGCAGGGGAGAAGCCACCTACAATGTGTTCATATCTCTCAAATCCTCTTTTCATATCTGTCTTCCTGGTAAACTACTCTCAGTGCCTCTCCTTCTACATCATATTTCCCTGGCTAGCCGGGCAATAGGCAATGTGGCAGATTTGGAGATGTCAGATCAGCCAGGGAGCATTTGTTTGCTCTTATGTAGCAGAAGAACAAGCAGACAAGTACAGGGCATTTGCACTATGGTCCTTCCCCCAGCAGGGCAACAAATTGCATGCTGCTGTTGATTCTCATTAAATGTTTTAAGAATTTAAATCTCTTTGAGAACTTTATCCTTCTGTCAAATTCATTTGGAACTGGACATCACTGGGGAATGATGGGCAGATGGTATAATCACATAAGCCTCCTTTCAGTGGGAATCCACATTAAAAAACAAAAAAACAAAACAAAACAAAACAAAACAAAACAAACCAGGCAAAAGAAGCAAAAATAATTATGCTTCTTTTTCAAGACTGAATGGAGGCAGAAAGACTTGACACTTTGGTAATGATTACGCAGTGATCAGGGTTAGAGGCAATGTTTAGAGCCTCCCTTCAAAATGTTAAGAGTCCTTACATGGGCTACGATGTACAGATAACACTGAGCCACTGGCTACCACCAACTGCAAAGGCTGTGGGTCTGCTGCACCTGACCCCATCCCAGCTCAGGACGAAAGCCGCATCCTGCCTCACTTTCCATTCTCTCCTCCAGCTCCCCAAAGTTCCTCGGGGAACTTTGTCTGCAGAGGCAGCTGGGAGCATTTCAGAGAGATGCATATTAGATAAGTAGCACACAGCCCTGCGTGGGATTCTGGGGTTTAGGATCACCCAAAGCAGATGCCAGAATAGCAGTTTTTTGCACGTGCTGCATACGACCTCAACACTGCTGTCCACATTACTGTTTCTAAAAGGTACTTTCAGCCTTGCTGTGTAGCACAAAAGACCCCAGGTCACTGACACCCACCCCATTTTGACTGCTAGAAACATTACTGCTATATTATGTAAGAAATCTCCTGGAGATTTGTGGCAGTCAACAGGAAATCAGTTAAGGCACTGCATCTAAATAATAAGTCTCTAATGCTGTAGATAAAATCAGTGCTGGAGGCTGTTGCCTCACATTAAGTAGCTGTGTACACCACTACTCTGAAGCAGCCCTGGAAGGGCTCAAGACCAGGCTGGATGGGGCTTTGAGCAGCCTGATCTAGTGGGAGGTGTCCCTGCCCATGGCAGGGGGGTTGGAACTGGATGATCTTTAAGGTCCCTTCCAACGCAAACCATTCTGTGATTCTATGAGAGCAGCAGTGGGGTGTCACAGCGGGTGCTGGAAAGGGGACGCTGCCGCTCTGCGCCCCGCTGTCCTTTACAGGGTGCGGGGAAGGGCTGCAGCTCCGGCTCCTGCTCCCCCACCAGCCGAGGGGAGATGCTCCGGCCCTGCTCACCCTCGGGGTGCGAGATGCGGGGAGGCTGCGGCCCCGCTGCACCCCCGGGGCCGGTCCTGCGGTGCCCCTCGGTACCGCCGCCTCGGGCGAAGCCGTGCCGGGGGAGGTCAGGACCGCTCCGTGCCGTGCCGGGGGAGGGCAGCCGTGCCGGGGGAGGGCAGGACCGCTCCGTGCCGTGCCGGGGGAGGTCAGGACCGCTCCGTGCCGTGCCGGGGGAGGGCTGAGCCAGTGCGGGCGGCCCCGGGCACAACAGTGCGAAAGGGAAAGCCAGCGCCCGGGTGACTTCCCCTGCCCGAGCGGGGCGGGGCAGGACGGGGAAGGTGCGGGGCGGGGGGGTGGTGGCCGCCATCACCCGCTTCCCGGTTGCCCGCCCCGTCTCCGGCCGCGCCCGCAGCCCCGTTCCCCGCCGCGCCAGGCAGCATGAGCGGCTCCGGGCCGCAAGGGGCCCAGCCCGGCGAGGCGGCGGAGGCCGGGCTGCAGGAGGCCGAGCGGGACTGGGCGGCGGCCAAGGCTTTCTACGACAACCTGGTTTCCAAGAGACCCCGGCCGGTGAGTGCGAGCGGGGACAGCGGGCCGGGCATGGGGGTGGTGTCCGGAGGCTGGGGGGCGAGGGCTGGGGGCTGCCGGCCGGCGCTACCCTCCTCTCGCCCCGCAGCCCAAGCCCCAGCACGCCATCACGGTGGCCGTCTCCTCCCGAGCCCTCTTCGATCTGGTGGAGGAGCGGCGGATCTACGAAGAGCAAGGGGTGGAGAAGTACGTGGAGTACCAGCAGGAGAACGAGAACGTCACCCTCAAACCCGGACCGGCTTTCCACTTCGTCAAGGTACCCGGGGCGGGCTGGCCCGGCGTGGGGGCGGGTAGCGGCGGGGCGCGGAGGATGCTGCCCGGCCAAATTTCGGGAAGAGGAGGAGCCCGAAACCTCCTTGGGCGGAGATAATCCTGCCCCGGGGGAACGTTCTGGGGACTTGTTCCCCCAGCGGTTAGTTCGCCCCGGCCAGGGAGAGCACGGCATCGTGTCCGCATCGCGCTGCGACGCCCCATCCTTGC
>VXBH01008919.1:259627-292231 GCA_013400035.1 Rynchops niger | reverse complement strand
CCTCTCCCCTCCTGCCGGCACTGATGCTAAACGCCTGCGGGAGATCACGTACCGCTCGTGTCACCGGGAGCGGAGTTTTACCCTCAGCATCCCGGTTTGCATCCCCCGGCTCTCTGCTTCCCATCGGAGCAACCCGCATTTTCTGCTGGACACGAAGCTGCACGAAGCGCCTTCCCTCTTGAAGACTGATTTCACTTAGGATAGGCCCCCAAATCAAGTTTGTTGCAAGCTCTTCCCCCTAAAAAACCCAAACCATCTTAGTTCCTCATTCCATTTTTATGTCTCACNAGGGAGACCTTATTGGGGCCTTCCAGTACCTAAAGGGAGCCTACAAAAAAGACGGGGAGGGACTCTTTATCAGGGAGTGTAGTGGTAGGATGAGGGGTAACAGTTTTAAACTGAAAGAGAATAGGTTTAATTTAAATATTAGGAAGAAATTCTTTACTGTGAGGGTGGTGAGACACTGGAACAGGTTGCCCAGAGAACCTGTGGATGCCCCATCCCTGGAAGTGTTCAAGGCCAGGCTGGATGGGGCGTTGAGCAGCCTGGTCTAGTGGGAGGTGTCCCTGCCCATGCAGGGGGTTTGAAACCCCCTGGTGGATGATCTTTCAGGTCCCTTCCAACTCTAACTATTCTATGAATCTATGATTCTATGATAAAAGCATTGCTGTAAAATAATTCGCCTTGTACACCAGGGAGGCTGCACTGACTAGTGAATTTGCTGCATCTTTTCTTATCTGTAGCAGCTAGAGATAGCAGCCCTGTTAGCACAGTCGGTTTTCAAGAGATTTGTTAGAGTTCAGTGTCTAATTCACTTTGAATATAAGCAAGATTTGACTGTTTAACTCCTCACATTTTGAAAATGAGCTATGCCCAGCTAAATGTATCTTGACCTCTGTTCTCTTCCAGTATGGTATTTGGGTTTGAATTTTTTATATATTTAAGAGATTCATAAATTGCTTAGTCACAGGAATCATTAGACTAGAGAATTGAGGGTTTGTTGGGTGATACTTTCTATTTGGAGACAAAGGAGGAAAAAAGAAATAATATATTTTTGTTTGGATTTCTTTATTGGAGTCTTTAAGACATTAACTTAAAGTATTATACCTCATGCTTGTAGCACTTAAGAATCTTAATCCCAGGCCAGGACCTCCTTGGGCTGCAAAATGTACAGGCATTGGACAAAAAAATGGCACCCCCTCCTTCACTCCCCCTTATTCTCTAATACTTTAAGAAATTGCTAGTGCACTAGGGTATTAGCAGAGAGTATGAAAACAAAAAAGGTATACAAAGGGTATGAACACATACGAAGTTTTTTTCCTGGGTCTTATACCAGGCTCTCACTTAGAGTTTTCCCATGTGACATAACCCTGCTTTTTAAAGTGAGATTCTCAGAGTTTAATTATAAAATCTGTGTTTTAATTCTTAACAACTGGCCTGACTTTTTAAAGCATCTTAATGAAAATCAATCCATCTTGCATTCATTTAATGATTCATCGTTGACTTTATTGACATAATCCCAAGGAATTCTATTCAAGGGCCAAGATCCCAAAGCAGAGGTCTGTGTATAAACCTAGAGCAAAAAGCAAGTCTTACTCCAAAGGGATAAGATTCTAAATAACACGAGAGAACAGATGGATACAGAGAGAGACGAGCAGCTAAAAGGTCAAGAAAATAATAGTGACAAACTGTTGATATAGCATGCTGGACCATTACCTTTAAGGAGATCTCAAATGAATCGAAATCTGTCTTGTTCACGACCGCAATTAGAAATCGCAAAGGTAATCGTGTTTGGCAGGGCATGATTTTGTACTCATTACTTACGGACAGTCTTTGGCACCTGCCCGCCTGTACTGTGTCAGTGGATCTTTGCATAAGGATGTGGTCCATATTCACATTTGTGCATGCAAAACAAGTAGTTGCACGTATACATGTATACATTCCTTAACACCTTCTCCTTGATTTCACAAGAGCAATTTCCACGTGGGCAGGAAAGTCCAAGTTTCAAGTGGAGGAGGGAAAAAAAAAAAAAAAAAAAAAAAAGATTAATAGGGATTGTGATAATGTTCAGCAATGCACTGATTTATACTGGATGAATGGTGTCCGGAGGAAAAGGATTTCCGTGATAAAGCTAAATTCCGTAACTCAGAGCAGAAAGGAATAAAACAAGTTCAGCAAGTTAAACTGTCAGGTATTTCGCATTCTCCCTAAAGACAGTCCTATCACTAAACCCACAGGGATTAAGAACTGGGGCACATTCCACTTGTCTGTTGACATCCACTTTTTTCACCCGCAGGCGCTGGAGCATGTGAATGCCCGGCTTCTTGAGCTGTACCCTGATGATGAAGAACGATTTGATATTGTTCTGATGACTAATAACCACGCCCAAGTGGGAGTGAGACTCATAAACAGCATCAATCACTATGGTAAGTAAAATAAATACTACCTTGTAGAACTGCCTGCTGTTACATAATAAAATGAATTATTTCTACTTTTCCTGTTCTAGCCTTGGTAAAAGCAGCTTCTTTGATAGTGGCACCCATCCCTCGGAGGATGATGTTTATTTTTGGGTGTCAGCATAAGTGAGATAGCGGTAAACAGAATTTGGTCCAAAGCTCTGGATTTAACTTGTCAGGTGTGAATATTAATTTCTGAAAAAAAAAAGAAAAAAAAGTCCTTAAACTTTATGTTCTTTGGTATTTGTGCCCCCTATACATACACATTCACGGCAGTTATTCTGCTGCCTTGGAGGGATTTTGTGTTAAATTCTCAAGGAGGAAGGACTGATCAAACATTGTAGTCACTTTAAGTTGTCTGACTTGCTGGAATTAACAGCGAACAGCTATTTCTTTTTTAAGTTCACAGTCGGTTGTAGGCTCGTGTACCTTTTTAGGCGTTCCTTTTACAGGTTTGTAGTGTCAAGGCAGAGTCACACCTTGTGCTGTTCTTACTTTAGGTTTAACAATTGAACGTTTCTGTATGACGGGAGGAAAAAGCCCTATTGGTTACCTGACTGCGTATCTTACGAACTTGTACCTCTCAGCAGACTCGGAAAAAGTGCAAGAAGCTATAGAAGCAGGTTTGAACTGACTTTCTTTTGTTATATCTCTCTTGAGCTTGTTAAAAAAATAATATGTTCTATGTCTTTCACAGAAAGTAGTGCTGCTTCATCAAATGCAGAAAGTCACAACTGTGTATGGTGCAGACATCACTCATTTTTACTTAAATCAAATAAAATCAGATTATTTCTCTGCTTTTTTTTTTTCTCTGACCCTTCAGCCTGCTGATAATGACAGTTTAATCAGCCTCTACCTTTACTGCACCTTTCTGTCTTCTCCCATGCTATAAGAAATGAATTCCCATACAAAACTACTCATCTCTATGCAATTTCTATTTGAATAGGGTCTTATCTTTCATATGACTTACAAAAACCAACTTCTGTGTTTTGTAAAGAGTTAAAAAATAACAAATAGCTTGACTCAATGGTCTCCTTGGAATTTCCTGCTTTGTCTCATGTGCAGCACACCTCAGGGACCGGTTTTGCATATTCTTGTATGGAAGCAGAAGGAAGCATCTCTAAGAAGTTATGTCAATGGGACAGCTTCCATCCATTTGTGTTAAAGAACCACCATTACTAATTAGCTTTAGTGATTGTTTCTGCTCACTGTATAAAAAGGTCACCACAAATGAGTTGTTGGAACCGCGCTGCTGGCAGTTTAATGAACGACTTTGCGGGACGTGGTAACTCAGGGTCTCTGATCCGTTTTCAGGCATCGCATCAGCTACGATGTTCACTGCCAACAAAGACGTTGCTTACTCGGATACACAGTTGAGGGTGGCATTCGATGGGGATGCGGTTCTCTTTTCTGATGAATCAGAACAGATTGTCAAAGAGCAAGGATTAGACAGATTTTTTGAACATGAACAGCTGAATGAAAATAAGCCTCTTGCCCAGGTTTGTACTTCTTGAATCAGTGAGTTTTCAAAACGTCTGTTGACATTAATTGCTGCTGTATTTCTCCAGTTTCCCCGGTGTACGTATTTCTTCTTTGCGGACGTTGATTGCCCTATTTATTTCCTTTTTCAAGGATAACCTTTAAAATGCATGTTTGATACAAAAGAGCCCACCGTTGGAGTCCTTTCACCAGATCTCCTACTTCACTGAGAGAACTGCATATATAAGACAGTGGCCTACAGTTGTATTTTAATTGTATCATTAGAGAAAGATGCAACTAATTTCCTTCATTATTTTTTTTACCAGATTGCGTAGGTAATCCTTATTTCAAGCACTGGGATATTCTGCTTATTGAAACAGGGTAACTATAGAATCATAGAATTGGGTTGGAAGGGACCTTTAAAGGTCATCTAATCCAACCTCCCCCGCAACAAGCAGGAACATTTTCAAGATCAGGTTGCTAATAATCTGTAATATCGATGCTTATTCCCAAGCAGAACTATGCCATTTGTCTAAAAATCACAAATATTTTAACATTAGCTTGAACTGAAAGACCAATTCTGCTATTGTTAAAAATGGTATAAATTCAGAATAAAAGCTTGATTTGGGAAAGTACTGGACAGTGCAATATATTGCAATTTGATCCAAACTATCATCTACTTCTTTTAATCGGAGTGTAATTCTAATATCGTCTTTAGTCTAGAAAGAATTCAGTGGTGTCTATGTAATTAGATCTCTTACTGGATTTTGCACAGAAAAAAAATGCACCTCGTGGTTCATAGTAGAAAGAGCTAAGTGTTTTTAAGGACTACAGTTATAACTTTATAAGTTTATAAGAGATCTTGTAAGCTTTAGTGAGAATCAGTTTCCTATGGCTCATACCATGCAGGATTATAGTTTTAACTTTTTTTCCAATTTGTGAATATCTAGTGAGGGGGCAGACCCGTTTGGACACATTAGATAGAGAATTTGCTGAGTAGCATAGCATTAGGGAAGGAATCCTGTCTGTAACTGGCAATAAACCGGAATATAGCAAAAGAATGACGTTGTGAGCTGTGGACAAATACTAAATATGCTTCTGGTATTTCATACTCAGGGCCCTTTGAAAGGTTTTCTGGAAGACCTAGGGAAACTCCAGAAGAAGTTCTATGCAAAAAACGAACGACTGAATTGCCCTATAAGGACCTTCCTGGTCACAGCCAGAAGCGCGGCGAGCTCAGGAGCCAGAGTGCTGAAGACTCTTCGTAGCTGGGGTCTAGAGATTGATGAGGCGCTTTTCCTGGCAGGAGCTCCTAAAGGACCGATCCTGGTGAAAATCCGCCCTCACATTTTCTTCGATGACCAGATGTTTCACATCGAAGGAGCACAGAAATTGGGCACCATAGCTGCGCATGTTCCCTATGGCATTGCTCAGAAATACCACAAATCTGCATGACTCAATGGCACCATTAACGATAAGGTTCTTAACTCAGCCAGCCTGTACCATACCAATAGTTGTGTCTGAAAACATCTACAGTTGTATATTGTAAGCACTATGTTTAAAGATTTAACTTCTGGCTAGAACAGCCTTTAAAGGAAATATTTTTAATATAGGTAAGATTTTAATAGAGTTATTTTACTAGCATTCTTAAGCAGTCTAGGTTTTTTACCCATCTGGATCTAACACTGTGTTTGATATTAGGAAAAGATTTGTACTGTTTTTATAGCTTGAGGCATATTTTGAGAGACGGAGAGAACAGTTATATTTTCTTTAAAAAACTGTTGACGGGTTATTCATAACAAAAATCATGCTGCAATGCTAGTCCTTGGCGGTTATTTCCGAAATTACCAAAAGCACAGTTTACATATAAGTGTTTACCTCTTGGTGGTTTGCTTAAGTATGTGTTCAGTAGGTTTGTTATCACAAGGTTTCAGCTTCCAGTGCAATGTTAGCTTATTTGATCTTGTGTTTACAGGAACCCTTTATTTTTCTATATTGTTTTCCTATTCTAATAAAGCTGGCTTTACAGAACATCGTCATTTTCTATGTAGAGGTTTTAGCAAAATTTCCTATGTGGTTTGTGTAATCAGGGTCTCTGTGTCTCTTGCCTCCTTTGGATATTTAGAACCAGAAGTGACCACTTTCAGCCAAATTTGAAAGAGAGCTAGAAATCTCGAATACACTTAAATCCTAACAGATATCATGGAGTTGGGCAGAAGTCAGAGGTGCCGTGAGTGTCTTGACGGGAACAAAGACTGAAGCTTTAGAACATACCTTTGTAACAGAAGAGAATCTGCCCTAATTAATGCTGATGATGGAACTCCTTCTTTCTTGACCAGATTCCCTTAGGATTTACAGCTGTTCTGTGACCTGTGTGAACTCAGTTTGGCAACCTCACATGAGTTTCCAGGGGAGAGGTGCCTGTTGCAACGTGAATTCGTGTAAATTTACACCGTAGTTCTATTCTACCTCTTTTATGCTAAGTTCCTGTATCTCAGTGTCATCCGTGTATCTGAGTGCTTTCCAAAAGACACAGCTAACATCTGTCAGGTGGTGTTTGTTCTCTTTCTTTCCCTAGTGGAACAAGTGTCCTGTTTTATTTTTAATGTTGCTATGTATTTATACCAGAAGAGACAAAACGAAAAGAATGTGCTTTGCAGTGGGAGTAGAAGTTGGTGAAGGCTTGTGATGATCTGTGGTTCCTGGGGGAATTCACTCCAGAATCTCACATTAGCCTCTGAGGAAGTTTGCTCTCTTCTGTCCGGATAAACTGTCCTGTTATTGCAGGAAGCTTCATTGCATTACTTGTGGTTTCCCTCTCGGAAACATCGGCAGTCTTTTAAATGTTCTGGGTCCAAGACACAAGGTCCTTTGAAAACAAAGACAAAAGCCTTGATCCTTCATGAAACTCAAATACAGGCCATTAGAAAGGGTTTTTTTTTGTGTTCACACCAGCACGCGTTGTTGATGGGGTGTGCTGCAGAGTTCTGGTGCGCTTGGACTTCCATAAGTGCTAAAGGCTTTGTGCCCAAAACGTATTGCATTTCCCAGCCCAGCCAGGAGGTGAGGAAGACGTGAATAACTGAGGTCTGGTCATTGTCTGCCAGGATGGGATAGAGTTACCTCGCCAAGTGGAGATTATAAGAAATGTTATTAGCAGATGTTTTTATGTGAGAGCTCAGAATCGGCAAGGAATCCAAAAATATTCCTTAGCTGTGGAATATAAATTGCATGTGTACCTTCACCACAAAAGCGTGGCTGCACATTTCAGGAACACCGGTCGGTCCTGCCTTGCTGAAGCAGAACATGGATCAGCCGTTTTTCATCCATGCGCTGTTAGAGCTATAGATGTTGGGTGGAGGAAAGCATGAAGGATATATGCTGTGCAAAGATTGCTGGCACTTGACTCTCATTGAACATCCTTGATCCCTGTGGGACTCCAAAGGTGACTGTCTCATGCCTGACAGGGTGAGCATGTAAATCAGTGAATAAATTTGAAACAGAATCATCTGGTCTACTATATTTACCTTTATTTCCAATCAACCATCCACCTACAGCAAAAATGAAAACTACTGGCCAGGATATAGTTAGGAGCTTCCAGTTCCTAACATCTTTTTTTTTAATCTGTACACACAGTGACGATGTCCTGTCAGTATACCTCTTGCAGTGTCATTCCTGACAGCAGCACTAAGGCATGTGTGAAGAGAAACAGAGTTCAGATATTACATTTACACAGTAGGGTTTCTTAGTCATAGAATTCAAATTTACATTGAAGTCCAGAAGCTGACGTTAAGGTCCACAATCCCTTCTCCTAAGTCAGTTGACCAAAACGCCCTTAGATGATTGTCCGTAATAGTGAGGCAACTGTCCCAGGTTTGATGGCTGCTTCTCCTCATATCCATCTAGCAGCACGTTGGGTGAGTGGAGCCTCATTTGTTCATGCAAGTGCCCTTCCAGACTGATCTGGATGTATGGGGAGACTCGGGCTTGCCAAGTAGTCTCTGCACATTTTAATTATTGTTTTCTGCTCCAAGGCACAGATTGGCTAGCAGGCCAAAATAATAATTGTCCGTAAAATTCTCTGAAATGGGACAGGAGCTGAGGGAAAGGGTTTTCTATTTTTGTAGACATAGACCAGAATGGTCTCTAAATAACATTCTAGTCCACAAAGCAAAGCAAACAAACATAAAAACAAAAACAAAACAAAACAAAACCCCTGGCTTCTCATACTTATGAGGATACCATGAATTTATGCCCTAGCATCTCATAATCCTAAACCAGTCAGAGTTACAACCGGGGGGAACAGAGAAGAGTCCTGTGGTTCTGGACTGGCCTGTCTACCAGCTTGTTTCTAACACTGGGAGACAGCCTCATGAAAAAGAGATTGTCATCCCAGCCAAAACCTGGAAGAGGATTAGTGATAACACAGATCAAATTCTGTGCTGAAACAAGAGCCTTGTCAGGCAAAGCCAGTCCTTGTTCCCATACCTTCCAGGTTCATGCACCACATCACAGGGAAGAGTCCTGGTAAGACAAATCGGAATGTCTCCTGCTGCTACCAATCCTCATGGACAAAAATATTGGAAATAAGATCCTGAAGGTGACTTGACTATTGCTTATTTTTTTTTTATAAGAGAACTTATCTTCAGAGTGCATTGGATACCTCTCGCCAGCTACCAAGACATGATAAACCCATGTTCCTCAGTTCCTTCACACCTCCAAGACATCCTTTCAGTTTCCAGGCTAGCATGTCACGCATCGGAAAACAGACATCTGGAGGAAACAAAATAGTTCAGATGAAGATTTGGAGGTGGTCATCATCGCAGGTTTTCCAACGTGTATCCTCCTGTGTTCCTGGACTGTGATCTGTTCGAAGGACTCATCAGGGGGCTCCTACATCCTGAGGAGAATCCTCAGTTACGCTCCTTTGGGCTCCTCTGACACATCCTGTAACCCTGGCTGGTGTGCGGTATTGCTAAACAGAGCACACACCTCTCCTCAAGTGCACCAGTTGGGTACAGAAAGCAGTGAAGCGGGTCAATGTCTTAGGAGAAAAAATAACTTCCAGTTACCTTGCTCAGTAGTATCCGGGACCAACAACATCTGAATTCATATGTCATCCGTGCCTAGATAAGCAGCTTTGGATCACTATCACCCGTGCACTGAAGGCTGTATTGACCATCGATGAGCCCAGGCAAGACCCTTGAGGCAGTGCCCTCTCCAACATATTCAGAGTCTTCTGAAGTAGTAGGTGTATCAGAGATGACTGCCAGAATCCCCACTGCCAGATACTGAATATCAGATTCTTTACCCAACACCAGGAGAATTTCTCACAGGATGAATCTGTTTCTCTAACAGGGCATTCCCTGGTTTTCTTATTTTGGCATCTCGTTGGCAACCACTGTCCCTTTCTCATGGTCCTTGGCTGCAGGGTCATTAGGCAGCAGAAGTGAGCACAGTTCCAACACCTAAAGATATGATTTTCTATGAGCAGGGTATATGGAAGAACACCTCAAACTGGTTATGGGTCTTACATCAGGTTAAGGATGCCAAAAGTCATCTCTGTCATAAGCAGATGTAATGGTGTGGCCTGATTAAAATACCCTTTGGTGTAGTCATGAGTCTCACAATGGAGTGAAGAGCCAAGAATGAATAGATAAAGACTTTTCTGTGGTGCAGACGAAGACAGAAGAGGTCTCTCAGAGAATCCAATGTGTTTAGATGTGGTACCTATACAGCCCTTAAAACGCCTGAGAAGTATGACAGATGGTCAGAGGAGAGATGGTAAGGGTACTTCCAGAAAAATCGGATACATTTCTTCAGCTGTAACATGAGCTGAAGTCAGCTTCAGAACAGACTGCAGCAATGCGATCAGACTGTGGGTAGTGTCAACACGTGACAGTTAAGGGGAGGCTACTATTGCACATGGTTGTCACGTCCAGACCAACCACAAGAAACCTGACTAAAGGTTCATGGGTTTCCTCTTGTGTTTCTTACTCATTTCCCCAGACGTGCTAGGTCTTGACTCAAGACAGACATGCTCATTATCAGCCAAGCTTGTTTCTGGTCTCCCCCACAGACTGTTGTCTCCCTGGACTCTACTCACCTGCATGCTCGCCCCCAGTCCTGATCCTGAACTTCTCGTAATCCATGTTGTTCTATCCTTATTGTCCCTGTCTTATTCCTAAATCTACACTGAACCCTATTACTGCCTTCTTTCTTTTTTCTTTTTTTTTTTTTTTGGTGGAACACCTACACCTTGTTTTAACTTACATTGCTCTTGATAAAAATTCAGTTACCTTTTAATTGTCTCTCTGTACATTTCTACCAGCAACTCTCCCAGGGTTAGGAGGAAAAGGATTTTGAGTGAGTGAACCTCAGTGGCCACTCCTGGCTCCCTGGATGTGTTCATGTTGCCTCGGGTGGGTTTGTCAAGGTCCGGGATTAGTAAAGGTGGGATCTGGAGACATGACATGAAGAGGGTGGCTGAAAACAGGTTTTGGGTTAAGGATTCAAAATTATGTTGGCAGGTCTGAGGAGCCTAACGGTTTCAGTCCCAACAACTGGAGAGGTCCAGTCTGGGTGCGAGCTATTCAAGAGACCCACAGTACGTGCATGTGTAAGCCACTAGCGCAATTCAAACTGGACAACAGGAAGAGACCAGCGTCTGGGAAAACCCAGCGTCAGAGCTGGTGCCTGGGTCTCCGAGTATAGATACTGGAGGGACGTCGGGTGCATGCAGTTATTTTAGAGACCAGTGAATGTAAATGTGCTTGTGAGGTGAGTGAGTGGTCGTACGCATAAGTTCTGCAAACAGCTTCTCTTCCACCAGGCTGGGATGGGACAGACCCCCTTGGTCCTGAAGTCCACTAACTTTAGTTACCTCAAACAGGCTACCTCTAAGCTAATATTACTCAGCTGAAGTTGGTCCTAGAAGCAAGCATTCAGCAGGTCTGACTGTCATCTCACCAGTATGTTTAGACCCTAGAGCAGACACCAGCATAATGACTTTTGTAACATCCCCCCAACCCATCACTTCTGCTAACAACATGCAGCTAGGTTATCAAGACATGCTTGGCCATGTGCTAACATCTCTGCTACACTCAAACACACAATGCAACTTGATCCAGAGCCACAGAACCTGATGAAATACCTAAGAAAGAAATCTGGTCTTGAAGGCAGCATGGGGTAGGTTTCAGCATGCTGCTTGGACATATTCTCTCACTCCACTTATACTTGCACCTGAACTTTCCTGGAACATTTCATCAGCACAGAGGCCATCTGGCATGGAAAAGTCCATGTGCGTGCTAATTCCCCAGAACAGGATAACCACTTCCAAACTGCCCAGTTGGAGCTCATGAGCCGTGGGAGAGCCCTAACCTGTTCCCAGCTTTGGGCCAAAACTGTACCACCGGCTGCTGTGTCAGTATAACAGCAGAGATGGTTCACTCCTGTGCTGGAATCTTCCCTGGCACCTCCCTATCTACTGCTCCAGCCTCTGCATCTCAAGCTGAAAACTCAAGGCAGAGAGAATTGAACGTGCCTTTTGCAGAAGCATTTTGTCTGCCATGAGACTCAAAGACTGGCAATGAAATATTATAGGAGCCCTTAATGTCTGTTTTCCCTGCGATGGAGTCACCCCTGTGAGACTGATAAATGTTAATACAAAATTTTGGTAAAATCTCTGCTAGCAAACTAAATGCTATTGGGAAATGCTCTTGGGCCCTAGAACTCCACCATCTCTATGTCATTAAATTGTTATTATTGTCATCAAGAATTTTAAAATTGTCAGAACAGTCCCTGGTTTTGGCCCAGGCCGGGTAGCTCTCTCCCAGACAATACCTATCCATGTTTCAGGAGTCAGCACGGGATGACGTGTTGGGGTTTAAAAGGCTGTTCTGCATCAGTTCGCTTCAGCTCCAGACTGCAGCCCACGGTACATTTAATTTACCAGTGTGGACATTGCTATTAGCAAAAGGGCTTTTGGACAGATGGAAGGACATCCTATTGCTGGGGCATCCTACCGCTGGGACAACCTACTGCAGGGACATCCTATTGCAGGGACACCCTGTTGCTGGGATATCCTATTAATGGAACATCCTATTGCAGGGACACCCTATTGCTGGGATATCCTATTAATGGGGCATCCTATTGCTGGGACGTCCTGCTGCCAGGACATCCTACCGCTGGGACATCCTACTGCAGGGACACCCTATTGCAGGGGCTTCCTATTGCTGGGACACCCTATTGCTGGGACATCCTATTAATGGGACATCCTATTGCTGGGACGTCCTGCTGCCAGGACATCCTACCGCTGAGACATCCTACTGTGAGGGCATTCTATTGTGGGGACGTCCTACTACTGGGACATCCTGTTGTGGGGACATCCTATTAACGTGACATCCTACTGCTGGGACATCCTATTGCGGGGACATCCTACCGCATTTTATTTTTGAGCCAGGGAAGGAAGCAGCAGCTTTGCAGAAATTGGGCAGCCCCCGGGATCAGGCTGGGGCCGGGAAGGCCGCCGGGGCTGCTGGTGGACGTCTCAATTAGACCTTAGGTTCATTAAGGTCCTCCAGGGCCGACCTCCCCCGCGCGGCGCCGGACTACACTCCCCACAATGCCCCGCGCCGCGCCCGGCCAATCCTAACGCAGCCCGGGGGCCGGCCGGCCGGCGGGCGGCTAGGCGGGGGCGGCCACTTCGGGCGGAGCGCCGCTCGGCCCTGCGGCATGGCGGCGGCGGCCACGGCGCTGGCGCTGGGTGGTGGGCTCCTCTTGGCTGCCTGGCGCTGGTTGCGGGGCGCGGCCCGGGCCGCCGGGGCCGGGGCCTCCATGCGGGGCAAGACGGTGATCATCACGGGGGCCAACAGCGGGCTGGGACGGGCGGCGGCGGCCGAGCTGCTGCGGCTGCGGGCCCGCGTTATCATGGGCTGCCGCGACCGGGCGCGGGCCGAGCGGGCGGCCCGTGAGATCCGGGCCGAGCTGGGCGAGCGGGGCGAGGCGGAGGGGGAGGGCGGCGAGCTGGTGGTCCGTGAGCTGGACCTGGCCTCTCTCCGCTCCGTCCGGGCCTTCTGCCACCGCGTCCTGCAGGTACGGCCGGGGGCGGCTGCGGGGCGCCGGGGCCCGTCGGGCCTTGCCGGGCCTACCGAGGGGTGCGGGGCGGCTTTGGCCTAGCGCGGAGGCCCCGGGCGCCCTCCCTGTGAGAGGACGGGGGGTGGACGCCGACAGAGCGGCGACCTCGGGGATCGCTCTTTACAGGGCTTGTTCCTCCCGCTGGCAGCCCGGTTTGGGGGTACGGGGTGTTGCTGAGTTCACCGCAGGGTTTGCAAGGAAGGTGTGGGGATATCGTATCGGCCGTGAATTAGCGCCTGGAAGTATAAAGTTCATACTAGTTTGGTTTGTTCTAGTCCAAATTATTCTAGTCGTTTTCTGTTATGAAAAGGAAGTGCTTGTTTCTGTACAAGACAAATGATTTGTCTTCCTTTCACTCTTAACTCTACTTTAACCTGCCTCTGTTGCTTTAAATTGGTGGTACAGCTCAGCTTTGTCTCCAAAGAAATTAAAGTTCACATGAGCCCGCTGCTCACAGGCCCAGCCATCCTTCTGACACCTTCTCAGACTGCCCCATCCCTGAGGCAGTGCTAGCTGAGTTTAGTAGGTAGACGCTTTTGAATATATAAACCTACTGCAGATTTTGTGAAAACCTGAGTTGAAAGGGAACAGGGGCATCCAGTTGATTCTCCTGACAAAAATGCATCAAGAGGACTGTGGCCAGCAGGTTGAGGGAGGTCATCCTCCCCCTCTGCTCTGCCTTGGTGAGGCCACACCTGGAGTACGGTGTCCAGTTCTGGGCTCCCCAGTTCAAGAAGGACAGGGAGCTGCTGGAGAGGGTACAGCAACGGGCTATGAAGATGGTTAGGGGACTGGAACACCTCTCTTATGAAGAAAGGCTGAGGGACTTGGATCTTTTTAGTCTGGAAAAAAGATGACTGATGGGGGATCTTATCAACACTTATAAATATTTAAAGGGTGGGTGTCAGGAGGATGGGGCCAGGCTCTTTTCAGTGGTGCCCGGCAACAGGACAAGGGGTAACGGACAAACTTGAACACAGGAAGTTCTACCTAAACATGAGGAGGAACTTCTTTACTTTGAGGGTGGCAGAGCCCTGGCACAGGCTGCCCAGAGAGGTGGTGGAGTCTCCATCTCTGGAGACATTCCAAACCCACCTGGACGCGTTCCTGTGCAACCTGCTCTGGGTGACCCTGCTCTGGCAGGGGGTTGGACTAGATGATCTCCAGAGGTCCCTTCCAACCCCTGCCATTCTGTGATTGTGTGAAATGCCACTAGGTGAGTTCAGCAGTGTTGTTAGACACCAGAGAGCAGAGCGAGGCACCATTAGAGGCGTTATTCCATTCCCATGAAAGGTGTCGTTTAGGACTCTCGTTTCACCACATCTAGCTACTTAAGCCATGAGACACAAAGTCATGGGAAGCCAGGCTTAATAATTTCTGCTGCTGCTTGGAGAAATGCTTGTATAGTACTTGAAAGATGCTCAGATGATGTTGTGAGAGGGGAAAGAAACAGAGAGGGACTTTATTGCATTAATTTTCAAATAGCTTTTCTAAAACGTCAAGTTTTAAGTTGTCTAGTGGAGCTCTTTGTAGTCATACGCATTCATATATATTAATCCAGTTATAAAGTCTAATCTCACTTCAGTGTTCTGTGAACATATGCATATATGAAACAGATTATGAACAGATAATATGAACATATATTGCATATATGCAAACATGCATAGTAAACACACAGAAACATACTGTCTGACTTCTAAGAATTATATTGTTTATAGTACAAAACACCCAAAAATGTGAATTTGTTAGTATCTCTTTATTGGTAAAGCCAGTACAAGTGACTTTAGGTGAGAAATGGGTGATGAAAAAGAGAGTGCATGTAGCTGCAGAGTGCTCCTGACACCTGCGTTTTAACTAATTCCAAAAGCAGGTGAATGACAAGGGATATGAGCTCAAGAAATACTTTCAAGAGCTGTGCCACCCACATTCATGTTATTTATCTTCTCTGACCTGGGACTCCTTCTTGGAGCTGTTTATTTGTGGGTTTGTTGGGTTTGTTTGTTTGGGTTTTCTTGTGGGTTTTTTTGTTTGAGATTAAAAACTTAAATATTGGCAGGATGGGGAAACATGTACTCCCACCGCCTTAATTAATTTGTGGGAGCTTTCCTCTGCACAACTGCAAGTGATTGCATCTTCCGTTCTTTAGTCTTACTGCAAAAAATAAAAGACTTTGAGATGTTGGAGGTTTCCGTGGGAAAATGGAAGTGAGCTCAGAAGTTGCAAGGAATAGCATTGCCCATCAAAGCAACGTTTTGTGCACTATGTTGCACTTGATCATAGTAGCTGCCTGCTTGGCATTGATCACATTACTCTAGATTATTAAATGTAGGAGTCTCGGAAAATAGCACACGTGGAGGTCTTGCTTCTTGAAGTGTTTGGTCCTGCAAAATAAATCTTCCAGTCAGATGCTACAGAAAGCTTCTAAAGCAATGTTTTTCTCTAAAGAAGAAAGTATCACTTCAGCGAGCAGATCTAGAGTTGGTACTTCTTCAGTCCTGTCCTGGTTTAGTGACAATAACTATTATGTCCCTTTGGGTGGAGAGAAGTGAGTTTGATGCTCTTCAGATCATGCCTCAGGAACCCAATTACATGGAACACTGAGCAACCTCAAGTCCCAGGGAAATCAGTCTGGGGTTGAAGTATTTGATGTTTTGTTTGATCGGATGGCAGCATCATTAACTGAATGCCAAGCGCAGATTTGAGTTTTGCTCTTTTTGTATCAGTGCTGCTAATGGCAGTCACATAAAAGGCAAATGATACAAAATTCATTTGGAGATTCACTATTTTTATCATCAAAATGACCCAAAATGATCTCAGCTTGCCTTCCAGTCCCTGCACTGGGCCCAAAGAATTAGCAGCAGAGACTCATGCTGTTCTTTCTATAAAGGGAATACATTTGCTTCTGATTCGTGCAAGCTTGAATTTCGTCTGATACTTTCACAATCTTTTGTAAGAGGTGGGTGAAAGTGTTGAATTCAGAACCTCTTTAGGTGGCTTACTTTAATCTGTATGTTTTGAAGAAGTTATTGTTTGGGTAAATTGGAGAGCTCTTAATTTCTGAGTGGATGCTGAAGCATGAAGTACGTGATATATTATATTTAAATTGTCCATACCACTCTCTCTGTTAATTACTTATGTTTCCTGACTCTATAGAGTATAACGTACGTCCTTGGGTCTTTGTTTTCTACTGACCTGAACCAGAATACTGATCCATCAAATAGCGCGTGCTGAGCACGTCACAAATATTTCAAGGCTCAGTCCCATAGATGCACCTTAGTTCTTGAGTAGACCTATTAGACTCAAATTGCATGAAGCATGAATGTTACTTTTTATGGTGAGTTCTGCTTCATAGTTCTCATCAAGCAGCACAATGAGATGTAGTGTTTTTAAAATAAGATAATATTTACAATAATGAGAACCGCATTTTCAAAGATTTTCATGACATCACCCCAGTAAGATGGTGGTTCTACAACACAACGGTTTTTCTTCAACCCCGAGGTTGATTCTTTGAGCCAAAATTTTTGTTCCACGTTTGCAGGGCTTTTGATTGTGGAGTCCATGGCTTAGGTTTGCTGTAAGGTAACGTGTGTGCTTCTGCAGTGCAATAAACAGGTTTCTTTCTATAGGAAAACAAAATGCATCAGAAAGGTAAATTATCACTGAATTGATAGAAAAAGCTGCTTCTGGAGCAGCAGATGATTGTCTTCTCTGTCTGCATTAAAAGTAGATACAGACCTGCTGTCGTGTACCTGCATCCTACTGGGGTCAAGTTTAGTGGTTCATCTTAAGGTTTCTTTTCAGCAATGCTTTAAGAGAATATCAGGAGGTTACAACTCAGAAAACTAGGAATGAAATTATTTCTAACAATGAACAATGAGAAATATTAAGAATAGGGTGTTTTGCATGACAGTTCTAAAACTGAATTGATTTTTTTTTTTTTTTTCCTACTTGAAGGAAGAGCCAAGGCTGGATGTTCTGATAAATAATGCAGGGGTATTCCAGTGCCCTTACATGAAGACAGAGGATGGTTTTGAGATGCAGTTTGGTGTAAACCACTTGGGTCACTTCTTGCTCACCAACCTTCTTCTGGGCCTCCTCAAAAATTCTGCTCCGAGCAGGATTGTTGTAGTGTCCTCAAAGCTTTACAAATATGGAGAGATCAACTTTGAAGACTTGAATAGTGAAATAAGTTACAATAAAAGCTTTTGTTACAGTCGGAGTAAACTGGCTAACATACTATTCGCAAGGGAGCTAGCCCGTCGGTTAGAAGGGACAGGAGTCACCGTCAATTCGCTTCATCCTGGGATTGTCAGAACAAATCTAGGCAGATACGTGAATATTCCTTTGCTGGCAAAACCCTTGTTCAACTTGGTGTCATGGGCTTTCTTCAAAACACCTCTGGAAGGGGCCCAGACTTCTATTTATTTGGCCTCTTCTCCTGATGTCGAAGGCGTGTCGGGAAAATATTTTGGGGACTGCAAAGAGGAAGAACTTCTGCCCAAAGCTATGGATGACTTGGTTGCAAGAAAGTTGTGGGATATCAGCGAAGTGATGGTTGGCTTATTGAAATAAGTGCCAGGGGGTATCTGCTAAAAGAATGCAGATAACTATGCAATACATGTTTGCAACAGTGTAATTCTCACTTTAAATGCTGTGGGAATACAGATTACTTTGCTTGATAAGTATTAAATAAAGGAGTGATTGATGGTGGAACTGTGTTTTGAAATAAAGGACAATTTTAATTTAATAGAGACATTAAAAAAGTCTGAAATAGAGTTTGAGGGTGTGAATATAATTTCTGGTTAAATCTGCTTGGAAACTCATGTTTTAAAAATAAACAAAACTGTGTTTTGCAATATATATGCGTATTTGTCATGTTCCACTACTTGTAGTTGGGCTGGATGGTGCAGGGTACTGATGGTGAAACGCTTCTCCTGTAAAAAGGTTTTGAAAATAGATCCTAATAATAGGATTGTTGNTTTTTTTTTTTTTTTTGAGCCGTCACAATGAAAACTGGAATGAACAGTTTTACCGATGTCTTACACTGTAACCGTTTAGGCCTCTGAGTGCCATTCAAAGACTTGTTGTCAGCCCCATGGTTCAGTGAACAAAACTATTGAGCCGCTACAGTTGAGCTGTGAAGCACAAAGTCAACGTTTTTGAGTGATGTCGCTGCTATTCAGTGAGTAAATACCCTTGGTTGTGCAAGCTGTGTTTTTATTTTCGTGTGTGGTGAACTTGCTGTTTCTTGATATGCGGACACCTTGGGTTTCAATAAAAACGTAGTTGACAGATGTATTACGGTCTTATTAGGGCTTTGCATGTCGGGAATTGTGTGCATACAAAGTTCACAAGGCCTCACCCAGATTAGACCGAAGTGAATATGCTTTTCAGTATGTGCTTGGCTTGACTGATGGCACTTTAACTCGGTAGTGAGATTAGCTATATCTGTCTAATACAGCCTACTGAATATTCTTTAATAAAAAATCTTTTAAAAAAAAAGACTTGGCGTTCTTTCTTTTACTGTGGAAGATATATCAGAAACCAGGAGTTTTGATACAGTAGCCTTGTGTCAAAGCAGAAGATTCACCTGTATTGGTTTAGGGAGCCTGTCAGGTAGGGTTGGTAGAAGTAAAATGTGCTCCAAAAAAAAAATACAGGGGCATTATGTGAAGCTGTACTGATTTATTCTTTTTTTAGTTCGTATAACTTACGGGTTCATGCTGACTTCTTGCTTTGCTCTGCATGAGTAAAATGTTGTAGCAGTTAAGTTATACAGACGAAATATGGAAGAATAGTTTGAACTGATCTATCTTAATAAATATTACTCAATATATCAATAACAAATTACTCATTCAGTAGGTCCTTATTGCCTACTTGTAAATAGATGTCAGTTCTGCACTTCAGGTAGCAACCAGCCACGTTTTTGAGATTCTTTCTCTGGTTGTTTACTCAGACTCAGCATATTTTAACTTTTGCACAGTGGAGTGAACCTGGTCTGTCCTTACCCTTCACCTGCAAGATTGTGCTCTGGGTGAGCGACCTGGGTGGGGGCGGGAGGTGGCATTCCAGAAAATCAGATGGTAAGCTACAAAATGGAGCAGGTTTTTAAGATCTTGTAGCATGTTGAGCTTTGCTCTGCTCACTGTAAGGCAAGGTGTAGCGATGGGTGTGTTGTCAAAGCATACTCTTGAGCGTTGAACGGAGTTCTCTAATGCCATGGGGAGGTATGTAACATGCTTAGAGAAGATTCTGCTTTGATCTTCAGTGTTGCATGTCACATTTTCAACCTAAATACTTACTAATAGCTGCATGCAGCACCTTTAAACAGCTGGTGAAAGAACTAGAACTTCATTAACGTGAACTTCTCTGTAAAGAAATACAGCGAAGCTGAGCCAAACTCAGGTTTGTGTGTTTTTCGTACTACTGTAGCAACACGAAAGGAACACTATTATTTCATTGCTGAAAGAAGTGTATACCTCTTGCAAAGAGAACCTTGGATGCAAAGGTGGAGACTGGAGAAGATGGCTAGTCTGAAAATACTGTAGTAAAGAACTGCACTGAAATTCTGCACTGCTCTGAAGAGCAGAAAAATACATAGTTTTTCAGACTGAATGACGACCATGGGATGTGCACTGGCCTTCAAAACAGCAAAGGTGGATTTGTACTGGAAATAAGAGGTGCATAATAAGAAGTACCAGCCGTGTAGTATGGCTGTGTAACCTGTAGTGCTTCATACATCTACAAGATGCTTGTTTTTATTTTCTTTTGAAACATTGCGGAAGAGCCATTGTCAGAAAGGGAGTACATGCCTGCAGTCATAACTAGATTACAGCCCTCGTTTCAGAGTAGGAGAGTGATCACGTGACACGCTTAATGCTATATTAATGAATGACTATTGCTTGCAAACAATTTGAAAGGATGGATTGTTAGGAACTTACCAAAAGGTACGCTTTTTTCAACATCTGAAATCAGTAAAATGTATCACTTTTGAGGTTGAATGTAATTTAACCTTTGTGGACCAGAAAGCTTCGATTACTTTCTTGAGAGTGCTGTTGATGTTTGGTTATGTGATGCCTTTCTAAGGCATAGATGCCACTAGCATCTAGGAACTGGGGACCTCATAAGTCAACAGATCTTGCAAAATCTAAGTGCAAAACCAAAGAGCCCTTATTTCAACAAGCAGTAATGCTGGCTCAGTCTAGGATAGAACCAAGCATTTTAGCTAAGGAAGTATCACTGATCTACTCTACTCTACTCTACTCTACAGGATCTTAGTAAGCTCAGATACATGTGTAAGATTGGAGGATTGTTTGCTGAAAGTCTCCTCTTGGAGCTGGTAGAGGATGTTCCAAGAGGAGGTCAGCACCTTCACACTTCACCCCACTCTTACAGTGCCTCCAGAAAGATGTGGCAAGCTCCCTATGTTACTACTGTATAAACAATTTATATCAAGAGCGTGCAGCCAAAACCAGGCCTCATTCCAGATGCCTCCCTCCGCCATCACCACCATATGAACACCACCACCCTCAAATTAAACATTTCCCATGAAGAATTAAACTTGTTAAAAGCAAGGGGTGAAAGAGTCAGACAGTGACCAGGGATAGCATGTAAAGCCCATGGAAATGCAGTTTTCATTGGCAGGTACAGACGCTGGTCCCAGCAAGTAGGTCAGAGATATCCAAGGAAGCCACAGCTGAGGTTAAGGTCTTGTTGAGGTCTGTGATAAATGTTATGAGGCAACTGTTTTCAGAGCCCAAACATACCTTCAGCTATCTTACATAAATTGTTAGAATTTGAGCATTTGATATTGGGTCTATCAACAGCGTTGGACCAACGCTCCGTACCCGTGCCCTGGGGATTTAAAAACTGGCTGGGACGTGTCCAGGGCACAGCGACTCCTGAGAAAGTAGCCCCTGCCCTTCTGCTTTCCACAGGGGAAATGCCTCTGCCCTGCCATAGCTGAGAAGTGTAGGGCCATAGCAGCAATTAACTCAGACTATTTGCAAATCCCCAGTCTCGGCAATGAGCGGAAATGCTTCCAAGTGGCCACATTTCTCAGTGTTCGCGTTTTGTACGGCAACAACATCACGGGCTAACCACACTCTAAAAGGGTCATTTTAAAACTGGGATATGGGAGTGTTTGTGTGCAGACTCATGCGCAGGTGCAATTTAATCCCTCATTTTAAAAGACGGAGGGGAAGAGCTGTCGAGGATTGATGGAGGGGCTGAGGGGCGAGGAGAGCTGGCTGTTAGCACGGGAGTGTCACCTGCCACCCACGCCGCTTTGGCATGTGGTGTGACATCGGGCTTGGGGGCAGAGCTGTTGGGCTTGAGCTCGCTTGCTTAGAGTTGCATCCAGGTAGACGTACCCAGCATCTGCTTTTGCAGCGGGAGAACACACAGGCATGGCCGAGGGGAGGCAACGTCCCTGTGTAATGGTCGAGAGAAACAGGCTTCAGCTGTCTTCAGCGGAACATTTTTTAACTGCTTCAGCCTAATTTATTCGTCTTTGGCTCTGCTGCTTTCAAAAGTGCCCCTGCCCTGTAACGAACTTCCAGTCTTCATGGATAGACCAAGAGTTTAAGAAAGAAATAATTTCCTTTTTTTTTTTTTTTTAAATGTATTTCTTTTGATTCTCAGTCCCAGACCCTAGCTATAAGCCAGTCCTCCCTGCACACATGTAGCTATTACAGCTGAGGTTTCTGCAAGTGAACTAAATTGCAGTTGCATGTATTTATTTTATATGCCACATCTGTTTAAGTCAAGGGAGACTTATGTACGTTTTAAAACCCCCAAAACTCTGAATCTGTCACCAATTTACCTTCCTTATGTTGCCACAACGTCCGGCATCTTTCCCCAGGTAAAGGGACAACACTGCTCTTTCAATTACTACAGGCAAAGCAGCAGGCGAGCTTATAAACACAGTGGGGGTCCTCCTGTAAAAATTCTCCATCTTAATGAGATAAATGATCAGTTTTTCCATGATGCAATAAAACCAGAAGTAAAACTCTCCTCTCCTTCTTCAGCGGTTGCCTGGTTTGCCTAAGCTTCCTACTAAGCAAACGCTTCACAGGCTTCAAAGCCTGAGCCCTGTGAATCCGCGGTGTGATTATGCTTTTGCTGAAAAATGTGGATAATTCCCACTTCAAGCACACTTAATTTCTTTCCACCTCAGGCTATGAAGAAAATAAACAACTTGCAAGAGTCATACAAATAAGTTTAAAATGGGAGGCCTGTTCCCTTTTTCACATAACTTTTTCCAAACTAATCACTTAGAGAGTAATTGACTTGCAAAACGATCCAGGAGGCCTCCACAGTTGGATTATTATTTTTGATCCGTCCCAGAATGGTGCTGCTATTTCTCATAACAGAAAATGACGACCTCCCTCTAGACTTTTTACTTGCCGCTTCAGCTACCACTAGCAGCCTCACACCTGTTGCAACTGGATTCAGATCAGAGAAATTAGTTTGAATATTTAATTGATTCCAAATGTCCTATGTAACATGGAGAAAGGAGTGCTCTCCTAATTGCTTTTTTTGTCTGAAGTCTGGCATACTGACCACCTAACAAGGTTGATGGCCCTTTTTTTTACATTTAAGAATGATCACTTTTCAGGTAATGTGAAAAAAACCACCTTAATTAATCTGAATAGGGAAGGAATCGATTATTTGCCATGAATGATTCAGGAGGGTATCACATGCTTGAAATCTATAATAGTCATTTTGGCAAGATACTGAGCATTTCTTGCCGTCTACTTCGTGGCCAAAGCAAGCAGTCTGAAATCCTGGTCCCACTAAAAGTGTTGGGAGTCAGACACCTAAATATTTTTGCTGATCTTGATCTCCTGGCTTTAGGTTTGGGCAGCAGGACTCCTGCAGCCAGCTGGGTGATGACTCTGTCAAGCTTGATGAATGAGGCTTTATGCATTTCTGTCTATGTGTGGCATTTTTAAAAAAATACTTTACAAATTAAGGGGGGTGTGTGGCGGTGCTATGTGTATTATGTATCCTGCAACGCTCTCGAGAAATGAACGTGTTTTTTCCCCAAAAAATTGTCAGCCCATATCTGTGGTTGTTGGGGTGTTTGTCAGTTTGCCACCTGGACTACAGTTTGTTGATGAGTGATGTTATTTCAGTTTACCTAGTGCAGTCTTCCCCAACAGTAGGTCAGTGTCCTGGGCCCCTCCTGAGTCACTGCATGAGCATCCACTTTCCAAATCCCATCTGCCCTCAAGACAATCGATGTCAGGGTCCTTCTAGATGCTTCAAGAAGGGGGTCATGAATGACATCTGCAGAAAGCCAAGGGACACACCTGGAGGCCCAGAACCTACATGCATTGCAACAGTAGGTTTAGTATCATTTTATATACTCATTCACAGACAGGAACAACTTTTCTGGTGTATATGAGTAGGTGTTTTAGACTTCATCTTGCCCCGATGTCTTTCTATGTAGCTCTGTAGATGTAGCCCATGGGTAAACCAGTAGGTTGAAAAATGCTTCATTTGCTCTTCTGGTCCTACAAGTTCAGTTGAAGTCACTGGTAGTTCTAGTTGCTTGAGACTTCACCTGGCCTTGCAGATACTTTTAGGGGGAGAGGAGAAAGAGGCCGGAGCGTTGTTTTCCTTCTGTTCAGTCTGCCCTCCTGGAAATGCTCATAAGCCTACATGTGCTTCAGATGCATCTCCGCAGGTACTGAAAACCAATGTAAGCCTGCTTTATGGAAGTATTTGTCCATAAAATTTTGCTGTAAGCAGAGCCTTTCAAAAATCATAATGTCACATTTTACAGAGTGTCCAGATTATATGAATTAATTATATCAGAAGCACAGCTAAGGCTGAGGTCATGAGTTGTTGTCTGTAGATGCAAGAGATGTGAGAGGTAATCTGAAAACTCAAAAGGAATAATGAAAAGCTTTGATGACAGTTATTTTCTTTCTATTCCTGAGGGATTTTTGTTTGTTTGTTTGATTAATTCTAGATATTTGCTATCTTTTTAAAAAAGGTTAAAACTGCAGAAAATGTGGAAATAGACATGTTTCACCAAAGTGGCACAGTTCTTCGCTGTGGAAAACCCATAAAATGACAGGAAATGACTTAATGTTGTAGGTGTTCATTTTTAAGGGTTCTGTTGACAGGAGTTGATGAGTGAAAATATTGTATTTCATTTTTGCCTTTTGTTCAGTAAATAGCACGGAATTTTGATGCTGCCTAGAGGGACAGCTTTGTACTGTGGTGGTCTGAACTGAGATTTTTCATTAATGTAACCAATCAGAGTAGGTGGGGTGTTTTTTGGTTTTGTGTGGGTGATTTTGTTTTTTTTTTAAGGAAAAAAGCTGAAGTCAAAGAGAAGACGAAGAAAAAGCACCACAAAGTTTATCTTTTACTCATCTGGAAGAGTTTATTTTAAACATGGAACATTGTTTGCTGCTGTGGAAATGAAAGTGAGAGAGTTGCAGCTTTCTTCCAATGCCATCTGGCAGATGATTTACTTGCGTATGGTATTCACTAATCCAAATAACCCTGTGTGTGGTAGCATTGTCTCTTTACTGATCATGCAGATGAGTTGGCTGAACCTTAGATGGCTCACACAAGGCTATCAACAGCACAGTACAATAGACTGTTTAAAATTAGAACAGCATTAAGGAAAGAGATATGCCAAATTCATCATGACTTTACCTTTATTAAGCATTTAGTTTACCCAGACTAAGATTGATGTTTCCTTTTCTTTCTCTTCATGGTTTTATTCACTCAAGTTCTACCTGGGCTTTAGCCATTGAATTCAACACCTACGTGTAGCCTCAAAGCTCAGGTGAGACCAGAGCATTGGGCATCCATCCCTCGATTGGTATCCTTGCCCTGATGATAACTGTGTTTGCTCCTGTAAGATCCCTTCCTGACCTCATGAAACTTGTATTCCTGCTGGGAAGTAAGGCTACTTTAGCAGGACAGCTGTATGCTGTAACTAGTAGCTTTGTGGTTAAGGAACTCTCGTAGTTCATAACCTGAGCCAAAATTGTCTCCAGATCAGGATATTCCCATTTATCAGGCCAAAAAAATGTAGCTTCTTCATTATTATATTAATATTAGGCTGCCTTCTCTTGATGTAATATGAAAGAAAGAGTCTTGAGTGGTTATTTCAGAAAGCAAAATGATCAGCAGACTATGCTTTGAGGAGCAGATCCCAAGCTATGACTAGGTGGAGGCATTCACTTATACCCTTGTATTTAAATTCTAGGGAGGGGCTGGTGTTCAGATGCTCTTCTATGCTCAAGAAAATATAATGGCTCCCTTCTCAATGTGTGGGATTTTTGAGTGAATTTTCCACAATGCCTAACTCTGTGTGCCTAATGGGTCTCTAATTTTGGTTTCAGTTTCAACTCTGAGGTCAAAAGACCTAAAATTTGAGTGTTGGCTGTACCTTATTTTCGTCACTTCTGGTTTTTAATTGGATCTGACCTTGATAGGTCACTTCAGAAAGCCAGTCTTATGGTTCAATTTGCAGTTGTCCATTTTGGAAGCTGACTTTTTGATTTTAGGGTCAATTGAACAGTTTTGAAAGTGCTGATTTTCTTTAAAGATAACTCAATTCATAATTCATGTGTGAAATTAAAATATATAGAGCGTAGATAATTTTGTAGCAGAGATAAGGAAGGAACTGAGAGCTCAGATCTTTTCCGGCAGAGCAGCTGACACTTTGAATTCACTTGGCTGCATCTGTTTTGCTCACCATTTGGGGAGGGGCTGTTTGCAAGGGCATGTAGCGATAGGACGAGGGACAATGGTTTTAAACTTGAGCAAGGGAGGTTTAGATTAGACATTAGGATGAAGTTCTTTACAATGAGGGTGGTGAGACACTGGCACAGGTTGCCCAGAGAGGTGGTGGAGGCCCCATCCCTGGAGACATTCAAGGCCAGGCTTGATGAGGCTCTGATCAACCTGCTCTAGTTGAAGATGTCCCTGCTTACTGCAGGGGGGTTGGACTAGATGACCTTTAAAGGTCCCTTCCAACACAAGAGATTCTATGATTCTATGATGCCAGGACCTTTTTGCAGAAGCATAGGCTGAATGGGATAGCAGGCCAATGTTCATATTACCATATTCTGTTTTCCCCCTAGAAGAGGCACGGGTACATCCAAACTGCTGGCTAGGAGTGTCCTTGGTCCATGCTGACTCCTGAATGATGCAAAGTGTTGTTTCAAAAAGCGTGCATTGGCCAGAGCCAAAACTGTGCCAAGAACTGCCCTGCCTATTAAACGGTGCAGATGATCAAATTTCAGTGCCTGGGCTGGTGCCCTGTCACTCCTTAATTGAGTGGAATAACCCCAGCCAAAAAATGCCCCTTTCCTCCCTCAAGTGTTAACAGAATAAACGTGATTTTTCAATTTACTTCCACGGCATTCAGAGACCATTCTGGAAAACTGAAGCCTATTTTGTCTTACTAATTTTATAGCACTAAAATTCCACTGACTTTGCTGCAATTTCTATTGACTGACCCTGTAAACAGATGGAGAATCGGTATTGTTATTAATATCACCATGTCGTCATGCTTTATTCATTTTCAATTTTATAACCATAGTCTGATCTCTTGGAATTGTGTCCACTAACATAGCACTGGACTATGGAAATCTTATTTTATCAAAATGTGTTATTCTTGGACCAGAATTCACAGTTACACAGTTGCACTTTATAGATCCATAGATTTTTTAAAGCCAGAAAAGGCCCTTAGATTATTTAGTCTGACTCCCTGAATGACACAAGCCATTTAATTTAACCCAGTTAGCCTCGCTCCAAGTCCAGCAATTTGTGTTTGGCTAAGGCTTATCTTCTAGAGGGACGTCCAGTGTAGATCTGAAGCCATCGGTAGTTGGAGAATCCATCACTTCCTTTGGCAGCGCAATCCAGTGGTTATCACCCTCGCTCTTCAAAATGTGTGTTTTGATTCTTCCCTGAATTTGTCTGGCTTTCACTTTCAGCTATCACCTCTCATTATGCCTTTTTTTGTGAGATGAGAGTGCTGCTGTTACTGCTCAGTATTTTCTCCCTGCAGTGATACTCGCACATTGTAATCACTGAAATCATCGCTAGATGATTTTATTAAACTCAACAGACTGAACCCCTTTAATCTCTTACTGCAAGGCCTTTTTCCAAGGTTTCCGATAATTTCCGTGGCTCTCCTCCACATCCTATCCAATTTTTTACCTCTTTTGTGAAATAAGGAAACAAGAACTGGATGTAATACTCCAGCATGTGTCCATTCATAGGCAATCCTAGTACTTGTCAATGCTTTCCCTCTGTTTCTCTAAGGGCAATCACTAAGTTAAACATGCCTGAGGCTGCTCCCTGGCACTGAGGCCAGCTGGAATATCGTAGTCTACATCTGCAGACTCTTTATCTTCCATGACAGGGTGTCTGCATCCAAACTACTTTTTGGGAATGCTTTCTGGCAATTTCTGACACATCACCTGTGTTTGGGAATTATCTGGGAAAATGCTGGCAGAAGCCAAAATCATGCCAGGGACAAAAATAACCACCCCATGGTACAGATTTTCAAGGACTAATGCCCAGAAACATTTCCTGGCCATTTTAATTCAGTGGTGTAGTCTAAGAGTTCCCAGTTATGCTCCAAGTATCACTGATATTTTTAGCTTCAGTGAAAGTATTAAAAAAATACATGTTTCTCTTGTTTGCTTTAAGAACCTACAAGTCAGATATGTGGACTCAACTGGTCACCTCAGCCAAGTGAAGATATAGTCCAGTTAGAGACAAGCATCTCCTGGTTTCCATTCACCCCATTTCTCTTAAACGCCTATTTTTTAACAGATTCTCTCTCCGCACCTCACCGCTGATGATAAGGGGTACTTGGGTGTTAAGAGCCCAAGTCTTAACTTTTCACAACAAGATTTAGGGGAAATGACTCCTACTTAGCTTCACTTTTGTGCTACGACTCCCACTCCTATGGGAACAACTCCTGTCCATGGCACTTATGCATCAGAACCACAGAAGTATTTTTTGAAAAAATAGTACTCATATAATATATTTGCATGGATATGATAACCAGACTTTTAATTCGTTTTCTCTGACTTTTACTGTAGCAACTGAACATGAAATAAAGCGTCCTATCCTCAGTTTTCAGAATTCAAACAGTGGTTTTGACTTTCCCTTTAATATACTTCCCATGATACAGCAACACAAGAAACAACCAACAGATCCCACATTTGCTGTTCCCAAGGCTAACCTGTGTCTTCATGACATAGATGTCTTGCTGATTGAGACTCTCTGCTCCTACCATCCTCCTCCAGAAAAGGTTACAAGGAGCACTGAGCAAAGAGGATAGTCTGTGCCCGTGTCCTTAAACCTCAGACAGGATGGGTGGGACTAGCACGTTAAATATTTTCTCTCCCAATCTAAAAAAATAAAACCACATGAAATTAGCTGAAGGTTTTCACCACTTCAAGTGGTGCCAGTTCCTAACCTCCAAGTTCCCAGAATAGCTTGAAAAGATCCAGTTTGTTCTGCTGTATGGAATGGAAAAACCTGCTGCATCTCTTTTCTTACTTATGGGAGGTTAAGAGCAGATGCAGCAAAATATTTTCAGTATTGGGTGTCCACTTTCATTAGTAACCTCCTTGCCTATATACTTCAGCATAGCTGGTTTGCTTTGTAAGGGTATTTGCACCTTGGACATTTAATTTTTTACTGGTTTGTTTGTACTCAGTCATACTAATTTAGAGGCATCATACTAAAGGAGTTTTTTTTAAATGGTGCAAACCCCATGGCAACAGTACTAAGTGATGAGCAAAATCATAATTTTGTCTCACTGGTTGTGCACCCTGGCCTATTTTTAGCATGTACCTTGACTGATTTGGATCTAACTTCTGCTTCCATGCCATCAGGTGGAGTTAGCTGTCTCTAGACAGGATGGGTGGGCAAGACTTGGTGGCTGACTGATGCAGTCTTCCAACATTATTCCAGCAAGTTGTGCATCCTTAAGTGTTTCCGCGTGTTTCATCCTGCATCTTAGAGTTTATAGCTACATTTAATGCTGTAAAATCACATTGTCTTCATCCAGTCTAGAAAGAGCTAAGCATAAGTAGTATAGAGGCCCGTTAGTCTGCACTATTTCCTCTTGAGACCAAGGTTGACCTTTTTATTCAACACTGGAAACATGCCTTCTGAGATAAAATCATAGAATGGTTTAGGTCGGAAGGAACCTTAAAGATCATCTAGTTCCAAACCCCCTGCCATGGGCAGGGACACCTCCCACTAGACCAGGCTGCTCAAAGCCCCATCCAGCCTGGCCTTGAACACTTCCAGGGATGGGGCATCCAACTTCTCCGGGCAACCTGTCCCAGTGTCTCGCCACCCTCACTGTAAAGAATTTCTTCCTAATATCTAATCTAAATCTGCCCTCTTTCAGTTTAAAACTGTTACCCTCTTCTTATCACTACACTCCCTGATAAAGAGTCCCTCCCCATCTTTCCTGTAGGTCCTCGTCAGGTACTGGAAGGCCGCTATAAGGTCTCCCCAGAGCCTTCTCTTCTCCAGGCTGAACAACCCCAACTCTCTCAGCCTGTCCTCATAGCAGAGGTGCTCCAGCCCTCTGATCATCTTCCTGCCCTCCTCTGGACCTGCTCCAACAGTTCCATGTCCTTCTTATGTTGGGGGCTACAGTTTGCATTAAAGTCTTGTCAAATAAAGGCTGTAGCCAACATAAAGGAGTTTCATTTGTGCATGTGTCTAGTTAGGTAAGAGCTACGGGTGGTACTTGCAACTTGCTACAGGACAGTAACTCTTCAGGAAGAGTGGAACCGATGGCAGGTCTAATAACTTTCAATCGCTCGAGGTAGATCTATGAGCAAACATGAACGGGAGCCTTGAGTTTCTTCTTACTTATAAACCAGCTTTAATATTAACTTGTGTGAATATAGAAAAAGCATAAATTGCTATTCTTACCTCAAAAAGCACCTGTGTTCCGGAATAATTTGAAATGGTAGCTGATTTGGTGTGAACCAGAGCAAAGCCTGTTGCAGACATACAGTGGGGATTCATTATTGCTTTCATTAGGTTTTATTATCATCGCCTTCAGTGACACATACAGCGTTTCTTTCATCACCATCTAAGGGGGTTAAACATTACAACAGCAGTCTAATATTTCTCAGCACCTGCCCATCTGGCAAGCCTTTGTTCTCTAAAGTTTGTTCTGCCACCGTTGATTTCAGATTGGCAGTTTTGCAGCTGATCAAAGTGGTGAGATTACTTAAAACAAGGACTTCCTGGGCAAATACAACAGCCTCAGTCTCGTTTGGCTCTACAGAGCCCTGGCAACAAAAGGCCTCTGGGCCAGCTGGGCTAGAAAAAATGGATGTGCATTTATGACATTTATGATGCCGCTCTGTTATTTTTAATGCATTATACATTCAGCATTTTCTTTCCTTTATAGTGGAAGATCATTTGGATGTTTCTTTGAAGACTAATTTAGGAATGTTGGCAAAGGCCAGTTAGTGTAACATGTGCAATTTATTATGTTAACAATGTCTGATGAAACAACAAATATGAATAATCCTGCCAACTACAGAGCAAACAAATGCACTCTTTTTATGCTGTAGTTTGATCTGATCTTGGTAGACTACAGTTAATATATTTTGAAACAAAATATGCATGGCAAACTGTTTTCATAAGACTCTCATAAAAGTCTTTCTCTTTCTCATTTTTAGTTTTTCCTCTCTCTCAATCTTCCCTTTGTTTTGTTCAAATAAAAAAAAAATAGAAAACATGTATTTTACCATCTGTGAAAAAACTAAATTCTCCTCAGCTGCTGTTGTTAAAATGCTGGAACTCCGTTCCAGTAGGTTCCTGTTCACCCTATGCACAATAAATAATATAGCATGGAAAACAGTCCAAAATCCAATGTAATTCACAGAGATATTAATAAACTCTATGCTTTCTTTTTTTGGTAGGGAAACCGAGCAGCTAAGCAAGTTGGAGCTTCATTGCCTGAAGATGATTGAAATAGCATAAAGTAGGACACAGTCAATAGTCAGGCAGCTAATATAGTGAGAAATCCATTTACATTGTTGACTCAGTAATTTATTTGCTGTGCTATTGATTTGATCTCTGCCAAGAGCGAGCTAAAGGCTTGGTCACAGCTTTGTTGAGTGCGTTGTAAGGGCTTGTACAGAATGACTGGAAGAAGATGGTAATGAGGAGGTCATGGTTGGGCTGGCTTGGAAAAAGCCTGGGAATTTGTGACTGTAAAACTCAGACTCCTCCTCTCTCTTCCTCAGCTCCTCCAAATTGTGCCAGGCTTACTCCAATGAGTTGAATATTCTTCACTGACAGACCCCATATGCCCATGTGGCACCCCACTGGACAGGCCACTGTGTAGCCTTAGAGCAGCATGCCACGTTCACTTCCATCTGCCTCAGAGAAATACTTATTCAAGTTTCAGTCTTTCTGCTTAAAACTTTCCACTGCGCACTGGGGGGTGAGGGGAGGGGGCGGAATTCAGAAGTGTCAGCCCCATTGCTTTTCCTTTTGTTTGTTTGTTCCTAATTCTGTTAGATGAGGCTTTTTTTTTTTTTAAAAAAAAAAAAACCTCCTTCCTGATTGCTAACTACCAACAGGGTAGCTAGTGCCATTGCACCGGAGGAAGTCAGCAAATGAACTCATGTGTAAATGAATGGCATTAACCATCAAATTAACTTCCTCAGCAATGGGGAATACCATACTTCATTAAAGTTCCACTCCTATTGTCAATTTGCATCTAATTTACAATTTTGGTCTAGGAAAGTTTATCCCTGTTTTTTGTTAGCTAGATTAACTTTAAACACAGTACTTAAATTATGTTTTTTGGATCTTTCAGCAAGTCAAAGTGGCTGCCAGTTCTCTAGAAATGAGCAAAATGACTGTTTCTTATGAAACATACTGTTTGTTTGAAATTTGCACTGGGGCACAGCCATGTGTTTGTACATATGCTTCAAGGATGGATCTGCTCTCTGTTCATAAATTACAAAATTGCTTTTCGTTACTCCCTATGAATTCATCCTGAGTTTGGTGTTAGTTCAGGATCCAGTGAGATTTCAAGGAAGAAATGAAATAATTTCATGTCTATTTGCCATGACTGCTGAACTCTTTGATAACGATAACCAGCCTCTGAAGGTATCCAGCAAAAAACCCCACCCTGCAGAGTTATCCGTGGAGTTTTTTTGTTGCCAAATGTGTTGCACAAAATATGTTTTTATTTTTCTACACCCTTTTCACAAGAAACATGGTTCTTCTGTTGCCTAGAAAAGTTGATAAATGAATGGAAATGCAATGAAATGAGGGCCTGAGGAATAACTGAATGCTGGGAGGTTTTCAAAGTAAAGGATGCTAATCAGACTGCTTAAACTGTCTTGTTAACAAAGACTGAACAAATGAACATTTTGAACAAAGGAAGTTTTTTTGTTTAACTTCTTGTTAAACAGATAACTTATTTTCCAGTAAAATGTCCTGTTTCTGGTATTTCTAATGTTTAGAAAAAAGCAGAAAA
>VXBH01008919.1:155668-259615 GCA_013400035.1 Rynchops niger | reverse complement strand
AAAAAAAAAAAAAAGAGTACATTCCAACCCTTCTTTTACATTTTAAAAAGGCAGGGAGAAATTGAAAGTATAATGTCCTGTATGCCTTGAATGGTTAATTATACATTTTGTGTGAAATACATTGTCAAACAGTGTGACAGAGGTCAGATCCCACTGGATCCTTCACATCTTCGAAGACATTGCTCTATTTGCAAGCTGTCGGGGCTATTACAGCGAAACACCCCCTTTGACTAAATTTACTGTGTGCACATTCTACCCATTCTAGCCTCTAGATCTGAAATCTACAGCTTTGTCAATGCTCTAAACAAGACAGAAAAAAACCCACAAAAGTACCCAGCAGGGTACTGACAGGCATGTCTAAATTCCTCTGAAGTTGACCAACCACATAAGTGTTTCTTGAATTAAGGCTCAGACTACTTGGGACAGTCAAGTGTATTTCAGATGAAAAGTATCCTTTCTTGAATCTTGAATACTTTTTTATCATATAAGGATTTTGACTCTTATCAAGAGATAGCAGCTAAAAAACCAAAACATTTTTATTTTGAAAAGGTTTGCATCTTCTCTTCCTCAGAAAATATATTTGCTTCCTGTGGAAAATGGAGGCATCCAAATGGCAGCTCAGGAACGGCACTTCATTTTTAGCCCAGTTGTGCCAGTGTTTCTATTCAATATAGTATTGCAGCAGTGATGAGGAATCTCACATCTATAGAAATGTGTCATATGTTACATATAGTGTAGATGTGAGCCAAAGTAAAACCAAAGTAAACTGGCCAGTCCCTTTGAAATGTACCTGGTATCTTCTTTCTGCTCAGACTTGCTATTTTGGTTGAATATTTTCTTCAGTCAAATGCCATTTCTGGAACATGTACTATAAAATGTAGGGGTTTATTCTTTTATGTGTGATATTTGAAAAATTGTTCTCGCTTTCTCAGGCAAACCGCTGAAACAGGTCAGAGTTTGTAGTTTTTCTGTCAGCACAAATTAATTTAAGGACCTCTTGTGTAATAATAATAATAATAATAATAGCTTTACATTGTTTATAAGGTTGATTTTAATAAACACTGCCTAACATAGAGCAGTGCCCAGCACACCCGGTTGATTCAGTGCCAACACAATATCATCTGGCATTGGTGCTCGGAAGAAATAGCACAAACCATGAAGATGTCTGAGGTATGTCACAATACCGTGATCAAAAGGAATGTATTATTTAAATATTATAATAAGCCTGGTGATGTCTTTTGAAATAGAATGATTTTAATTCAAAAACATCTGCTTGAAAGTCCAAAGAGATTAGAAATGTCCGTTTATGAAAACATACTAATTAAAGGCTCTAAATACTTAGAATAGTTCTATGCCTATGTCAGATAGTCCAACTGATAGCAAAACTCGACATGTTTCATATTATTTCAACTTCTTTTATTTGAACAAGGGAACAGATAAACACAAGGAAACGATCCTGTTGTTTTTTAAAATTTTAGGGAAATATAACCCGAGCAGAGGTCAGTCTCCAAATGCATGGTCCATATGGCTTGGCTGACACAAGTAGCTGTAAGGATAACAACACTTTGTAGGAACAGTGGGACTCAGCTCTCTCCAGCTCTGTGCAGTAGCAGAGTGGAAAGAAAATGTAAACCCCACTGCTCCTTTATCCACCATTTTTGATGCCTCAAATATATCTGAGTCAGTGGAAGCATAAACTACTGCAGCTACTGTTAATAAAGGTTCCAAAAATAATTATCCTCCACGTCATGTAAAACAATGAACTAACTATTTTGTGTTTGGCCTGCAAGTCATCAGATGTCAGTATTATAAGTGGACTTCACAAGCAGCTATATTGTAGTGGAATGGAGAAACACTTGGGTTAATTGTGGTGTCATTATTTAGAAGAAACTGCTGTTTTGTTTGCTGCTTTACACTTTTACTAGTCGAGTATAACTCAGCTACACTGGCTGAGCATAGACCTTCCCACTAAGTAGGCCACATTGGGGAGTATTGTTTTCCTGATTCATTAGAATAAAGAAAATTTAGCAGTGCCTATGCAGTAATGTAATATTTTCTTGAAACACTAGGAATATAATACATGTATATAGGTGAATGCCTGCCTGTTTCATATTTATTTAATGCCAAAAAAAAGGGTGATCAAGGCAAGGTCACTGGGTGAGTGATTTATCCCAATGGCCACACACATCCTATGGTCTGCATGCTGAGCACTGGGAAAAAATTAATACAATTCAACAGGGAAGTCATCAGGGCTATATCTCAAGAACTATTTGTGCATAAAACCTGTAGGTTAACGAGTTACGGTGTGTACATGTCCCAGCACTAGCTCAGTCATGCTTCCATTTCTGTCTTGGCACATTCAGTGTGATGGTGTGTGCTAATGCCAAGGACGCTGCTACAGCCAGAGACCTGCCTAACTTGGAGCTGGTGGTTCCTTAAATTGCCTTCGATCCATAACCAGCTGTCTGGGAACTCCACATCCAGGGAAAAGGCAAACAAGCGACTGTAAACGAGTACGCAGAAGTGGATTAGAAATGCCTACAAGGCAGGCTTCTGTTCTCATTCGAGAGCCACTAACTGGTTGTTGAGAGGTGGTAAGAAACTAGCTAAAGTTACTGGTATGTTTAGTCTTCTTCAAGTAGTTGCAGCTGTGATTTAACCTTATTTTTCCAGCTGTTGTACTGAAAGCACCCCAGGTAAGAGAACATTTGCGATACTGCCCTGCTCACCTGCTAGACACTGCATTGATGGGAACTGTGCTCTCCATGATGGCCATGTATGATTAGGGTTGCATGGCTGGTCACAGGAGAAGAGTCCATGCCAATCCTCTGGCATAGAAGGGTGTATTTCTGGTTGACTTCACAATAGATTTCCCCTAGACTTATTACCTGTGGCTGGAGTGCGTATTAGGGTGCCACTCTCAGCTGCATGGACAAAGTCTCAGTGTAAACTGTCAGATACATTCCAGACTGCAAGAATCGGAAGGCAAAAATAGTCTGTTCAGTCTCTCTGCACAATTGATAGAAGGACTTGAACATCACAGAGTGAGATCACAGAACTCAACAATTGAGTAGAAGACCACCACAGCAGTCAGAAGGAAATGCTGAAGAAGCTGAGCTGACTCTCAGCTTCCCCACACAGAACTGAGTCCATCCCCCATGCTATTTTAACAACTATTAACAATTTCTTGTAGTTAGATGTCTAAATCAGGACTACCTGGGTATAAAAACCTAAAAAAGATAATCCCTTATGATACCCAAATGCTTAGACAGTTCAGACTGAGGTTCTGCCTGTTCTGGACATGAGATTTGCAGGCAGATCTCCATCTATTTGAGTGTTTAAACTAAATAATTACCATTCTTTGTGTTATATGGTATTCTGAGATGGAGCTTCTGTAGGCTGTTATTAAATCTTTGTATTGTATCCTACGTACTACAGTTAAAGATGAGCAGTAACTGAATCTTTTACGAGGAACATCCCTGTGATGTTCATTTTGCCCTGGACTGGGTGAATCCGATTGGATTTACCTCACTGCCAAACTATGACAGCTGGGAGAAGCTGGTGTCCTGACATGACAGACGTGACAATAGGCCACAAAATAACTCTAAGCAAGAATCAGCACTTCAGCCTTCACTCATGTAGTGTGAATTGCACATCTGACAGAGCTGACTGCAGTTCTGAAGCAGGCGCTTTGATTTAAATAAATAAATCTATAAAATTGGGATCTTCTTTTTCTGCTCTCCTGCTTGCAGCTGCAGACTCCTGCTCCCTGCTGTAGCTGCACATCAAAGGAACTTTTCATCGACAAAACTGACCACATATATTTCATCTTCCAAAATAATTGTTTATGGAGACTCAGTTCCTGGTGTTTGACACTTGAGACATCAGCAGTAATAAGAGAAAAAAAGCAGTCACATTTGTGTAGAAGAAGAAACAAAGAAGTGGGTGCTCTGGCATCATTTTCTCTTTTAGCTGAAGTTCTTGTGTTTCCACAGGCTTTTTGGGATAGTCCCAGTGTCTGCTTTAGGGAGCTATCTTTGTCCTGTCTCTATGGACTCTTCTGAAGGTCAGAGGCTGTTAATTACTTTCATAACTTAGCTCAGCTCATGAGCACATATCTTTTTTCATCTGGATATGTCTGTACTCTCAAATGATTATAGAATCATAGAATCATCGAATGGTTTGGGTTGGAAGGGACCTTAAAGATCATCCAGTTCCAATGCCCCTGCCATGGACAGACACCTCCCACTAGACCAGGCTGCTCAAAGCCCCATCCAGCCTGGCCTTGAACGCTTGCAGGGATGGGGCATCCACAACCTCTCTGGGCAACCTGTTCCAGTGCCTCACCACCCTCATAGTGAAAAATTTCTTCCAGATATCTAATCTAAATCTCCCCTCTTCCAGTTTGAAGTCATTACCCCTTGTACTACCACTGCATGCCCTTGCAAAAAGGCCCTCCTTTCCTGTAGCCCCCATTTAGGTACTGAAAGGCTGCTATAAGGTCTCCTCAGAACCTTCTCTTCTCCAGGCTCAACAACGCCAACTCTGTCAGCCTGTCCTCATAGCAGAGGTGCTCCAGCCCTCTTATCATCTTTGTGGCCCTCTGCTGGACCAGTTCCAACAGGTCCTTGTTGTGCTGAGGACTCCAGAGCTGGATGCAACTTCATGTGGGTTCTTGCCAGAGCAGAGTAGAGGGGTAGGATCACCTCCCTTGACCTCTGGCAATACTTCTTTTGATGCAGCCCAGGATGCACTTGGCTTTCTGGGCTGCAAGCGTACATTGCCAGGTCATGTTGAGCTTCTTGTCCACCAGCACCCCCAAGTCCTTCTCCTCAGAGCTGCTTTCAAGCCATTCTCTGCCCAACCTGTATTTGTGCCTGGGATTGCCGTGACCCAGGTGCAGGACCTTACACTTGGCCTGGTTGAAATGTCCTCACTTCCTTCATCCATCACGGTCCCCTGGCAGTCTACCTTGTGTAAATGTAATGCAGTTCACTCCTGGGCTTCCTTCTAGAATGGGTTAGTTAACTTCCTTAGAAACCATCAGGTGCATTTCTTGGGAAAATTTTTCTCACAGACTGCTCCCAGTAGGCAGAAGAGACAGGTGTGCCAGGCTTGGATCTCTTTGCTCTACACTGCTTTCTAACAGGCTGCTTGGAGACTTCAAGCACTCCCATATACTCTGATGCCATGCGCAAAGGTATACAACACATTGCATCTGTCTCATGCTGTAAAAGTACTATTCTAGTGTCTGCAGGCCAGCCCAGAAATTATTAACACTATAAATTGAAAAAGTTATGAAATAATCAAGTCTCAGGGCCACAGAGACATAAGACAGAGGAGACCCATGACCAAGTGCTGTCTTGTGTGGGTACGGTCTCGATGTGACCATATTGCACCGCTTGGGCTTGAATCACTCCCTGGGGCAAATGCTTTTAGCATATAGAATAGCAGTAGAAGCAGCCTCTGTGGCTTAGTTCCTCATCCTTCCTTCAAAGGGTTTTTGCAGATCTATATGAATTTTCATGGGATAAGATGGACAATAAAGGACCTGTGAAAGTACAACAACTAGAGAAATCAGATACATCACTAGGAACATCATGTACTTCATGGCTTCTTTTTTTTAAGCCTGATGGATCTAGAAGTGGAGGTGACTCTTCAAGCAGTATTTCCAGGAATCTTTAAAACTGATGCTGAGGCAATATAGTACAAAAGAATAAACATATAAATGTAGCTTCCTCTGAAGTGGTGTTAAAAACCTGCCAAAGCACTGGTCTGCGGCCTCAGTAAATCTTTCTAACTGTTTTTCAAAACACAGGAGGAAAAGAGTTTGCAGCTGTCCTTGGTGAAATGTCAAACTTTCCTACCAACTACTTTTAGTTCTTGAAGTCTAGTGTCCTCCCCACAATATTAAGCATTTATTAATGATGCAAGAATAATGATGTTATTTTTTTTGCATACAGAGATTAAAGCATGTGATGGACACTCGCCCCCATCAAGGTATTAACCATTGTTAAGAGCTCCTTTCTCTGAAAAAATTTCAATCAGTGAAACTCCTTTACATAAACTAAGATTTATAAATCAAAATAATAAAATTAATTCCACTGGGAACTATACAATTCTCACTATCACTTTTCAGTCCAAATCCAATCCTTTTCCCTGTACTCTCCTTTCTGCATGTTCTTCCAATCTGGATTTTGCTAGTATTTGTTAATACTGAACTAAAAATAAGTACACATCTTCCTTTATGGGAGAAATAACGTTTAAATAACCACATTGTTTATTTTTACCTTTGGAAGTCATTCAGATATACCATTGCCATGGATATAGTATAAAACATCAACTGAACAGACTAATAATAACACCCAGCTGTTAGACTAGTCCTCTGCAGATCTCAAGGTGCTTTATAAATGAAGTCCATGTAATTATTCACTTTGGACAGACACAGGAGTTGAAAGAACAAAAAACTCAGATTATTGTTTCCCATGAACACCCATATGCCAGTAGTAGAAACCAGTATCTAATGGGTCATGCTAGGCTGTCTTTGAGCAGTGGATACAAACCCTATTGCAGCCATAATCCAATTGGTTTCAGCTAGAAAACTTTTTGGTGGAAATGAGAATTGCTTCTTACAAGCATGGCACTGAAATTGTTCCTCAGCTGTAAGGGCCAGATCGCCATCTTTTAAGGACTATTTTTTCTACTTTGGGAAGGGCTCTGAGTTCCTGGCCAGTTCCTCTGCCCATTCCGTGGTCTGGGACAACTGGCCAAAAGCCCACTGGTGGCAAACCAGGAGCACCGGGAGTATCTCTGAGCATGAGACTTATCTTGGAAGCACCTCTGCATTGTAAAGAACAGTCTTGGAAAAGAAGTGAAAAATCTAAAGAAGCAGATAGAAAAATCTCCTTTTTAGTCCAGTTTTCCATGAGGATTTTTAACACAATGATCATTGTTTTGGGCACGCCAATACAACCAACCAAAAGTCTCCAGTGGAAGCTTACTGAATTCTGCAGCGTCAGAGTGATGTAAATGCAACCAAAAAGAGTTTTTAATATGAGTTTTTAGTTTAACCTGGTGTCTTTTCCATAATATTACCTAGTTGCTATGACAAGAGATTCAAAGTTGAGACTGCTCCATAACCGTAGGGTCTGCCATATTTATTCACCTGCAGAATACTTAAATTAATACTCCCCAACCTCTCAGGAGCCTTTTCATACCTCAGTAACATTTCTATAGTTCCTGAAGGATTTTGAGAGGAAAGATGTGTAAAAGAGCAAAATACTGCAATTATCCGCAGCAGTAAATATCACCCAATATGTAATCCAGATTGAGGCAAACTATTGGACTAAGTACATCACCCCAGTACCAGCTCAAGACTCCAGCCCAAGTATGTTCCAAGGAAGCACGTGGCAAAGAAAGCATTACTCCAGATCCATATTGAGAAAAAAAAGTTTGAACGAAATGTGATTTCAAATAATGCAGTTGGTGACTCTGACCTTTGGAGCTGGAGATCTGTACAAATGTTTGGTTGGAAAACTGAGCTTGCTGACGTCTGTTCAATTCCATGACTACGTTACCCACCGGTGGCTTACAGCCAGTGCTGAGCATGGCACAGTTCAGCACACGGGGTTTGATCTGCATGACCAGAACAAAACGGTTGATTTGCATTAACACGATCTATGGGAAAGCTCGCTCAGAATTTACCCATGGTAATTCAATAAGCAAGATTTACTTGCCCATTTTGGAAAGAGAGAATATTGGGCAAAGTCCTCCCTCAGTTTACATGGATTCGCTGCCATTGGAGCCTGCATGAGTTATGCAAGGTGTAACTCGTTATAGGTTCATGGATTACAAGACTAACGAGACCAGTCTGATCAGTTATTTTGACCTCCTGCTTAATACAAGCCACAGGACTTCCCCAAATCCTTGCAAACACAAATGTCTCTTTTCCACAGAATGGAAAACCATAAACATATATGTTACTCGGAGGTACTTCTGTTTATATTACATAGGGTTCTGTGAATAATTTGGATTCGTTCTGTAGGACTGTTAAGTGAAATGGAGCTGTTATATCTCAACTGGATCACAAATGAAACACCCTATAATATGCATAGAAGCACTCGTATGGTATAAATAATATTTTTAATCAGTCATTGAAATAATAATATAAAGTTCATTTTATTAACATTTGAAAAATAAATGTCTTCACCTCCCTTCATTGGACTTTAAAGGAGGAAAGTTTTACATTCCCTGTGAAAAAAATAAAGTAAAAAATGTTTAAAGAAAGGACTGATCTGACTGGTTAGAGATCACAAATCGCTAATAATAATAAGCTCTGAATATCAGATGCCAAACAGCTGCAGAGCCTCTTAAACCTAATTCCTCTTTCTTGGAGGATACGGCAAGTTTGGAAAAGAGAGGATTGCCAAACCCACCACGAAATGTAGGCAGAAATTTTTCTTTGAATAAATCACTGTCACCCTTGATAAAACCATACACAAGTATCTTGGCATGAGAGAATGCTGCAAATTGGTGCGCACAATGAAGACAGAGCCCAAGAAGCCTGCAGGCAGAAAACACAAACCCAGCCCAGATACTCTAGTAAACAACCCACTCAAAAGCAAGAGGTGATAGGTGTAGAATTTATTGGATATATCGCTAGATATTGCATGCTTTCCCATTACATGACAAGGTACTACGCAGTTTATTCCATTGCAGTTTGCCACCTGGTATAACAATGTATAAAACTCAAGGAGCAATTATTTGGAAAAGTCATATGAGTGTTCAAAAAATATATGGGAGATGATTATGCCTGTGAGTCCTTTCCTCTCACTTGCACTTTACAGGGCAGGTGTCAAAATTTCAATTTATATATATGTAAGAGTTACGGAAAGTTTTAAATTCTCAATATGGAATATTCATCCCCATCAAGTGCCAAATATCCCAACTTTACAGATACTGGAAAAGAAGTTCATCTGCCACTCTTTGTCAACCCCTCTCATAGTCCTAATACCCTCCAAACCATGTAAATACAAATCACTGCAGTAATTGTAACTTTTCAGCACTTTGTGTTATGAAAACACTGTGTATTACTAAAAAGTATAGAGTGTCCAGAATTCTAGAAACCTGCAGGAGAGTTATACAAGTCACAGTCTGTTAGCAGTGTCTAAAGTTCCTGCTTCAGAAAATATTTACACTCTGGAGCACCTTTCTCTGCCTTGATCTGTTTGCACTTTATCATATATCTGAGCAGCAATGTAGTAAACTAAAATGTGTGACCTGCCAGTGACCAGGAAACAACAGTTTTGTGTTTTTTTAACAAACTTTTTTAAAAACACCTTGTGTTTTTGGGTTGGGTTTTTTTTTTTTTTGCTTAATTTTTCTCTTGCATCACTGGAAATAATTACCTTGTCATGGGGAAACAAGCAATATCTGACCATACTAGAAAAGGGTGTTCTGTCTCTGATTTACTCAGTAGTCATTCTGTGTCTGCTAAATTCAGGTTCCTCCTGCCAAGCTCCATCCAGGATCGTCTAGAATTCTTAATAAATACAGACTAGTATGGTGGCAAAAAGTATTTATAGAGAGGCAGGAAAGTTTATTCCTCAGTGAAGGAAGACGGGTTTGCAGAAAAACATTGGCCTGCACTATTGGAAAAGCCAGTTCAGTCCCAGTGGTGCACAGGATCATAATGATTTGTCAAATCCAAGCTGGTTAATAGCAAACTGACTGATAAGGCTAATAGAAGATGGGTGAACAAGGAGGAATGTGGCTAAAATCCTCCTCCTCTAGGACCAAAGCATCCCTCGTCTTTAGGACTCACATTTCTAAATGCTGCTGTGGAGCTGGGGAGCCGGGGCTCAGTTCAACACTGAATCCAGACCAGTCCTTTTTCCACAGCTGAAAAAATATAATTTCCTCCTCATTTGTCACTACTGACAACACATTAGTTACAGTAATTGTTTGGGATCAGGGCCATCACTGCTCAAGTCTTCCTTCTGCATAGGTCTTTTGGAAGGATCAAATATGGTCCTGTAGCATCACTGAGTGGGAGAAAGGGAGTCTCGGATGCCAGTGAATACTTAATATGATCCAGATGAAGCTAAAAATAGCCCTTCCAGGAGAATCCCTTCGTGCTCACTCTTCAGGTTTTGCCTGTATGCTGTCTGAGTACAGCAACTCTGCTTCCATCCCCTCCGTCCTCCCTCCCACATAGGTTCTTCACATAACCTACAAAACAAGCTAGGCCTGGTGTCTGGGGTAGTACTGCCAGGGGCCTCCACATCTTCTGTAAGCACTATAACAACAGCAGTGTTGGATAAAAGACAGGGAATGATCACATTTTGCCTGGAGCCCATTCTGTAGGGTGTGAACTGGGAGCAGGTTGAGGAGAAGAGTGTTTAATTTGTGCCTTCTGTCAGGGCACAGGGATGATTTAACCACTGAGTTCCTCAGTGCTGCCAAAAATGAGGCAGCTGGGAGCTGAGGACCAAAGCTGAGGCATGTGGGGAACGTTAATATGGACTTGAGGATTATGGACTTTCTTTATATAAAGGTGAGGCAGCTACTGGAAAGAAGATGTTGTTGCATTTACAAGTACTGAGATGTAATTCAGGATGAACAGAGCTGGCTAAAATTTTTATTTTGGGATTTTCTTTTCTGCTGTGATGCTGGACTGTCTCTCATTTGTACAGTGGGATGATAACAGTTTTACACCCACAGAGGCACACTAACATATAAGTTGTATTATCGTTGAAGCCTTATGGTGAGCAGGACATAAGATTCTTGTTTTATACAGTCACAATAGCTTTATTATCATCTCCCTTAATAACCATATTGTGAGAATACCCATAAAGCGATGTGCCTTTGCCATGAGGAATGCCCAATGTCTTCACAGTCATGTGAGGCGAACTTCCCGTCTACAGTCTCCAAGAGTTTGGTGTCTGGAGCTAGCATAGCAGAGGATTGTCCTGAAACCCTTTCAGAAGAAACTTATCCACAGGTACATGTTTTCTGCCATCATTAGTCTTCCACATTGTACTGTAAATGAATTGGAAAATACGTATTATTTCCAAGGCTATATCTTTCCAGCTATGAAAACTGTGAAGCATTCTGTCCAGAAGTGAAAAAATTAAACCAGCTGTGCATGGATGTGTTCCCTGATATCCTTCCTTCTGTCCCCTTCTTTCTGCTGTGCTCCTGTTGTACACCAGAGAGCAGCACTCTGGCTTGTCCTGAGTGGTCCCCATCAACCTGTTCCTACATCTCCATCCTGGACCACCCCAGCTGCAAAAAGTTGTAGTTCCCTGTAGTCCTCTTGTTATTATGATTAAAAAAATATGTATTATATCGCTTCCTCTCATAGCTTTTATCTAAGCATTTTGTTTGCTTGTTTGTTTGTTTTAAGTTGCTGCCATGGAGTTTGCTGAGGGGGGAACATTTTCTGCATAACAGTGCACGTGCCCAGCTTTTCCTTGGCTGTCTTCCTCTGTTAGAATATTTTCTATTGTCTTCAGCAATGCCCTGGACTACAGTGACACTAGATGTGTTTTCATTATGATATCACTGAAGAGCCCTAGTCACATATTGCACCACAAAGTCATTTATGCTAGGCCAATAGATAGTATCTGGCTCCAAAATTGTATTAACACTTACATAGGCCAAATTCTAAAATTATTTAAAAATGGTTTTGTGTATAAAATGACCTTTAACAGACTCTAGTCATGGATCATAACACAATATAGTTCACCATCTTTCACCAGTGCCATAATGGCACTGATGAATATAAGAGAACTCAGTACTTATCACTTTGATGATAGAAGAGAAGTACTGGTATCCCATTGTCTCCATCCTTTTTTCTGGGACCAAGTTAAGTTTGCGTGTGTGGTAAGAACCCAGAGAACCAGGTAGAGACTGTGGTCAGGGGTGGAAAGCAGAAAACAGGAAAGGAGAGCTTGGACCACTTAGCTCTGAGGCGGCTCCACTGGCCAGGACATCACTGAGAAAGTCTGGTTTCAGTTTTTCACTGTCCTGCATATTTTTCTGCATGACCCTTGTAGGCCACATCATTCCTGATCACCGGACCAAAAGAAACATTTCAGATTTGCAGTGCTGTGCACGGTATCATTCACTTTTAACTGAACCCTGGTAAGACCCACTGCCAGAGGTTAGATATCTCTGTACAGCTGAACTAAGTAGTGCTAAAGCACATTCTTTGGCTCTGAGACACTCTCTGGACATGTCTATAGTATTGAATTCTCATAGTCTGCAAAGCATGGCAGGTACATCAAACTGCCTACCAAGAGTGGTGTTCAGTCCTTGCTAAACTTTGAACAGCGGCTGAGGTTTGTTTGGGAAGATCTACCAGAGACTGTTCTAAAAATTAAAAATTATTAGATGATCAAGGTCCCCTTCTGGTATAGACATAAAACAGTGCATGAGAAAAAATAGGTCCATATAATTCAGATCCTTTGAAACCACGATGAAGAACAAAGGTCCACAAACTGTGCTTCCACAACTCCTTTTCTAGGACCCAGACGCCCAACTTTTGCCCACTGGAAGACGGCAATCTGTGATCTCGGCTTGCCCACAGGAATCTCCTTTAAAGTTCACCTACCCTTGCTAATCATATGCAACCAGAGGAAGTTCATAAGCCCAAACACTGCAAAAATGGGTATCCTCTTCTCTCACTGGAAATCCTTGATACTCTGCTTGCTAACTCCAAAAGACTAGTTCTGCAGTCACAAGGACATGTTTCCATGGCTGGAAGGGTAAGAGAAGGCAGTGATGGATGGTGAGTTGACAACCGAAGGTGCTCCAGAAGAGAGATGGGAAAATACCAGGGTGGGGAGAGTGGTGCAGTCCAAAAACTGAGCACATGGTTCTAGGCATTACATACTGCATAGAAAGATTAATATTTTTCTCTGGTTTCTATTTCTAAAGAGCATCTATCTGCTAGACAGGAGGAGATAATCTCTGTCTTGAAAAGACCTCAACCTGTAGGATCTGGATACATGTTTATATCGGGAGCACTCACTGTAATAGGGTTAGGCTGTGACCCAGAGTGAAAAAATGCCATTTTTTTTTTAATTTAACACCAGTATCTTGCACTTGTATGGAGAGCCCCTCACAGAAGGAAAACAGTTAAAGGATGGGGAAGAAGTACACATGACATCCCTCACATATTATGCAAAGCAAGACAGGAAGGACTGTTGCATACAGTCATTCTTCATAAAAGCTCACACTACTGAAAAGAAAACGCCTCCTTGCTGTTCTGAACAAAACCTTGTTATAGGAAGGGTTTTCTACAGCGAAACTAAGTAATATTGGAGCTACCAGGTGGACTTCTTTCATGCATACTTTCTGTCCTTATGTTGTTTTCCTCTAGCAACTGAAGTCCAAGCAGTGCAGTGATGAGTCTCATTCTATCATGGTCAACAATCCCAGTGAACAATGGCATTGCTTGATTTTATCCTAGATTCACAGTGCATTGGCTTCTCCAACAAGCAACAAGGAGCATTTTGGCAAGAATGCACCCTGGCAACAGCACGGAGATGGTCATCAGCATCTCTGTGGTAGTTGCCATAGTATAAGATTAAGACTTTACAGATTATATCACTATGACTTTCAAATAGCCTACCTAGATTATCCCTGCTATCTTCATTACTTACTACTGTGCATTAAATATTACGTAACGTCTGTAACTTGTAAATATTTGATTATAAATTCAAATACCTGTAAAATTCACAGTTAAATATTAGCTGCAGATAGGTTGAAACACAGATGTTTCTTGCTGGAAATAGTCCAGAAAGCCAGACTTAACGCTGTGATTTCCCAGCAAAACAGTTGCAGACTCCTGAATGACAGGAGTGTGGCTGGGACCAGTCACTCCTACCATAGCCTCCACGTGTACGCAGGGAAATCTTCTGACTCCTTGACTACATTATCTGAAACTTTGCCATTGGTTGTACAATATACTTATGTGTCTCAGTCCTACTTATTGCCACTGTCACCCTGCTTACAACCCTCCTCACATCTCCCTTCTTTTGTGCACTCAGTTGGGGATGTGCTATATCTACCCTGCTGCATCCCATGGCTTTAACACGTCTCCTCCCACTGCTACACACACAGTGCTTTGACCCTTCATAGAATTGTTTAGGTTGGAAAAGACCTTTAAGATCATCAAGTCCGTTAACCTAGCACTGCCAAGTCCACCACTAGACCATGTCCTTAAACACCACATCTGCAGATCTTTTAAATACCTCCAAGGATGGTGACTCAACCAGTTCCCTGGGCAGCCTGTTCCAATGCTTGACAACCCTTTCATGTTCCTCCTGCTGCAGGATCTTCTGGCTCTATTGCCTTGCTCCCCTCCAAAGCTCCAGATCCAACACAGGTAACTTTACCATGGTGTCCTTCCTTGGATATGTCATAAAGTAGGAATAAACGAGATTATGAAGAACATTTTAAAACATTACATTGCTTTTAAGGTACCCTGGGGGTGCTTTTGAGGTCCATCCTGTAGTACCTATTAGAGCAAGACCATGGAAGGTGTTTTCTTTATACCACAGGTACCAGACAACAGTGTATTCAAGCCATATTAACTGCAAATGGGCCGAGCACCAGTGTCCAAACCTTGTGTCTGAAAAGTCTAGAAAATGGACATGTGAGCTCAGTTAACACTCTACTATATCTCTTCCACTTATTCCACAATAAATGGCTAAACTTTCTCAGTCACTCAAAACAGCAGGCGACTAACAACAGAAAATATCTTGCTTTGCTCCCCTTAGACCTCCTAAGCAATCATTTTCCCTGCCCCCCAAGCCCATGGATCAGTGACAAATCCTCCAATATTATAACTAATTTATAGCTGCAGAGATGTCGGTGCCATTAGTGACTTACCAGTCCAGAACAACTAGCGCCTGCTTCCCTATTTGGCTAAGTATTTTTGCCCTCATCCTACCTCAACATTTCCTGCACATAAAGATAAGGCTGGTCTATGCTTTCCAACCCACTGCTATGACAGAAACCAATAGGAAAAACACCAAGCCAGTAACTTGAAACAGTTGGCTGCTCGCTGCAAAGACCTTTGGAATGCAAAGATCATTCATTGCAGCAGGGCTTCCAGGCATATGAACATAGGTTGGAAAGGACTTACTACCTTCATTCTCCTGAGACTGAGAAGAGATTATAGGGATGACATTTTAAGGAGGGTATTGTTTATTTGTGGTAGAAACCGTGGGGAAAACAAAGCCTTGGTTACTTTTTGAACTATGAGCAGCATTTAACAAAGCAGCTTTCAGAGACATTTCTCTTATCAAAATGTCTTGCAAAATCTGAGAGTGAGGAAATGGTTGGAGAACTCACAACTTTTCAGAGCTGCAGCTAAACATGTGAAAACGCAGCACAGGAACTGTCTTTCCGTGAGTGGGGAGTTGACAGAAACCTTGCAATGACCCAGGAGTCGGTGGGAAAGGACAGGGAGATTAATATGATTCTGAACAGAGAAGCAGCCCTTATGGAAAAACATGCTACGCTGAAGCTTCCCTCCCACTCTCCTCTTTCCTTGGCACCATCCTGCAGCCTCAAGTGGCTCCATCTCTGGATCCCCAGGCCTCCAAAGAGACAACAGGCTGGAAAGGCAAAGTCCTGAAGGACCTAAAACCGCAGCTCCATCTCACAAGGCACTGACCACAGCAGTACCCACCCCAGATCTCTCCAACCCAAAGACTTTATTGCTGCAACAATATTGCTTACAGCTCTTCAGATTCCTGAAGGGTCGTCAGGCAGAAAACCCACAGCCACAAACAGCTGTAGCCTGTAATGTTCAGAGCTGTGGGAGCTGTCTGCATTGCACTGTCACTGATAAGTTCAAATCATAGTATTTCCCCTGTTTTCCTTTTTCCTTTTTTCTCTTTTTTTTTTAATGTATAATATGCACAGTATGTATTCACCATTTCCCCATGTTTGCATCTTTGCACTTGCAGTTTTCAAAAAAAAAATTTGCTTTTGCTCATTGCTGTAATTTTAGTTTGCATTTAATAATAATCATTTGAAGCTATTAAAAAAACATGATTTTTTTTAAAATTTTTATTTGCAGGAGTTGGAAAGTTTGTGCTGCGCTCCAGGAGACAAGGGTCTAATTTAATAGCCTTCAAAAGCAATCTAACTTGCACTCAAGAAAATCATTCCGCAAAATGAGCTAAAGGGCAAAGAATTGTTCAAAGCCATACTAATTCTCCAAATCAGAATCCTTACATAGTCCAGGCAGTGTCATCTTACCTGCTTTGTCTAAGTGCGTGTTCCAGTGCCATCCTGATACCATCTAGATAATTATTAAGGAATTAGTTGTATATTGTTGCGGTTTATTGTTGTTATTATTGTTGTTGCTGTTATTCAGTAAATGTTTTATCACGGAAGGTAGAGTATGTAGTAATCAAGGACAATGCAGCAACTAATTGGCAGTGACTCCATCAGCAGACTCACCAAGGCCTGGACACAGACCCACTTCCGTCACCCAACCATCCACAGAGTTAAGTTGGCTCTCCAGTGTTGTTTTTGGCACCAAACACCCTCCCAGATAATGCCTGAGCACAACTCGGGTAGCGCAGGCTTAGGGACCACCCCTCTCTGTTCTGGAGAGGTGGCAAAGCCCCGCAGTACCAATGTGAATTGTGCCATGCCAGAAGGCCTCAGGGACAAATAACAGTACTTGGCCCATTGAATTTCTGTGTACAGAGGTTGTTCCTCTCTCCGTAGTGGACTTGAGACCTCATTTTCATTAAAAATAGAGGAATGAGCTGCTGCAGCCCTAGCAGTGTGCATCAGATCATTATGAATCCTTCTGGAACTGCCTGATTAATCCTTTGTTATCCGGACTTTCTGCCGGCACCCTGTCACTGCCTCTCATTCTAATCCTGCAGCACAACCCCATCCCATCAGGTAACACTCAGTTTGACTGCCCAGAAGGGCACCGTGCGGGGTGAGGTGTCTTCAGGAGTGTGCTGTGAGAGTATTCAGTCTGGATGGGAAAGGCCCATAAGTAATACATGAATGGACAGACTATTTCCCATCAGATAAAAAAAAAATATACAGAGGAAGACTGGGCTAAAAGGCTTTTGGTTTTGATGTCCTGCACTCAGAAGTTACAAAATGAAGCAAAGTGACATTTACAACTGTCATAGGAAGTCAGTACTATGTATTCTTTAATTGCCAAATAAAAACCTTTCTCATAAGATACCTCTCTCATCTGGGATGAGTCCCAGTTGATATTTTGGACCAATATTGAAGCTGATTCCAGTTATCACAAGTTGTATGCACCTCCTTTTTCTATTTGCATCACACCTTTCAGCTTACTCCAAAGTGTTTTCCTGAAGGACCCTTCTAGAAATTTGTACGCTCATTTTCTCTGTGCTGGAATTGTCTCAAAATATAGGAGATGCAGCGAGTCCCACTGTTAAGGTGCAGCCTGGGCTGCGGAGAAGACTTTGATCTTGTGGCAAAAGATCCTTCTGTCTCTTCTCCCAGGCAGGACTTAGTATTTTACCATACTCCCCACTCTTGTCTTTTTCACTTATTTCACTCATATCTACACACCAATCTTGCTTTTTTCCTGATTTTAGACCCCTACCCCAGCAAGTCATTGCCATGGTTTAACACACATGTAAGCCAATTTGCAGAAAAGAATCATAGAATTTTAGAATCATTGTGGTTGGAAAAGGCCTTTAAGATCACCAAGTACAACCATTAACCTAGCATTGCCAAGTTACCACTAAACCTTGTCCCTCAGCACTATACCTGCACGTCTTTTAAATACCTCCAGGAGTGGTGACTCCACCACTCTCCTGGGCAGCCTGTTCCAGTGCATAATAACTCTTTTGGTGTAAAACTTTTTCCTAATATCCTGTCTAAACCTCCCCGGACACAACTTGAGGACGTTTCCTCTTGTCTTATCACCTGTTACTTGGGAGGAGAGACTGACCCCCACCTCTCTACAACCCCCTTTCAGGTAGTTGTAGAGAGCGATAAGGTCTCCCCTCAGTCTCCTTTTCTACAAGCTGAACACCCCCAGCTCCCTCAGATGCTCCTCATAACTCATGTTCTCCAGACCCCTCACCAGATCCATTGTCCTCTCTGAACATGCTCCAGTACCTCAATGTATTTCTTGTAGGGAGGGCCAAAAACTGAACATGGTATATGAGGTGTGGCCTCACCAGTGCCGAGTACAGGGGGATGATCACTTCCGTAATCTTGCTGGCCACACTATTCCTGATACAATCCAGGTCCTTTTCTGCTGGTCAGACNACCCACCTCTCTCCAACCTCCTTTCAGGTAGTTGTAGAGGGCAATGAGGTCTCCCCTCAGCCTCCTCTTCTCCAAGCTAAACATGCCCAGCTCCCTCAGCCTCTCCTCATATGACAGGATCCAGCACTTCACCTTTTTGAACCTCATACCATTGGCCTCGGCCCATCGATCCAGATCCCTCTGCAAAGCATTTCTACCCTCAAGCAGATTGACACTCCCACCCAACTTGGTGTCTGCAAACTTACAGAGGGTACACTCAATCCCCTCGTCCATATAATTGATCAAGATATTAAAGAAAACTGGTCCCAATTCTGAGCCCTGGGGAGCACCACTCGTGACTGGCTGCCAAGTGGGTTTAACTCCATTCACCATAACTCTTTGGGTCTGACCCTCCAGCCAGTTTTTTACTCAGTGAAGAGTACTCCTATCCAAGACACGGGCAACCAGTTTCTCCAGTTGAATACTGTGGGTAACAGCGTCAAAAGCTTCACTAAATTCTAGGTAGACAACATCTACAGTCTTTCCCTCATCCACTAAGCAGGTCACCTTGTCATAGAAGGAGATCAGATTTATCAAGCAGGACCATGAACCCATGCTGACTGGGCCTGATCACCTGGCAGTCCTGTACGTACTGTGTGATGGCACTCAAGATTATGTGCTCCATAACCTTCCCTGACACCGAGGTCAGACTGACAGGCCTGTAGACCCCCAGNTTTTTACTCAGTGAAGAGTACTCCTATCCAAGACACGGGCAACCAGTTTCTCCAGTTGAATACTGTGGGTAACAGCGTCAAAAGCTTCACTAAATTCTAGGTAGACAACATCTACAGTCTTTCCCTCATCCACTAAGCAGGTCACCTTGTCATAGAAGGAGATCAGATTTATCAAGCAGGACCATGAACCCATGCTGACTGGGCCTGATCACCTGGCAGTCCTGTACGTACTGTGTGATGGCACTCAAGATTATGTGCTCCATAACCTTCCCTGACACCGAGGTCAGACTGACAGGCCTGTAGACCCCCAGATCCTCCTTGTGACCCTTCTTGTAGATGGGCATCATATTTGCTATCTTCCATTCAACTGGAACCTCTCTGGGTTGCCGGGACTGCCAGTAAATGATGGAAAGTGGCTTGGTGAGCACTTCCACCAGCTTCCTCAGTACCCCTTTGGTGAATCCCATACAGCCCCATAGACTTGTGTCTGTCTAAGTGGTGTAACAGCTTGCTAACCATTTCCCCTTGGATTGTGGGAGGTTCATTTTGCTCCCCATCCATGTAGTCCATGAGGCATCCCACTCTGCCTCCACACACCAAACATTTTCCTTCACCTATCCTTAACTGTAGTTGTCAGTTTTTCTCCCATATCCAAGAGCCTATGAATGTGACACTTGTTCAGTGAACAAGTAACCTGCATTTTTTATCATAGGAAAAAAAATGAGCTTTCATTACTTTAAAAAATAATTGCTGTATTCACCTACAATCTCCTAATATTGTTTTCTTTCAGGCTAATACCCACCGTTGAAAATCACAACACTGATTTTGACAGTTTAAGAAAAATCATAAAGAAGTTAGAATGTGATAGTTTCTAGCAAACATCTGATTTTCTCTTTTTAAGCAGAAGCTTACACTTGTCTGAAGGAACCTAGGGTTTCCATGCTGCATTTATGTCTTCTGTCCTACTAAAAGACTACCTCATTTACTGGAACAAAGGCCACATGCTGAGAGGAACACATCTATCTTCATGATGTATGTTTGGCCCAGAGCCTGAAGCCACAGCTCTATAGCTGGAGATGGTTCAGTAGGTTTGGTAGAATGGTTGTTAGAATTGACTGCCAAGTCCTGATCCAGCTGCTAAAAGCTGCCTCCAGCAAACATTGCTCCTGGTGATTCCTGTCCTCTCTCATTATCTTCAGAACTTGCTCCTCCCTCTACTGCCACCCACTTGTTTGTGCTTGGGTTTTGGAGTCCCTGCTTGCACCCTATGGCCCCATCTGCACTTCAAGTTCTCTCATCACCTCTAAGTCTTTTGTGACTTTGGTGACACAGCCTTTGTGAACTCTTTAGCCTGCCACCGAGTTTGAAGAAGGATGCAGACAGACCAGCTCCTTCACTGGAAGGTAGCAGGCACTGGAGTTCTGGAGAGAGGACTTTTGATGCTTTCTCCCCTTTAGGGTAAAGGAAAAGAGGCTAATTAAAACCAGTGAACTCAGGGAGGTGTTAGCTGCTGCCTCACACATTGGGTTTATAGGCTGAACCTTGTTCTCTTTAGGCTTCCAGATTTTTCTCAGTTACTATTTCTCCTGTCACATACTCACTGTTTCTTCTGTCATACACCCACTGCTTGTGCCTGCCCTTTGGAAAAACTTTTCTGCAGTCCTGCACTTCATCAGCACAATAATTATTTCAGGCTTCCCTGTTAGACATAGCGAGCTTGTGTGAAGCACAGAGAAGTGAAAGGAAGTCGTCTTCTTTATTTCAATAAGCTTTGAATGAGGTATTTTTCCTTGATGAATCCTGCTTTTTCCTCTTGTTCTTTCCCTCATTTTGGTATTCAGTATGCATGTGAGTGTGTGTGACTGTGTGTTTGTGATCTGCATCTCCTAGACTTTTAGTGCTGAGAAGGATACAAATTTGGGAGATAAACTCTAAAGACATCATTGATGAAGCATTGAAGCCAATTCCATGTTTTAATCCTGCATAAATTGTCCTGGAACACAGCCCACATTTATGATGTGTGAGAGAATTGAAAAATAATGGGATTACTCAGAAGTTTCAGATGATTATAAACATATGGTGCAGGACGGTATAAGAACAAAACATACTAAGGGAAATATCATCAGTAAATGAAAGGTTAATAATGGAAAAAGTAAGTTTGGAACCTCATATGTGGCCTATTATCAAACACTACTGACATGAAAGAATTCCTGCAGAACTGTTAAAAGTGGACAGCTAGTAGTTTAATGATTGTAACAAGAAAACTTTAAGGCACTGGAAAGGAAACTATATGATTATAAAAGAACTCATCACATATTTAAGCCTCCTATGAAAAATGGTAGTTTTGTGCCTGAGGTTCCGGACTGGGACTCAGATCTTGATTTATTTCCCAGTTCTGCTACAGATTTCCTCTGTGACCTTGGACCAGTTACTTTGGGAGAAACATGTTAAAGCTCCTAAATGAGTTACAAATCCGAGTCCCTTTTCCAAAACGGGCATAGCAGCAGATTCACAGATGGACAAGCATGCGGGAATGCTGATTGTAGCCAGGGCTACCCCCAACATGACAGTGTGCCAGCCCATCACTTTCCAGTTCTGATCACCAGGAGGCCACCATGCCCCAGGGGAGATAACCATCTTCTGAACCCTCATGGAAAATGAGCAGCAGATGGCATGGAAGGGATCAGCTGCTGCCTGACCTCCCATGGGCACTGTGGAGCAGGAGTCTTGGGAGCTGTTGCCTCTCATGGTTTCTAGCTTCTGCTCTGTTTTCATTAGTGGCTCATCCCTGAGAGGAGGCTCAGGTGTGATACCTGGATCTGTGCAGGCAGAAGATGCCAAGAGTGACATGGTCAGTAGGCTTAACTGGAGAAACACAGGGGATCCTGGGCCTTGACGTTCTGCTTGAGTCAAAAAAGAACCAGGAGCAACCACCTCTCTCAAGGGCAAGTAGTTTTGGTTTGGGAAACGTTCCAGATGGATCTCTGCCCGCCCATGGCCCTCAGCCTCAGAGCTCAAACGTGCCTTCCCAAAGTCTAAGGGAAGTGGGAAGAAAGAGGGACAGGGGCATCCTGCCCTTACTTGCCCCCAGTCTGTGAAGCTGAACTGTAGCAAAAGTGCAGAGCTCCCCTTTTCTTGCTTTGATCCTTGGGCTTCAGTATCAGGGTTAGGAATGAAATAAGTGTTTATTTGTTTGCCAATGCAGGAATCAGCTTCCTAAGGAAACTTACATAGCAACCAAGCAAGCATGTAAACTTGACGCACCTAGGTGTTGTTGCCTCCAGATTTCAGACAGCTTTGAAAAATGGACCCTTTTTGCTGTTCCCAGCTTGTGAAGTTCAAATAGCAATAGCAGAATAATCTTTGTCTCCCTCCTCCTGTATTAGTCCCTGCTGTACATAGTCTCACAACTCACACACAAAATAGGAATGCAAGAAGTAATAAACCTGTAATGTAGGTAGAGGAGCCAAGGATGGATATTCACTCTAGCTTTCCATATGCTATAGCAATGATAAAAGGATCTTACAGGAATTTCTTTCTCTCCTTAATATGTAGTATGGCCATAACTCAGAAACTGCTTTGGACAGGATTCACAAACTGCTGTGTCTGTGTAAAGTCAGTTGAAAGTAAATAGCATACTTTCCGCTTCAGTCTCTCTTGGATATCTCCATTTGCCATGGTTTGTTTCATTCTGCGTGGAAGGATATGAATGTTCAGGTATGCGGTAGATCACAAAGGTGAAGTATATTGGGTTTCTGAGAGTCAAAAATGTCCTAGCGGTGAATGTCCCTTTAAAGCATACATTTTCTTGTCATTGTTTTTGGAATAAGCAAAAGATCCATACAAAACACGTGAAAAAATTTAATGAAGTTGTATGCTTATCATTCAAAATGGAATATTTTAGCAATTGGTATTTGCTGACAGGAGTGGGCAAGTACAAAGGAATTCAGAAACATCAAGGCAAATAATTTCACTTTCACCAAAGCATTTTCAACCTATGTGTTTCCCCCTACACCTACTGGTGTCTCAGCAAACCCAAGGAAGGCTGATCTCACTACTAGCTGAGCTTGATGCACTAAAGGAAAACTATTACATTGACTGTGGCAAAATTACTTTTCATCAAAGTCATTTGACTCTTCTGGGTGAGAGTAGGAACAATTTCAGATACACAGGTAGCTAAAGTCTTAGTTAATAGGTCAAGTTCCACATTCAGAAAAGAAATAGAAAGTTTCTGTCACTGTGACCTTCTGTATCTGCTTTTATAATCAAAGTGATCGAAGCAGTCCGTGTGTCATGGGACAAGATTCCCTTCTGGAATATTTCCACAGGACTGGAGACAGCTGTTAACAAAACATTTTAAAAAGCTGCAGGAAATCTGTCTGTAACTGATGCTTTTCCCAAGTTTTAAGTCTTGAAAGGATCTTTCTGTTTCCTGTAAGTACATGCCTCTTCTCATTTGAAGTATTTGCTTGTAGAGGGGAATCCTTTCAGTGTCAGTTTATCACTGATACTTGTCTGAAATCACTTTGGTCAAAATTATCTTTTTCTAAATCTGTTGGCTACTGTATTTGTCCATGACAATCCACCATTGAGTCACAAGCTTCTAGGTCAAGGGGGGCGTTATGATCATCCCATCTGACCTTGAGGATAAGACACACCACAATTTCAGTGATTCCTGTAGAAAGCCTGTTGCGTCTGGTTGACAAGTCTGTCCTTCAGAGGGACAGATTTCCTGGAGGTTAGACTGCCCCTACTAGAACTGCCTCTACTAGGACTACAAAGGCCAGAGAAACAGCTGAGTGGTTGTGGTGGCTCCTCCTGAACATTCTGGCTTTGTCTCATCTGGGTCCTACATGCTTATTCTTGGAAGGGCTACTAGTCCCTGTTCATTTTCCATTTATTCTTTCTTAAAAATTTGCTGCTTGTAAACTACCCAGCAGCACTGTAGGAAGTACAAGGATACTAAAACTACTTATTTTGTGTCAGAGTTTTACAGAACTGGTGACTGTGGCGAGGTACACTAATATCTTTCCAGGGAATTGATGTAGTGAAACCACACAGACTGTGAAGGAGCACAGGTTCCCTGCCTGTGGACTGGCCATCTCTTTTCACAGCTCAGTGAAACTCCATCTCTTTCTTCTGTGGCTGGCAGTACTTGCTATTCCCTCAGTCCTGCAGTTTGGAGGTAAATGACGATCCTTCAAGATAGAGCTTTGCCGAGTTTTGCTCCACGCTTCACTGAAGCATAAAATGTGGTGTACGTTTACTCCAGTGCTGGTTTTGGTTTGTTTTTTTTTCTTTCAGGTGCATAGTTGCATACTCTTCCCAGTGCAGAGTCCCATGTCTGTGGGAACTCTGAAGAAGCTTTTCCAGTCTAAAGAGTTTTGTGCCTGAGACTTGCATACCCAAACCTGCTTGCAGTGAGCAAGGTTCAGAGTTACTTGCCCCATGAACCATTTCACAGGCTGTTGAGCACTCCCACCAGTACATCATAAGCCTACTGTTTTGAAATCCTGAGCCTTATCCTTGCGTGTCCTCCATTATCTGCAGACTCTGCATTTCCACCCAATTTTTTTTTTTTCTGTGACAATAAAGAAAGACCATTGTTGCCAGTTTTGTTTCCTTTATACTTAATCATTCTAAATCCAAAATCTGAGGTGATAAATATGGCAAATATGTTTTTAATTTGACCTGATGGACAACAATGTCTGAGGACCTTTCAGCACTCCTTAGTAAGAAGTTCTTACTGCAGTCTTATTTTCTGTTTATGAGACAGATAAATCACATATATGTTAGTCTGTATTTCTAAATATCTTTTTTTTTTATTAAAGAGGACTGAGGAGTTTTCCTTTCTCTCAAATTTATGCAATCAAGTCCGTTCAAAGATTCGTTTATTCCATAGTCTGTGAACTCCCCTAATAAGGGCATATATTGCAGGTTCTGCTTAAAAAAAATGTAGAATAGTTTTGGGTGTCTGAACCGCGATTAACCCATGGGTCTACATGATTGACAAAAACATACATCTTATTCTATTTTCAAATGAAGGCTCAGACCCCGTTGGAAAGATGTGCTTTGTTTAAGAATAAGGTATTGAACTTAATTCAGATATAACCAAATTATATAACAGTGTGTATCAGGTCAAATTTCCTGATGTCTTCTTGGGTTAGAATAAAATTAATTAGTTCATAAGTTTTTCACTTGTTTGGTTTTTTGTTGCCCAGTTCTGTAACTGGGAAAGAGGTGATATAGCTTTCAGTTAATGTGAGTAGAAGCCAATTAGGTAAAAGAGAACGCCAGATTTTAAGTGCATTACAGTCTTTCTAGAAAATAGGTCATCTGAAAAGTTTTCCGAGCTAATTGTTCCTGAAAGTGAAATGGCTATTACTTACTGCCACGGGGTCCTCTGATCTTCCTGCCATCCTACATGGGTCTGTTTATTAATGTTTTCTTTAAAAATGGAGTCCCTCTGCCCTTTGGTTTTGATGTGCTCTGCACTTACTGAGTAAAGTGGTAAAGACTACAAAACAAATGAGATTACCTGTGACTAATATTTTAATCTAGAGCCCTGGAATTCCTTGTGCGTTATTTTAGGTGTTGCACAACAGGCTGACTGCAGACGTTGCATCTCTGTGCTTCTCAGGAGCCTATTGAATCTATTTCTGAGATCTTCGTATTCTGTAAAGGTTAGTGTACGTAGGAAAAGTAGTAACAGCTTTTCACTGCAATTTCATCTAACAAGCCTTTCTCAACACTAAGTGTAGAACCAGAGAGCATCAATAAATGCATAAGAGTGAAATACATGCATAAGAGTGAAACCCTGCAGTGGTAAGAAGCAGCTGCCTGCAGCTGATCAGAAAGAAAAGAGGCACCAATATGTACTGAGTCATTTTATCACTGACTGGAGATGACCCAAGTTTTAAAGATTTGGAGATGAGCTATCAAATACTGTGGAATCCACAAGAATTACTACATGTCACTAAGGTGGTCTTGAAAAACCTCTTAGGAGCTTAGCTGTCTCTGATGTATCTAAGCCTGTCACAAAGACTTCTGTGCTCATGACCGGGCCTGCGCATGAAGGGAAAAGCTCACAGTATGGCTTTGTTCTAAACACTTTTCTCTGCTTCATTCATGCATCCAGATGAGTCTGGGACACCATGTCAAGAGGAGCTTTTGTAAGTGACGTCCTAAGAAATATCAATGGAGTACCTAAACCGTTCATTCTGGAGGTACTGAGGTACATTATGTTTAGGCTTTGTGTTGTCCAACAAAAAGGGTTAGATCCCGATCCTTCAGCTCCACTGAAAAGTTTTTGGATAAAAGTTCTCTGAAATCGAGGGAAGCAAAAGTGTCCCATACATATGAACAAGCATTTTGCAAATAGGAACAGCATTCAACAGTGGATATATAGCTCATCTGGAAAATAAAGATTGCATGAAGGACTGTATCCAGTACCCACTTCTCCTGGAGTCTGCAATGTGTCCCCATTTGTTCCTACTTTTTGCTTAGCTAACATACATTTTGAATTTGTACGGTGGTGATTCTGACTGCTAAATGTGCTTTAAGCAATCTTCGTTGGCAAAGCTTCCAAAGAACAACACACTGGAAGAGTGATTAATCTTGTAGGCTTTACATGCCCCCTGGTGGAAAACCCTCAGTGTAGCCGTAAGGATCTCGTGGAAAAACATCTCTTGTAAACAGATGTGTAGTTCACGAAACATATCTGAGTCGCATTCTCATTTGAGGCACTGCACTATTATCGGTGTATAGCCCATGAATAAGAACACACAAGATCCCAAGTTACAAATGAGCACCTGGACTCATTTAAGCACTGCTAGCATGATGTACATTGCTTGTACAGTATAAATTGCTGGCCTAAAATTTCTTGCAGGCAAATGATGCCAAGCTCTTAATATATATAAAATGAACTCTAGTAACTTAAGCAAAATAATCACAATTTTCCCCACAGTCTTTCCAGGATTTCAATCTGGAGGGTTTCGAAGGATACACAATACCTTGTTACAAACCATATAATGTTTTAAAAAGTATCCAACTGACAACCTTGGCTAACATCATATCTTCTATCTAGATTACTTCAATATGTCATGTCCATATCGCACCACTCTGTCCATGGTCCCAATGCCAAGGATTTCTGTCTTGTCCAACCTTTCCATCTGGAAGTAATGAGCTTAATATTCTGGCTCTACCCCCATAAAAGCTATGTCACAAAAAAGTAGCAGTCTTAGGAACTGTTGTATACCCTGAAGACAAATTTGAGATCCACATAGCCTCTCGAAGTTCTACTCAGATTCATTTAAAGACAAATTTTCCACTCTACTCCCATAAGACCTACAGCATTCCATAAGACTGTAAGAGCTATTTGACAACCATTTATGCTTAAATCCTGTCCTAGACATGTCAAAGGGCTGTGCTTAACAGATAATGAAGGGCTAGGGTGTTCCTTTGGGGCAAAACACATTGTGTTGTAAGATTTGCTCTTAAAATGGCTGTTCTTTACATTGCAATTCCTCTGAAAGCCTAAAACAAAGGAAATAGAATTTCTTTGTTTTCAAGTCTTTCTCATCTTGTATGAAGGGAAGGCAACCTCTCTAGGAGATCATTATATGTACGGAGAAAATAATGAGGCAGGTATCGCCATCAGCTCGAGGATTAGCTCTGACTCCACATTCATCAGCACAACCTGGTGGCCGAGAGGATCAGCAGTGCAGCCTTCACTGCTGCTGTGCAGAGGGATGGAGACCTGTCCTGAGGAGGGTCCGCTTTGAATCTCTTCACTTCCCGCCTTCTTTCTTTTATCCCAGGGTGAGAAGGGTGGGACATCCATCTGAGCAGATGTTTTATAAGTGATGTCCTATGAAATATCAAGAACTACCCTACCTCTGACCGTGAGTTGTTTTCATTTTCTCATAATAAAATTTTGTCTCATTTTCTAGTGATATCACCAGTTTACAAATACTGGAATCCTGAGCCAAAACGTGACAGCTTTCCTCAGACGCCTCACCCGGGCTGCATAAAGTTACAGAGGGAAATTTATCTCACCAACCTTAGGCACCTATTTAGGATGGGATGAACCTTCCAGTGGGAGTGCCTCTCTCCCCAGTTTAACTATAGACAAAGTAGCCCTGGAATAATATTTAAACTACTAAAATAAGGTGATGTAAACCCTATTTTTTGATATCAACAATTCTGATATTCAAACCAGAACTTTTTGAATCATCTTTTATGTCTGTCATATTCTTACACATAAGAACTCATTTTCTAATTGCTTGACTACTTGAATTGCATCTAAATTGAACTCCTTAGCATTTAATTGAAACTCTGTTCAACATCTCTCAAAATAGAAACCAATTTTAACAACAATAGCTAGAAGTTCACTAGTAAGATGTTCAGGTACAGGTGAATTAATCATATCTTCTTAGAATCACTACTGTGTCATTGCTAGCCAGAAAAAAAAGATGAAGAACTGAAAATGCAGTTGTTCTGAAACCAAAAAGCTTTGCAGAGTCCTATCAGATTTGCTGAAATTAAATTTTGGCAGATAGAAATATTCCAATATTCCATTGCCAAAATGTCCTGTTTTATAATTTTGGAACCGGGCATCTAATATTTCCTTTCAAAACAGTTTTTCATGTTTAATGTTCTTATGATGTGTTTCATTTTATGTTTTCAATACAATTAAAAAGTCAACCATAATAAAATGTTTCTCTCTGAGACATTTTGGTTGATATGAGACATTTTTCTTAAAACTTTCTCTTCCAGATAATTTTAAAATTTTCGGAATTTGTGCCTAACTGGCCTAAGACCAAATCTGAAAATCCTCTGCAAATGTGTTTTATACATAGATATGATTTATTGTTGATATTCCACCAAGAGTGTGTCACTCATGAACCTCTTAAAAAGCTGAGAGAAAAAGAGATTCACTGTTCCTCAGAGAAGACTTCACACTTACTGGGCCAGGACTTAAAATCTGTTGCCACAACTGTAAGAATTCCTTGTACCAAAACACTTTTTTTCAAGTGAAGATGTGAAGAAATTGATGATATTTTCATGTCACCTTGAAAAATTTAAAGTAGTTAGAGGACATAAAATGAAATATTGTCATCTCTGAAAATATAGTTGTGTTAGTTTAAAAAATCAAAATGCCTGATTGGTTAAAGTTCAGGGTTGCTCTCTTTTGCCTCTGTGAAGGGCAGGTTCAAGAAACCAGAAAGGAAGTACTTCTACATGCCTTCAGAGGCATCAGGTTTGATATGTTTATTTATTAGCATCAGTCTGTGTAACAGTGTCTTCAAATACAAATTCGCTATAAGGAGCCAGATCTCTCAGCCTATTGAGTTCATTTTGTGCTGCTTCATAGCTCACTTCATTGCAGTGGAAAATGATCTGTACCATCTGGAGGTTCCGCCTGAGTATTCCCTCTGAGAAGATGGGCTCTCTGGTTGTTGTAAAGCCAGCAGAGATGTCTTCGCTATCTGTGACACCTCTGCTGTGCTGCCTGGCATGAGGGAAAGGGGTGTATTTACAGAGAAGTCGGAGAATGTGGAGAGAAAAGCATTTTCGCTGCCCGATTTTCCCAGGCGCTACAAGTTCAATTCACTGGCAATATTTTAAAGCGTTTCTCAGCAGTGTTTTTTTTCGAATGCTGGCGGTGCTGTAGAGCTGACCACACTTTTCAGCCACCGTCTCCCCTGCTTCCTTCACTAGCCGACTAGAACTCAGCCCAGAATTGGCTGGTTTAGACATCCTTGCTTTTTGCTGCTCTCCAGGTCACCGCTTAGGGTCTCCTCCTGGGTGTGGGTCAATACAGGTGATTGACTCCTGCCCTGAGATGTCGCCCTGACCACAGCTGGACTCTGAAAAGAGTCAGGCACCTCCCTGTGAGGTCATCTGGCAGGCTGAGCCTAGTGAAGAAAGCTCCTATTGCTATAGCAGCTCCCAGTGTATATGCAGCTTGTTACCTTTGACAGCTATTTAAGGCTTCCTTTACTCAAACTACTCCAAAATCTACCGTATCAAAAAACCCCAAGGCCTTTAAGAGCAAAACAATCCTTCCCTCCACCCACAAAACACATACTCACATGTGAATTAACAACATTTAAAAAAAAAAGGTACATTTCAGCTTTTATTCAATGTCATAATGATCTGGTCATGCGCTGGAAATCCACCACAGAAGCAAAACCCACTGTCTTTTACCAAAAAACGTTTCTAGTGCTAGTATAAAGAAAGAAACATGGGATAGATGCAGGTGGGAAGAAGGAAATAATGAGGCAACCTTAGTTTTTGTGTTAGCATCATCTCTAAAACCTGAGCTAAACTGTCTTGCTTCCTTTGACCTTCCTACCTGTATGTCTGTCTTTGCTGGAGTTCAGTTTTGACAGTGTTCATGCTCAGCATTTTTATAACTGAGAGTGAATTAAATGACCCTGCACACAAATGCGTCCAGGATTAAAATGATTTATTGTAATGACTGCAACAATTCTGAAGGTGGCTTGAGAGGATGATTAGGACGATTGTTATGCCAAACTGCTTGAAGAGCAAGCAGCCACCTCTGAATATTCTTCTGATTCTAATTATTTGTCCACAGGTCCTATAAATTCATATTGCTAAGCAGGTTACTTTTATGTACTACTGTTGAAATCTGAATACAACTGCTTTTCAGGTTTCATCTAATTTTTCAAGACTGTCTTTCAGAGGAAATGGAACCTAATGTGATTTAACTGTTGGGGGAGGTAGAAGGGGGTTAAATTCAGTCAATTTATGTTCATTATAAACAAATCCAAATTCCTAGCTAGTATGGTATGACTAACATATGTCACATACTACAGCATGTCTGGTGTACCCTTTAACATTTTAACAGTCCATCAGACATTAATGTGACTTAAACATCAAAAACAGGTTCATTTTGCCATTAATATCCTGAAACAAGAACATCTAATATACACATCCTGAGATTTAATCTGTAAACATAACCAAAAATGTCTGGATGAAGGGGGCTTGTTTATATTTCAGTAGTGCTACTTCCATGAAGCATGTGTCTGCTATCTTTAGTATGCAACTCTAGCATCCTACCATTGAAAGAGCCCTAATGTCTTTGATACTGTTAGGGAGACTTATAAGTCTTCTGCTGACATACCAGTCCCTTTGTAGATCCCCTAAAGTTAAAGCTACTGATAAACATAACTTGTCTTATAAAGAGGGGAAGAATTTTAAAACCACTTCAAACATGCTCAAGATTTCCCTATTCATTTTTCTGTGGTGTGAAAGCAGGTTCTGAAGTGAGCTGGAATTAAAAGGACATGCTTCTCTTTACCAAAGTAATGACTTGTTTAATAAACAAGAAAGGAAAAGGAAAAATGTGAAGATGCATGCAGAGTGACAAAACAGCAATATTTGAGGAAAACTTCATAAAATTCAAATGAACTTTCAGTCCAGTCAAATGCCTTTGTTTATTTTTCTATCATTATTCAAATACTTGGTTCTTGCATTGATGCGTGCTCAAGGAGGTACAGTTCTTAGGAATTAGTACAGGACAAAGCATATGTGCACTAATAGTCTCCATACACACTGTATCTAGCAGCTTTGTTAGGAGTGAGTGAAGCCACTACAGTCAGGAAGATAATAAGGAAAAAAGAGATGGGGAAAAAAAAGAGAATAGTTATACCCTTTGATATCTGCAAGATTGTTTAATCCAGCTCTTACGTAGATAAAACCACAATGTAATTGCTACGGAGTGAACTGCATTAGCAACTATGGCCTTGGAAAACCAGCCAGATACATTCAAGGTCTGAAGTACAGATGAATACTTCAATGAAGGCATATCTTAAATCAATCATTGCACTGGTGGAATTTGTCAACAACATGATTTTTTGAAGAAAAATGCAGATTCATCTGAACTTTTACACCAGTGCATGTGTTTTCATTAAATTTTTGTCAGGATGGTTTTGCAAGCAGAGGCTGGAATTTCTCATCAAAACCAGGCAGAGAGAATCCCCTCTTAAAATAGCTAATGGCATGGGAAACTCCTTTGGCATGGACAAAAAAGAGCAAGGACTTCAATATGATCTCCTAAGCAATCTTATTTCGGTATGTGAAACAGGGCCAGGGCCAACCTGAGCACGGGCAGATGACTGTCACTACAGTTAAATTGTTAGCATGGGCCTTGGCAATAGTTTGGCCTGGGCTAACTACCTCTCTCCCAAAAATGTCCCAGCACAGCTGAGGGGACAGTTTGAGCCAGTATAGATGCAGTCAGCATGTTTTGGGGGGTAAAAGCAATTAGCTGTGTCAACACAAACCATGCGAGCTGGCCTCAGGGCAGACAGCAGTCCCTGGGCAATTTCATTTACTAGTACAGCTGCAATACAGTAGTCCCTGTGAGCACATGGGGGAGTTATAAGATACAAGGAGAAAAGACTTTTTCACATGCATTTTTGCTGCAAATTTTTCTGGAATGGTCTCAATGTTGTCCCAGTGCAGACTGAAAATGATTTCTGAAACCATGACTTTTTTGCAAAATAAAATTCTTGTTTTCTGGCCAACTCTAGGACCAATTTGACAATATTGACATAGAAACTAACAGAATTTATGTTAGTGAAACCCCTAGTGTGGGTACAGTTATGCTGATAAAAGAATAGTTTATACATATTTCTCTTCCTCTAGTGCCTCGACATTAGGGGTTCACTCAAATTTCTTGCTCAGATTCTATGTCAGGATTTTTCATGTCCTTCTCTTTCAACAAATGCAGCATGAAAAAAAAAATACACAGGAACTGAGAGGGAATAAGATATGGACAAACAAAGGCAGCATGTCTAAACGCCTGTGTATTCTGCACACACGCAACATTCAAGACATAGATAAATATACATTGCTTTGATGAGGTTCTAGTGGTGGATAAAACTTAGGGCATAAGGAACACACTGATAATTTATTTTAGCGGATATTGCTTTACTCATCTACACCATGAAAGCTGTGCACATCGCTTTGAAACATCTCTCTATGTGTAGATGTCTGAGTTTGTCAACTGAGGACACTAGTCTTCCAACTTCAGGTAGATGTTGAAACTCCCAGATCTACTTCTGCCCATGTTCTGTAAGAGCACTTTAGAAAATGGTCATGCATCCACATGTCTACACTCAGGATTCCTTGAAGTTAGATGGGATTTCTCACATCATGTCATGTTTCCAAACTAGAACAATTGCCTTTCTAATAAAGATCTGTGGATGCAGATTTCAATCTTTGTGTAGGAAGATTTCATTTTTCAAAGATAAACCCCGGAAAATGAGAAATACAGTGATGGGAGTTAGAGGGGAGCAGTCTGAAGAAGCAAGAAGTTAGAAGGATGTAGATGTATACTTATGTGAGAACATGATATTCTTATCTAGGAGCAATGCTAGAATCTGAAGTGAGCCCCTGAATACACCTGAGAGAGTTTTTGCGATTAGTGATGTTTGTCTTCATGTAAGCATAGACTATGTGACCCTTCTGCATCAGTGCATCCAGTTCTTTGCATCATCGCTGAGTTTCGCTCTAAAATTAATTAAGTTTCTTGCAGCCTGACTCTTCTAGTTGCCCACAAGATATTACGCTTACTGACTTAATTTGCAGAGCTCTGTAACTAGTGCACATTTTGTGTGGGATAGATGGTCTTTGCTTCAGTTTTCAGTTTCTGGAGAGATGTCGCTCTGCCTCGTCTTCCATTACAAAGCAGTGCCTGTCCTCCTCATTGTATGAGAGCAAATAAAAAATGTGAATCATGAAGCAAACAGCATTCATTATTTGCTTGCACTTTTAAAGCTAGTTGCATGATGTCTGAGACTTATGTTCATTGGACTTAAAAATGCATACAATCACAGATACTTCCAACAGGCTAGGGCCTCTTTCTCTTTTATTAAGATCAATAAACATTAGTCACCGTCACTTTGTGCTAGCATTTAATTTCTGAACAAATGTCCATGCAGAAATCAGGTTCTCCATAGGGATTAGCTATTGTGAACCATCTTTCTTTCCTTTCATTTTAGATTACTTGTGTTCTGCCTTACAGCCAAAATGAAACCTAGTTTCTCTCCTTTGACCACATCTCAGTGTGGATAGTATGAAGCACTAAGAGCTTTCCATTGCTGTGGTATATGCTGTTAATTGCTAACATATTCTGCCACATCATTTTTCACAGTATTGGAACTTTTTAACTATACCACAACTCAACAAATATTAACAGGACCAGACATGTCTTGGAAGATGGTACTGCTAGTATTTCCTTCCTCCTTTGGTTCCCACTGAGCAGATGTAAATCACTTTAGGGCTGCATTTCAGTTCGGAAACCTGTTTCAGTTTTGCTCAAACCTAATTGGAGGTCATGCAGAGTTTTCTTTCTTTCTCAAAAGCAACAAAAAAGGCAGTCTTTGAGCTTTAGTTACCAAGAAGCTCTCCCCGACAGAACCCACTTAGGCAGATATATTGTAGGAAATCCATGAAAAAACACAGCCCCCAGTTTTTACTGAGAAACTAGGCAAAATTGTAAATGGCAAATACTTCACCTCTCAAGACCCTGACCACATGTCCTGCTCTTGTTCCCTTTGGCAGTTTCTCTTTCAAGCTCTCTTCAAGACCTGGGCTGTCGTGGGTGATGCATTCTGCACTGAGCCTTCATAGTAGGGCATGATCCTCAGTAGAGCCCTTGAGTACTCCTAAGAGTCAAACAAATGATTAATAAAGAGCAGATCCCAGGCTGCAAATTGCATTTCATTCACACCATTCAGATCTTACTCCCACAAAAGGAGCTTGTCTACACTCATTTGGTGCAAAATAAGGGATGGACTCAGGTTTCATGAGTCTAAAACCAGAGTTTTCTTCCTCCATTGGGGAATCTAAGTTTTCTTTTGAACAGAAATTTAGATTAAATAAAAAATACATTGCTTCTTTCACAGCCTTCTTGGCTGGGAGCCAGGGACTCCTCTCTGTAATTCTGGTTTATTCTACTTATTCTTTGCAGGTGGTTTCTGAACATTTATGTTGCCCTGGGCAAGTGACTGAATATAAGTCTACTTTCCCAAATGCAAAATGAGAATAGTACTGTTTCAGACATCTTCTGAACAGCAGCATTGGGCTGCCTAACATCTGAACAAGTACAGAGCATTCTATAATACAAAGTAAATAAATATTTTGTGACTTAGTGTGACTTGAAATAGGGTTTTCATTCTATTTCTTATTTCACTGAGAACATAAAAATGCATGTAAAAAATACATTTCTTGTTATTAGTTGAATTATAAGTTTCTTAACCAGAGACAAAAGACTGGGGCAAAACCAACCAAGCAAGCAGCCAAAAAATCCAGTACAGTCCCTGCTGCCTCAGGAAAACAGAGTTTTCAATCCATTTCCTAATTTTCCTCTAAAAAAGCTGTTACAGAACATCAGTGCTTTGGAAGAACAGGGAAAAGACAAATAGTATGAAGAGAGAGATATTCATTGTTTTTCTTGTAGAAATGTGTTATTTAACAGCCCAATAATTCTTCATACCTTGATAATCATATGTAATGACTTTATAGTGATCCAAACTCACCTTTCCTTAGTCTGTGTGTAGAACCAGCTTCGTGTTTTTGTGTCTGTTCAGGGTCTTGGAAGATGACTTTTGTTCAAGCAGAGCAGTACACATTGCTAGTGCCTTAATTTTATCACTGCTAATACAGAAGAGTGGCACGTTACTATCTGTATAACACTGTATTGGGTTGTGTTTCTTCAATATCAGGATATGTAGTCAGTATCAAAGTGTTTGGATGTGGGGTTTTAGACATTTGTAAATAAATTTAAAAAAAAAAAATGCAAGCTTTTTTGAGGCTGGTGTCAGCTTGCAGTGTAACGTTTTCAAACATCGGGCAACCTCACCCCAAAAGAGAACTTAAATTCTTTCAACAGGGTTGCTAAACTGAATGATACAATACCTTTCTGTCATGTGTTTCCAAAAGCTGTCTTGCTTGCTGTGCAACTTTAGGCAGCAATGAAGATTTTTTCTGTTTGTTTTGTAAAGTTGGCTTTTAAAAAAAGAGCTGGCCAGAAAACAAGAATGTTATTTCAGGAAAAAATTTCAAGGTTTTCACATTAATTTTTGTTCTGATTCAGAAGAAAACCAAAGGAGGTATTTGGGTTTTTTTTAATTTTTATTTTTTTTTTTTTTAAATGAGAGCAGGCCACCAGAATAATTGGCAGCACTGCAATTCAAGTATTTAGCTAAAATTAAAGGAAGTCTTCATTTTAATTCCTGTCCTGAACTGAAGCACTGGATTTTGCAGTATAGGTCTCATAGACCTCATCCCGGGTTTGAACACACAATTCACCCTTGACATGAAAGGGCCTGCCAATGAAAATTACTTGGAAATAATAAGCATCTTCTTGTGAAGTTTCGTGTTTGACAAATTACTATTCATAAGGAAAAAACTAAAATCGGCTCCATTCCTTGCTTTGCAAGATTATTAGATACGGAAGAATGCATAATAATACTATTTTTGTAAGAAATTACACCGGGGTAGAATTCAGATACTCAGGGTGAAGATTCAGCTTCTTTTCATAAAGTACTCATTCACAGCACATCAGGACAAAATGTTAACTGTAGCAAATTCACCAAAACTTTTAACTGTATGAAGTAGATAGACATGACATAACCTGTGTGTAGAACTGAATTTAACCTTTAAAAAGCTAAAATACTACCTCACACATTCAGCTGCAATAAATTCCTTTAGCTCCATCTTAATTTTCAGGGCTGGCAACACCACGCTCGTGAGCATGTTCGCGCAGAAATAAGTCTCAGGACAATCTTCCACACCAAATTTTTTGGTGCAGGAAACGAGTGAATGCAGGCTGAGGCAGAAGTGGAGTACGTAGGACCCAAAAGGCATGAAGAAACTGGGGATCACTGCATTGCCAGGAAGACTTGGAGGAGTGGCTGCCCATAAGCTGCCTCCCAAAGGGCTGGGCAGGCACCAGGTACACAGCAGGTCGGCAGGGACAGGTTTATTCCTCCGTAGCAATGTAGCCCGGCAGAAAGGACTCAAGTCCTTTTGTTTGTGGGTGACAGTGCTACATGCGCGTAGGAACACAGACAGCTTTACTGCTAATGGTCCCAGTGCAAAAGCAAAGAAACGCAAAATGGGCTTATTTGGTATCGCTCCAACGAGAAGACAGAAATACCAGCGTTTGCCAAGTGGGAAGGATGAAGTCAGCAGAGAGAGTATTTTCTTTCTAACTTTAGAAGATACTGCAAACAATGGAAAGAGAGAAGGGGGTTGGCTTTTATTTTAAAAAGAAAACTCTTTAGCACGCAGTTTACACTATTGTAACATTTGCATTTAACATAGGCCAGCTTTATTTTATTTATTTTTACATGTTTGCTCAATTTCAGATGGGGTAAGTGAGCCCTTAAAAATATATCCTCTAGGTTCATGATATACATCAGAGCTGTATAAATCTCCTAGGAGACTTAAACAAAGAAAACCTAAAAAAGATGTTCCTTATTTCGCCGTAGTTCTGTCCATGATTAATGGAAGCCTCTGATGATGACTGCAGCTCAGTATATTTCTTGGCACTGTCACTGTGTTTTCCTTTCTTCTCAGCTGGGTCAAGTCATAGTGACTATAAAAAGTAGAAGCACAAGGTTTTTCTTGACAGTTCAGTAATATAAAAGAGGGCCTGCTGCTGTACAGGGTGTTGTTTTGTACATAACTGTGGGTGTTTGTGAGGACATGATAGAGATTAAAACAAGATAAATAGCAAAGAGAGAAACAATTCAGATGAACTTTTGCAAAAGCAACTCTGCTCCATTTCCACGCTGGCAACCCTTTCTATGAATGGCTCTTTGTACCAATACTTTAGTAAAAGAGGTCTCTCTTTTGGTTTTCAGGTTTACAATCACCCGGTTCCTATTGAGGCTGCGGGATTCAGGGTGCCTACTGTACACATGAAGTCAAGCGTGCTGAGTACCGTTTGGGCATCATAACTACTGTGGTGTTTCAACCACAGAAAGTTTTGCAGATTTCCTACTGTCCTGAGCCGTCAGAGCTTGGCTTCTGTCTTGGTATCTTTCAATGCCCAGGTGAGACCCCCCTGGTCAGCTCACTTGAGAAGTAATGAATATTTTACCTCCAGAGGAAAGGCCATATATGAAAAACTATATACATAATTTCAGCAAGCAATATTTGACGTAGACATTGCTAACTTTCATGAAGCATTGCTAACTTTTACCAGCTAATTTGCTTGAGGGAATTTTGCAGGAATTGTTTTTAATACCCTGTACTTCAGTGCTTTTTTGGTGCTTTAGCTTTGTTGCAGGACACATTGTGCATACAGTGACCATCAAGGACTAGAGTGTGGACTAGGTCATGTCTTCAGGACCCATATAACTTCAGGACAATTAAACCGCGAACAAAACAATAACTTTTACAGATTTCTCCTCGTTTTTGAAATTTTACTTAAGAAAAAGTGATTGTGGCTAATGGGTGGCTCAGGCCATTGCAATGATACAGAGGCTCTTTTAGCTTGATGAGCAAGTCCTTTTCCAGCGTGTCCTTTCAGTACAGCCCACGTACCTGGGAATTTTCAGGAAGTCCTAAATCACTCAAGTCTTTTCCTTTCCTGGACCACAAAGCTGTTACACGTGCTCATGTTTTGTGGAGACAGAAGGCTGGGAGTGAGTGCGTCCAACACAGTTTTGTTGCATGGCAATTTATCTAAATCTCACAGGCTTCTTGGATATATAGCACCTTACTATCACTTCATTCCTTCAAGGACACCTAGGTTACACTCACCATTGTAACCTGAAAAGTGTGCTCTGACCTGGATGGCAACAGGCATGTCTGGGACCCCCCGGAGTGTTAAAGTCTTGTAGCCTTCAAGGCAAGGTTCAGTGGTGATTAGGAATGGTCCTTGATTTGTCCAAACCCTCAAGCTATGCCCAGGAATTATTTGGGATGGTCCTGGTTGGCCTGTGCCTAAACTGCACCATTGAATATTCTAAGGATTAAGCAATGTTAATGATAAAGATCCAATACCCTGCCCATCACCTCACACTTTAAGTTATAGACACAGCTTTTGAATCCTCCNAAGCTATACATATTTTATTTGACGGTTGTACACTGGATTATGTGAAAAGAGAGATGTGCCAGATGTCAGTTAACTAAAAGTCACTGCCACATTTGTTACGAAACTGAACTCAATATGAAGTTTCCTATGACAAATACCACCATCAACACACAGCTTCCTTCTCACACCCAGTCCCTTCCCATTAAAAAGAGGTGATGGCGGTTTAAACGTTTCCCTGTGCCTTAGCCACTTTGAGTAGAGGTAATCCACTTATCATTGTCATTACAACAAAATTTATTTCAAAAATATCTGATAATTCTGTACTTAAACACAACTTGCTAAGTAAGTGAATGCGCCTTGTAAGGGAGACTACAAAGTTTAGCAAGGCACTGGAGCAAGAGGTCAACCATAAGCCATTGTCAGCTTCTTGTGTGTTAAAAATTTATGCCCATGCTTGAGAGCTTTATTAAACAAGTGCCATTTTTTATTTCATTGCCAATGGAATTTTTGTTAAAACGTGGATTTGTCTGTATCTCTAGATCTTTATACACAATGTTTCATGTGGCCCAGTTCTGTTGCCTGTTGGTTTGGCTGAACTGCCTTAATGCATCTTTACCCTACTAGGTAATAAAAACTAGCTGGTGAGCAAGGTGTCATTTCATGGAGAACATCAGCGATGTCCTATGCCTTCTAAATACAGAGATGCTTAGTTCAGTTTATGGAAGCACCAGCTTTTGTAATCCCATGAAAGACTATAGTCACCCTTTTAGATTTTATGTTAAAAGATGCCTCTAAGTCTTTTCTTGTGACAAACCAATGGTTTGAAAAAAAAAGTCTCCTTTTTTTAAACAGAACATGATAAACAAACGGCTGTTTTTAAATTTAGACAGCCTTGGGGTAGATGTGAGAATAAGCTGTGAATTAAGCATCCCTTGACAGATGGAAGTTTGCAAAGTGAGAAAAACCAGACTGACCTTTAGTGCAGTGCTGACAAGTGAAGGATTACACCATCTTTGGTATTAGGAGCCACGTGTTATGTGTACCTCATCAGAGGGGCATATGTACACAGGAAACCCACTGTTCCCTGCCATTTATTAATAGTAATACTTGCTGCAGTCAAAATATTTGGTACATTTAACACTTTGAAGGATTAAGGAGCCATTCCCATTAATACCGAACACAGGAAATTACTAACTCTCAGGATAACACCCAGGTATCGCAGATGCCAAGGTTTTTTTGAAAACTTTGGTTGTGTGACTCAGTCTGGCTTGTGGCTCCAGTTATACACCTGTGAGTGAGGGCACAGCAGGGACAAGCCATCCCTGGGGTGGGGATAGGGAGTGGTGAGGGCTCCCTGGGGTAGCCTGTCCCATTCCAACCCCATCTAGAAGCAGGGCAGTCGGGGGGCACAAGGGCTGGTGGCAGCTGGAGACTGGTGGTGCCACAGCATTGCTGGGGCAGGGGCTGATGACCCCAGGGAGGATGAAATGGGGTCCTATGCTGTGGGCAGGGTGGGGGGAGGCCCTGATGTGGGGGCGAAGTCAGAGATGATCACTACTGGTGTAAGTTAAGAAAATATTATTTTTCTGGAACAAGGAGGACAAGGATATTTTTCTTTTTTTTTTCGTCACAACAGTCCTGTCTTCAGACAATGCATGAAACTGGTTTAAACTCTGATGTTTAACCGCACTGGGAATATAGGCACTACGGAGCCCTCTGTAAACAAAGGTGCACACGGTCTCGAGAGCATACATCTGAAAAATCACACGTGTGGCACAGCCTGGGCTGTGGTGGATCAGATCCACGTGGTGGATCAGATCCACACAGACTGCCACAGCTCCCACCTCTGAGAAACGAAAGTCCTCTTTGGAAAGGTTCATGTTTCTAAAAGGATCGGAGGTTCCTACTACAGCCCCAGTAGCTTCCTTTCAGAGGCACAAAAAACATGTAAAAACTAGTACAGGCAAATCTGATTTTGCTTAAATTTCAAATAAAGTTTAATTCTTAGACCTGAAAAGAATTCCTGAATAGCTCAATTAAAAAAGAAACAACAAACCCACAATTTTTAGTACAGCATTAGAGAGAAATCCTCTGAAAGGTCTGCAGCAACATTCCCTAAGGCATTAATGAGAAAAGCAATGCTTGCAAGATATCCCTTCTTATTTTAGCAATACTTTTTCCCCATCAAAAACTTTTCCCCTTCAAATCTCTCCTTCACTTACTTTACTTATTATGCTGAACATTCTTTCACATTTCCAATCTCATTTTGCATGCAAAGAGTTTTCATGTATCTTTTCATCTAAGTGGACTTGAGTGTTGCAGCCCTAGGCAGCTGACAAGTTAGATTAGCAGAGATTTTTTACTGCCATAGCTACAATAAATACCATTCTCATTTTAGAAGTGTCCCCTCTGATCCAAGCATCTTTGCAATGATAACTATGGGCATGGTGTTGTAGAGGTTTATTAGCCCTACAAAGTTGGGGGGAGGGCATTCTATTTTTCAAGGGGAAATTTGAAACAGAGGTGTCAAGGAAAGATGCTCCTATTTGTTTCATTCAGTTGACATGAATGCAATAAGGATCTTCCCTCCCAGCCTGTTTCCTCGTAAGAAAGGGGTTTTGCTCTTAAAATTCACTATTTCCATCCTGAACCACTGTGGACACGTTCAGTGCTCTCATGCAGAGCCTTTTCTGTGAGCTTCTGTAGTGTTTCAACACCTCTTGTAACGTGAAATAATTTATCCTGAGAAATGGGTGGTGTTAGTGCAGATGTAGTTACGGTGGTCTTTGACCTGACATAAAGTGCTTTGGAGTGACTGTGTCACAGCTGCAACTGTTTTAGTGCCATCAGAAGCTATTGAGATGTGAATGGGCAGTGTCAGATGTTCTCCAGAAAACCCAAGGACATTCAAAAATACTTGGGAATAAGCAATGCCAAATGTCTCCTCTGGAGCCACCCCATCAAAATACAGGAAAATTCCATTTGGCCATCACAGGCAAGATTCGGTTTGAGGATTCATCATTGGGATTCAGATCCAGTTAAAGAGCCCTATGGATCAGTTCAGTTGCGCAAATATAAGTGCCAAGTGCCATTTGAGATGTTTTAGGAAATTCAAGAAATTCTTACAAGGCTGGAAGATATGACACAGGACATACAGGGGACTTAGAATCTTCAGGAGCTGCAGCTGGAATACAATGGAAAATGCTAGAGGGCATCTGAAATTATACTAGACACCTATGTGTACAGAACTGAACCTTTCCCTTAAACTCAAGTGTCTGCTTGTGGACATCTGTGGACATGCTTGGTATATAAGCTAGAACTTTAGTCAATAGTCAACAGAGTCAACAGGGGTAATATAGTCAGAGGAACTAAGACAACAACTTGTCTGACCAGCCATTGAGGACTGGAGTAATTTGCCCATTCTTAGGCATCTAGTGCCATTAAAATGTCGCAGGGCATCTAAGACATTAGCAGAAATTAGTACACAGGCACACTACCTGCAGCTGACTAATGCCTTTCAGGCACAGTGTCTGGTGGCCAGAGAGATATGCTAGGGCACCTAAAATGAGACCCTATGTTTGCATTTAGACAACTGAATCACATCCTTCATATTTGCTTCAGGATGAAATGAATAGCTCTCTAGTATCCACTGGTCTTGTTGTCTTGTTGACTACTCATCCATGGAGGTGCTTAAACTGAGATGTCTCAGCCTAGGAGCTGAATTTTGCCCACCTTGTTTCTTCTTTAGTCAGCCTTGGATTTGTCTCTGAAGTTAATTTTTTTGCAGTGTGTTTTCAGGAACTAAGATAAAAACTTATAAAAGAACACAAAATTTGAGTTTCCTTGGTGACTGCAGTACTGTGGCCTAAAATGTTAGGTCTGTTTTCCTGTGCTTCTGCTCAGCATGACTTTGGTGAATGAAGGCTGCCAAGGGGCTGTCAAGCAGAGCTCCCTACTATTTGGTTTTGTACTAGGGCTCGTGTGTTGCTCTGATTTCCCCCTGCTATTTTCAATTCTTGAAGGACTGCATGTCAGATGAGCACAGCCAGCAGCGTTCTCTCCCTCCCTGTGACATTGTCCCTGTGCCAGGGCCAAGTGAGGTAGGAGCAGGGGGTGGCAGTTCAGGAACCAAGGAACCATCTGTGCTGCCTTTGTGCACACTGAGGGCTCCCACACTGCGAGGAGCTCTCAGCTGGACACATCTGGCTGATGTCCAGCTTCTTTGAATGGTTCCAGTAACTCAGAGGAGTTGGAACACACTGGGGAATCTGGCCCAAGCTGCTCAGGGTTTGTGGTTTAATGGGCTAAATTGGGCTAGGGTGTGAGTGCTTGCTCTAGCTGATTGCCTTATTCAAGACCATCATTTTCAACAGAAATGCAGCTTCAATTAACACATTTTTTCTATATTTAAACGGAAGTCTGTCCCATGCAAACCATAAAGACTTGTTGGGAAGCAAGCCTACATATGCTCCTTAGCCTAAGAGGACTCTGCAACCAGAAAAAATATATGAAACAACCTATAAATCCCTTCATGCCTTAAACAGTATTCAAGCGTCCCCAGCATGTTAAGTTCTGTTTTGAACAAAGACCTCTTGTAAGTGAACATGACACTTTCCGCTTCTAAGTCCCTTCTCCATCTGCCACTTTGCCCCTATGGGCTCTCGTTCACTCTTATTGCTCCTACCCTGCAGGAAGGAACACACCTGTCTGGAGCAGGACTGGAAATAAGGAGGTTTTAGGACTTTGTGTCTTTGGGTCCTGGAATTTCGAAGCCCGTTTCCATTATTTTTTCCTACTGTGTGTCTCCAGTGTCTTCCAAATGCACTGCCCGGGAGAAAAGGAGAACAGTGTTCATTAACAGGTGGGAAGGTAAAGCGAGGTGAGGTAACTTTGCTATAACTGTTTATTTATCACCAGCTTGAAGGGCAGATCTCTCAGCAGAAAATGTGGGAAAGATTTCTCTCCTCAATTCCAAATAAATTGGACACTTCTGTTTCTTTCCCCGTGTCTGTTACAGTCATTGTGGATGTAGGCAGCTGGCAACAATCCTCTAGCAAAAGGATGGGAGAGAATGAGTGAGACGTACAATTTAAACACACATACATGTCCAAAAATATTCACCCCCTGCTCTATACAGAAGTACAATGTGAGGCAGACAGAGGATGCTGTTGATGGGAAAGACTGTTTAAGATTGTACTGTGAGTGAAACATGGAAGCTATTTTGGATGAAGTATATAGTTATGTTCAGTAAAGGCCATGGGGAAAAAATTAGCTCTAGTTCACGGTTGTAGGTAGGCAGAATTACCAAATTTCTCTGCAGGATTTCCTGCCCAGAAATAATGCCCAAGTGCTACCCAGGCAGTGTGTGGATATGCAGAAATTCTGATGCATTGGGAATGTATTGGGTTTACTACACATGCACCGAGAGGTGCACACATCTGAACGTCGTGCATGTGACCTGAGGCTGAATTCCAGCAGCACAGGAGATTCATCTGGTAAGAGGATTCTGGCAAGTCCCAGAACCTTGAAACATTTCTCAGATGAATTTTCTGAGCAGAAAAAAATTACGTGCCTCAAGGGAAATCCAGGTATGCAGTAACCCCTGCACACGTAAGAACTCTAAGAACATGACAGCACTGACGGTATGTAAAGGCAGCATATGTGAGCTTGCAGGGATAAGCAAGCACAGCCGGTCCATGGTCTGAGGGAAGAACAAGGCCTGAGTCTGCATTTGAGACAGATAGGAGAACAATTTGACTTCCTGAAACATTCAGAGCTCTCCCATTTAAAAAACTACATCTTTGCCCATGGATGAAGAATTGCATCCTCAGGTAGGGTGGCTGCCAGCTGTAGTAGGGACCACTCTGAGAATCATCCTGCTTGAAGTTCTGCAAATGTCTGTCCTTAAAATCATCTGTTATTGTGGCCTACCCACTTCTAACAGATACAGAGTTCATTTTTTCGTGCCTTTGGATACTGTTTTGGGTCCACATAGCAGAACCAGTACTGATCCTTTTAAGAGGGAAGGGAGTTCCATGCAGAAATAATGTATAAAAGATGCGCATGCATGATTGTATAACTACATCCTGCCTTGCATTCTGATTGCTAAGCATTCAGTATTCTTTACAGGAAATTAATAACTTTACAAAGCAGCTGCTCCATCCACCAGCTTTAAAAAATAATATTGCTGTTGTAAACCATGGATTACTCTTTCTGATAGGGGTAATCCCCTTAAAATTGGGCATTCTGTAGTTTAGCGAATTCACCTTTCCATCAATGTGTTTTAAGCTAAGAACCAAATGGCTAAATGTCCATCACCCACCTATAATTTTAGGCAAAGTTTTAGGAAATGTTAAAAAAATAAAGATACATGCAAGTATTTTTCGTTAACCGAAACAATATAGTTTGGATGTTTGAGAGTTAAAGGCATATCCCAGCATATTCTGTCCTTCACATTAACTCTGTAAGGAATTACGCATTAACAACTGCAGAAAAATCTCTCCATTAATATTTTATAGCCTTATCACCAATGGGAATATTAGTTTTCCCATGTTCCAGTGTTTCACAGAGTCAAATTAGTCATTTAGTAGAGTTAATTTGGAATTTTTCAGTAAAATGTTTTGTGTTGGAAAGTACTGGCTTGCCAAAACAGAATCTTTCCATGGGGACAGTGAGAGGAACCAAGATTAGAAATTCTGCCGAAACCCCCCTCGACTCTGAGAATCATCTGCCTTGTGATCGCAGCACTCACCGGAGAAGCCTGAGCATGATGCGTGTCCATTCACAGGGACATTGAGAGCAGGACCTCAAAGCTGGTTGTCGCGTGGGTCAATAAAGAATCATCACTGCTGGACTACCTTAGCATTTGTGTGCCTTCTCCCTTCTCTGTAACAGCTCTGTGAAAAACATCTGAGAAGGCTTTAGATTTATCACACAGTGAAAGGAGGGTATTTATTTACTTGTTTTTCATCATCAAATTCCCTTGAGGCAGGGTGACACTATCTTGCTCTAACAGCACTCATTGATTTTTGAGTAAGGTTTGGCCTTTGAGATTGCTCTTGGCCTTAAACTTTTTGAAGGGTGAACTAATATATGAGTAAGAAAGTGCACTCTCAGGTTTCCTTGGATCTGATTTCAGAGAGTTGCTCAGGTCTGCCATATGCTTTCATAATATTACTACTAAGGGAAAGTCTATGCTAGTGCAACTGATGGGAGTCTCTAGTTTATTGCTCTTTGCAGATGTCACATTCTTGGTGGGAAATGGTAGGCAGGGATGGTATCTGGGCTCAGAAGTGCATTTATAAACTCAAACATGATTCTTATTTCTGACACATTTTGGTATATAGAAGGCTCATATCTTTCCTAATTTAAGTAAAACCTTTATACATTTTCAAAGTATAGAGCCTTGAAAAGAAGGCCAACAACCAAGCCAGCGTAAGTATTTGGAAAGGTTAGTCAATGTTATACTTTTATCAAATCTCTTTTTTTTAAAAAGCTGTGTAAACAAATGCTGTTTTGGAAACTCTCAGCAATTGTCGAACATTTGCAATTGTTCACATTTATTTTTATTTGAGAGCCTCTCCTAGATTATTGTTGTGTCTGATTCTTTTAAATGTTCAGACCTGCTTGTCAGAAACTCTCCAGTTTGGAAATTTACTGCTTTGTGGCCTTTCAGACCCCTTAAATCCCTTACCTAAGTACTCCTGAAAGCCATGACAAATAAGGCACAACGTTTGCTTTTGGGGGTATGGTGCAGTACAGCCGTGATGCCAGAATGAAGAAAAACCTGGTGGCTTTTCTGAACTGTCTTTAAAAGAGTCACTCCAGGAAGAGCCCTGCATAACTCTCTGATTGTTAAAGGTTTGGTGTGACAGTCAATGATTTATGGTGAAAAGGATGATAGGACAATTTTTCCAAACAGTTCAGCAATGGTCTCACTTTATTCCCAGGAAATGTTATTATTGGCTGCACTGCTAAGTGCGTTCAGTACTGGGACTGATTCCTGGCCCCCAGTCCAAGTGGTGAAGGGTGGTTTGTGTCTATGTTGCTCAGAGTTAGCTCAGATTGTCTGCATCAATGCTATGTAGTACATGGTCCTGGACCTCAGCTGGGCCCCATGTGATTCTCCTGTGACCTCAAATCATAACAATCTTTCTGTGTATGGTTCTTAGTTCATTTCATAGTGTCAGGAACAGTGAGGACTGTGTTACAGTCTGACAGAACTGTGTTTTCTTAGCATGGAATGGAAAGTGTGAACTGTGTGAACTGAGCTATGGGGCAAGGGCATATTTGAGGATGCAAAGCCTGGTAGAACACGTTAGAGGACTATGCATGACAGACGGAGCCAAACCTAATGTGACTTCCTCTGCACAACCTTTTGTGAGTGATTCCCAAATCTAACTATCCCAACAATTGTATGAGGTTTTGTTTCCACAGGACGACTGATACGCTTCAGAGGTGAACCTATGAGAAAATTAACAACACAATATGGGGCTGCAGGAGACAAGGATCATGGAGTGAACCAGGAAACTAAACTAAATAATAATTTAGACATACCCGGTGACCTCATTGAAAGTTAGGCTGGGACAATGCTTAGTAAATCTGAAAATCCTGCTTTATATTTTTACTAAGCTTGATATTTAAGCTTTAGGTAAAGACCAGTCTTCAATCTGAGAAATTCGGTGAGGTGAAGGACTATGGGGCAGGGCCATAAGAAAACAGCCCTGTGAAAATGAATTAATGACAACATTTAAGGTTCGTCAGAAAACTCAACTTTTCTATCCAGCTGCTTTCAGAAACATGCTATGGATAATCTAGTTAAAAATACAGAGACATTTAAAGACTCCTGATGGAAGCACAGGACATTTCCTGAAGATTAATGACTGTTTGGGAGGAGCTGTGGCCTGAAATTCAGCTGAGAGCCATTAGCCTCAGCTAACCATCAATCCTCCAGAAAGGTTTGGTGCCAGAGTCATTATTACAATTAGGAGTTTTAAGCGTATGGGTGTAGTGTATATTCCATGTATGATGAGGATGCCGTTTTGACAGGACTCTTCTGGAGAATTACAGCCTTCTGCGTTTGGCTAGCTGGATGGCTTGGGGTCTCTCAGGGGTATTCTAATAATTTCAAATGATTTAAAACCTCAATTATGCATCACCCTGGAAGATCAGCTGTGAGCATCAGACCCAGTCATGCAAATATGTCAAGCAAATAACACTTGGGCAGGGCTGGATTTTGGTACGTTCTTTCAGGTAGTAGTTAGCTTCAGCCTAATTAAAGAGTCAGGATCCAGCTGCTAATAATTGACTGAAGGAAAGCTGTATGGAGAAAATCAGATTTGGAGTTCTATGCTGGTAATGATTAAGGGGTTATTATTACACACAACAAAGTCAGTGGTAGATGTTGTGTTAGGTCAATGGAAGCAAGAATGAGCACTTGGTCCTTTTCATTAATGTAGTACACAAAGGAGAACGGTTTATATGTTTCATAGTTCAACATAATGGCTTTTAAACTATTTTAACCATACCGACAAAGCTTTATCTAGCTATTTTTTAGTTATGACAGTCACTTGTAATTTCACGGATTTCATAAATAAGGCAAGGTGGATTTACCCAATTTAACTTCTCGTATGTAGCAGGCTTTTTGATTTTCTCCAGTTATCGTGATAACAAGCTAAAGGATGTGTCTTCAGCTAACATATATCTTCCCATTTTGTGCTATGAAGCTAGCAAGAGATGGAAAATCTGTCACCTCCATTGGTGTTTCTTTCCATTCATTTATTACCTCACTGTAAACATGTGTCCCCCCTGTTTATAAACTGGACTGGTCTGGCTCTACCCACAAGCCTGTTCTTATAGCTAATAAGCCAGCTTTCCCTGGTAATTATTATTTGACATTTCTTCCCCAATCTTGCACTGTAATCAAGTTAACTTCTTATCTTACCGATAGCCAGCAAAACCCAACTCCTTTAATCTCTGCATTGAGTCACCGGAGATGCATACAAAAGTAGAAGCACTTTGTGCTGTAGAAATGTAATGGTCACATTAACCATGTGGAAGTTTATACTGTGTTGGCTTTCCACGTGGATAAACAATCTTATTGGACTCGCTGCTTGGTGTAAATGAAAGCAAGGAACTAAATAAAGGCTTGTAGCTCTGTGCAGCTTTTTTTCTACAGCTCATCTTGGAAAGCATCAAATTCTTCATGACTAGGGGAGAAGGAAGAGGGAATGAACAGGTTGGACTCACTTTATCAATTTGGATTGCTAATAGTAAAATATTATGTCCTTCAAAGGGGAGCAGTGTAATAATCTTAATCCAGACGACAGTATTTCTGAGAAATCAGGTTATCATTGGTGACATAGAATCATAGAGTCGCTGAGGTTGGAAGGACCTTTAAGATCATCAAATCCAACCATTAACCTACCCTGACAAAAGCCACTTCTAAACCATGTCCCTAAGTAACCCATCTACCCTTTTTTTAAACACCTCCAGGGATGGTGAATCCACCACCTCCCTGGGCAGCCTGTTCCAATGTTTAATAACCCTTTCAGGGAAAAAATGTTTCCTAATATCCAATCTAAACCTCTCCTGACATAACTTGAACCCATTTCCTCTCGTCCTATCACCTGTCACCAAGGAGAAGAGGTCAGCCCCCATCTCTCTACAACCTCCTTTCAGGTAGTTGTAGAGGGTGATAAGGTCTTCCCTCAGCCTCCTCTTCTCCAGGCTGAACAACCCCAGCTCCCTCAGTCGGTCCTCATAAGGTTTGTCCTCCAGACCCCTCACCAGCTTTGTAGCCCTCCTCTGGACACGCTCCAACACCTCAATGTCCTTCTTGTAGTGAGGGGCCCAAAACTGAACGCAGTACTCGAGGTGGGGCCTCACCAGTGCCGAGTACAGGGGGATGATCACTTTCCTAGTCTGGCTCACCACACTATTCCTGCCTGATACAGGCTAGGATGCTGCTGGCCTTCTTGGCCACCTGGGCACACTGCTGGCTCATGTTATGCTGGCCATCCACCAGCACCCCCAGGTCCTTTTCTGACGGGCAGCTCTCTAGCCACTCCGCCCCAAGCCTGTAGCGCTGCATGGGGTTGTTGTGACCCAAGTGCAGAACCCGGCACTTGGCCTTATTGAACCTCATACCATACATGCAGGACAGGAAATCCTACCTTTAAGTAGTTAGAAGGGTTGTAGTCTGGTTTCTTGGAAGTTTAAATGTGACTTCTAGGGCAGCTCATTTTCCTGTTTTAAGTTTTCCACAACCTCATAATACTTTGTATAATTATACCCTGATGTTTTTAATATTTCAGCATTTGACTGTTTGCTCATGCTTCCCTCTTGCCAGTGAGAATGTGTTCAGCAATGGGTACAGCACTGTTAGGATTTTTATAGCAACGTATGATTTCTATAGCAGGAGTATCCATGTGTGTGACGAGCAACAGGAGAATACTATGCTCAAAAGAAACGTAAGAGTCATTTTCTCCAAATGAGAAACTGGAAGGGAAATGTGTCAAAATGAACATAAGAAAATTATCTGCCATAAACAGTCGTCATTCCCGAGGGAGGGTGAGGGGAAAGGACAAGGGCGATCGTGTTCTACTGTTAAAAAAGCTCACGCTGCTGATGAATGATCAACCTACAAATCACAGTGGTTGCCATTTTTTTATTAGCCCCGTTCAGATAAGGGCTTATCCTCTCTAAAATGGTATGCACTACCAACTGGTTTGTAGTTCATAAGTTTCCTTGTACAATGGTGAGTGTAAATCTAGACAGCTATGGTAGCTCTACATTCTCACTGCAGTCATTTTCCAGTTTGACAGGCTACGAGGGAGCATATAAAGCAGCAAAGGAAATGCAAGACATCTGTAACAAAACCAGTGAACATGCTATTGATTTGTTTCCCTTGCTGGTGTGGTCCTGGCATTGGTCTCTTTCTCCAGAGAAATGAGTTAAAGAAACAAGTCCAGTAGAGAACATGGAATTTTACTTCCATTCATCTTCCTTATTTTGCAAGCATCACATTCTGCAAATCCCATGCCAGTAAAGCTCTTGGATCAGTCCTCAAATTCTTCTGGATCCTTAAGGGAGGAGATGTCAGAGCTGGCCAAGAATCTAAGTGGAAACTGATGACAGAAGCTGACATTAATCAGCTCCACAGTATGTTCTGCCCAGCAGGTTTCTTCCAATAAATCAAAGGGCTTCAGATCCAAAGGGCATTTAACCATTGGAGAGCAAGTGTTCACTGTGGTCTGTAGCAGCTAAATATGATGAATTTAATATTGATTTTCACATATAACCCCATCCACATAGCGTGTTTGTGTGATTTTACATATAAATACACTGGGACAAATTCTCAGATGGGGCAACTCAGCAAAAGTCCACCAACTTTACTACTTTACATGAACTGAAGGTTTATTCCACAGTATATGAACAGAATGAAATGGTTCTATGCTTTCATTGTTTTTCTTTCTTTTTTTTTGCCCTGACAGTGATGGGAAACAAAAACACCATCAAATTTGCAAGATTTCTGCCATTCTTGTGATAAGCTGTTTCCCTATGGTCAGCTCAGAGAAGTCATTAAAGGAGAGAAAGCAAACAGAGTCCTACACATGGGTCACGATTGCTCACCAGTGGGAGTATGAATCCACAGTTACTCACAGAGGCAAGTCTGGTGGCCTCAGCTGCATTGCTTTAGTGAGTAACAGTCACCAATGGCAAGAGAGTTTTAACATTCTCAAAAGTTATTAAGTTATTCTTTGATTTTTAATTTTTGTTTGAAGGGGTTGCTGTTGGGTTTGTCTTTTTTTTTTTCAATACAGATTAAAAAAATGTCTCTATAAATACATTAACAAGAAAAGGAGGGCTAAGGAGAATCTCCTTACAAGGATGCAGGGGAAAACATAGCAACCAAGGATACGGAAAAGGCTGAAGTATGTAATCCCTTCTTTGCCTCAGTCTTTATTAGTAAGACCATTGTTCTCTGGCAACCCAGGCCTCTGAGCTGTAAGATAGGGATGGAGGGGCGGAATGAACCCCCATAGTCCAAGGGGAAATGGTGAGTAACTTGCTACACCACTTAGATGGACACAAGTCTATGGGGTTGGATGGGATCCACCCAAGCATACTGAGGGAGCTGGCAGAAGTGCTCACCAAGCCACTTTCCATCATTTATCAGCAGTCCTGGCTAACTGGGGAGGTCCTAGTTGACTGGAAGATAGCAACTGTGATGCCCTTCTACAAGAAGGGCCACAAGGAGGATCTGGGCAACCACAGGTCTGTCAGTCTGACCTCGATGCCTTGGAAGGTTATAGAGCAGATCATCTTGAATGCCATCACACAGCATGTACAGGAGAGACAGGTGATCAGGCACAGTCAGCATGAGTTTATGAAAGGTGGGTTCTGCTTGACTAATCTGATCTCCTTCTATAACAAGGTGACCCACTTGGTGGATGAAGGACAGGTGGTGGATGTTGTCTATCTAGACTTTAATGAAGCCTTTGAAGCTGTTACCCACAGCATTCACTTGGAGAAATAAATGGTTTGGGTGGGTGTACTCTTCACTGGGGAAAAATCTGGNGGGCCACAAGGAGGATCTGGGCAACCACAGGTCTGTCAGTCTGACCTCGATGCCTTGGAAGGTTATAGAGCAGATCATCTTGAATGCCATCACACAGCATGTACAGGAGAGACAGGTGATCAGGCACAGTCAGCATGAGTTTATGAAAGGTGGGTTCTGCTTGACTAATCTGATCTCCTTCTATAACAAGGTGACCCACTTGGTGGATGAAGGACAGGTGGTGGATGTTGTCTATCTAGACTTTAATGAAGCCTTTGAAGCTGTTACCCACAGCATTCACTTGGAGAAATAAATGGTTTGGGTGGGTGTACTCTTCACTGGGGAAAAATCTGGCTGGAGGGCCGAGCCCAAAGAGTTATGGTGAATGAAGTTAAATACACTTGGTCATGAGTGGTGTTTCGCAGGGCTCAGTATTGTGGCCTGTTCTCTTTAATATCTTTATCAATGATCTAGACGAAGAGACTGAGTGCGCCCTCAGTAAGTTCACAGATGACACCAAGTTGGGCAGGAGTGTCGATCTGCTTGAAGGCAGGAAGGCTCTACAGAGGGATCTGGGCAGGGTGGATCAGTGGGTCAAAGCCAATGGTATGAGATTTNCCACAGCATTCACTTGGAGAAATAAATGGTTTGGGTGGGTGTACTCTTCACTGGGGAAAAATCTGGCTGGAGGGCCGAGCCCAAAGAGTTATGGTGAATGAAGTTAAATACACTTGGTCATGAGTGGTGTTTCGCAGGGCTCAGTATTGTGGCCTGTTCTCTTTAATATCTTTATCAATGATCTAGACGAAGAGACTGAGTGCGCCCTCAGTAAGTTCACAGATGACACCAAGTTGGGCAGGAGTGTCGATCTGCTTGAAGGCAGGAAGGCTCTACAGAGGGATCTGGGCAGGGTGGATCAGTGGGTCAAAGCCAATGGTATGAGATTTAACGAGGCCAAGTGCCAGGTCCTGGACTTGGGTCACAAGAACCCCATGCAGCGCTATAGGCCTGGGGAAGAGTGGCTGGAAAGCTTCCTGGCAGAAAAGGACCTGGGGGTGTTGGTCGGCACCTGGCTGAATATGAGCCAACAGCGTGCCCAGGTGGCCAAGAAGGCCAACAGCATCCTGGCATGTATAAGAAACAGTGTGTCCAGCAGGACTAGGGACATGACTGTCCCCTGTACTCAGCACTGCTGAGGCCACACCTGGAATACTGTGTCCAGTTTTGGACCCTTCACTACAAGAAAGACATTGAGGTGCTGGAGCATGTCCAAAGAAGGGCAATGAATCTGGTGAGGGGTCTGGAGCACAAGTCTTATGAGGAGCATCTGAGGGAGCTGGGGGTGTTCAGCCTGGAGAAAAGGAGACTGAGGGGAGACCTTATCACTCTCTACAGCTACCTGAAAGAGGGTTGTAGCGAGGTGGGGGTCGGTCTCTTCTCCCAGGTAACAAGTGATAAGACAAGAGGAAACAGCCTCAAGTTGTTCCAGGGGAGGTTTGCATTAGATGTTATAAAAAATTTCTTCACAGGAAGGGTTGTAAACATTGGAACAGGCTGCTCAGGGAAGTGGTTGATTCACCATCCCTGGAGGTATTTAAAAGACACGTAGATATGGTGCTGTAGGACACAGTTTAGTGATGTACTTGTTAGTGTTCGGTTATTGGTTGGACTCACTGAACTTAAGGGTGTTTTCCAGCCTGAATGAATCTACAGTTCTATGGTTAGTGTCAGAGAGAGATGGACAGGATGTTCTCTGGAAGGGGATGATGAAAAGTTGACCCATTGACAAGAGGTTTGTTAACCTGCAGAAAGAGCCTTACATTGCATTGGGAGGAAACTTAACAGCCTGTGAGTGTGGAAGATACACATAAGGTGGTTAACTAGAGCTAGATGTCCCATTCATGATCCTGCAGTGAAATGCAGGGACACACTAGAATTTTTCAAAAACATTGCAGTGGTTTAGAAGATTTGTGCCCATTGATTTCATCCAGCCACAGGGCTTAAAAATACCTTGTACACACTTAAACACAAGACCTGGGCATATGTTATTTGAAAGCTTTTCCCCACAAAAATGTAATTCTTCAAAACCTCTCAGACTATCTCAATTTGGGACTACCACTACCAGAGCTAAAAGCAGGGATCAAATATACCTCACCAGATTATATAACGTGCGTCTCTGCAAATGCTGTGCCTACAGCATTAATAGGGCTTTAATCTGTATACCCTATAGCCCAGGCACAGAAGCAGATACAAAATGTGGTGATTGGCAAATTACAAAATTAAATTTAACCAGATCATAATGGTATCGTTTTACACCCACTTACAAGGATGAATTTAGACAGAAAAATGTGCAGTTCCCCTGTCTCAGACCTCTTCTATATTCTCATAGAAGATTCCCACCACCTTAGGAAGAGCTGGGCAATCAGGTACCTTTAAAACACAACCTACAGCGTGTAAACAAACAGGCATCTTTAAAACTGGATACTATTTCACTGCAGTACATAGTGCAAGCGCTGATTAAATTTCCTGAAGTTTACATGGGAAAGGCCCTGAATGGCAGTTAACTCCACTAATGTCATCATATGAGGTTTTGACGTAAGACAATTGATGTTTCGGTTGGGTTTTATGGTGAGATATGATATTTCTTCCAGTTTCATTTACTCTCTGATTATTGAGTTGCTTGCTATGATATTCAGGCTACCTGGAACAGGGAGAGTACATTAGTAAGAAATGGTAAATTACATTTGGCTTCTGCCCTGCTAAAATTATTTGAGATGTTATCTTAGGAATTTACTGGCAGAATATTTTTGTTATTCTTAGAAAGTGCTCACTTTCTGGGCCTTAGAGATTTTTACAGAAATACAGCAATTAAAAAATGTTCCATCTGCTCAAGGAAGGAATACCTTGTAGATGTAACAAAGACATAAATACTTTCCCTCATTAGAAGTCAATAGCACAGTGACTGCTGGTAAGTCTCCTTAGCTCTATGAGTGAGTGCAATGTGCCTTTCAGGGAGTATTCAGATTTCATTTAAACATTTGAAAGGACTCCATTTTATACTGAGAACAGGAAAATAGGATGAAAAAAATACCTTCCACACCAAGCTGCTGCTGTGTTGGCAAATCTGGCACTAGAAGTATGGCGTAGTTTATCTTCATGTAAACAAAACTTTAGAGGACTAATGATGTCCTATGTTATAAACTCAAATGCTAGATGAAGACCTGATTTATTTATCCTTTACCCCTTCATTCCCACAAATGGGTGAATTGGTCACATAACATGTGCTGCAAATTATGTGAGGAAAGAACTACCATGCTATTAAGCAGATGGCAACTGCATTCTTCTCCGTTTAGGAACAGTCCTTTTTTCAGAGTAGTATTTCTAACTTCAAGCATCAGTCAGAATGTTCTCAATACTTTTTAAGCAAAAGAAGAGTAATTTTTCACCTTGAGAATATGTGTATCCCTGCTTGTGTGTGTGTGTATAGGGTTGCTTTCCTCAAATGACTGAGGATTTTGGGGGAGGAAAAAATGTGGTTTGCTTTAGTTGCTGCTTTTTTTTTATTTTTTTGAGATTTCCAGAAAACAAGGATTTTTTTTTTATTATTTTCCGCAGACATATTAATATTTTTGTGGCAGAATAAAGAGTTGTTTCTCACTTGCTCTGTTTTGTCAAGACTGTGAAACAAGAAGGATCTACTTTTGTCTCTAATATTTGAATAGCACTTCAATGCAGAGAATATTCCTGCCTGTAGAAAACAGGGTAGCTGAGATTAATGACCCTCTTCATTTTATTAGTCTAAAACAGAGCATGCGTCTCATATCAGCTGCAAAGATGGCAATGTGCAAACAGGAAGACTGAGTTTCTGACTATGCACCAACCAAGCTGACCACTTCACCCGTGTGCGGGAAGGAAGGGGTAAAGGATAAATAAATCAGGTCCACATCTAGCATTTGAATCTTCATTTTAGACAGTCTTTCTGATGGAGAACAGACTGACTAGTGTCTTCCCTCCCATGACCCTTCATACAGTTGGGATTTTTGTCTTTTAAATTTTGAGAGAAGACATGGACACAAATGGCTTGGGACAGCATCTGCAGGTGGTTATACCAGTTAGCTCTGAAGTGAAAGGAACTAGCTGTTCTCATAACTGATCTGCAGATGGAACTGGGAAAAGATACTTGGAAGGAAATGCTAAAAAATTTGGGTTCAGTTTTTTGCCTTATTTTCTTAACTTAACACTGTTCAAACTCAGGGGAAAAAAAAAAAAAAAAAAAGCAGGCTAAAGTGGATTATTGTTAGAATTTCTGAACAATGTTTTTGACAAGGAGGTGGCTGCTCAAAAGTGAAGCCAGTTACAACATTACAGTGTGTGCAAAGAACACAAAGCTCATATTCACTCCGGAACTGCATGCTCAACGTAGGTATGAATGCACCCATTGGGAACTGGGAAGATTTTTCTCTTCTTGTTCCTTGTTTGTTATTTTGCCTTTGCTCCATTTCATTTACTAGTAAATGGGAGAGTGACAGAGGTGCAGAAAGTTGCAAGAAGACCAAGGAGACTGTTGCCACGCAGCCCTGCAACACTGTCATTGGAGGCAACAGATTCACTCCAGCTTCAGGCACCTTCCCAGAGCACCCAAGTTTAATTCATTGCCACCTTAGGTGCCATATCTAACCAATGGAGCTCAATGGGTATCTCCTGGCAGCCGTTCTTTCATGCTGCCTGTTTATTTTTTTGACAATCTGTGGAGCCAGAATGACCACACAGATTCCTCAGGTGGCTGGGACAAATCCAAGCATTGATTTTTTTTTCAACTAGAATTGCTAAGCTATGACAGCAGCACTGTGGTCTGTAGTGTAACAATATGGTGGCTTTCTGTAAAAGCCTGAGCACTCAGCTATGTTATACTGCTTTTTTTATGGATGATTTATTACTATATATTACATGATTGTGTACCTGGGATGGTCCAGAAAGTTATTTAGTTTCTTATGAAGCAGATGGAACGGATTACATTGAACAAAAGCTGGCACTAGCATTTGTTTTGTTCAATCCTGGAGCCAATTTACATGTTAAACTGGAGGCTTCTGAAGAAAGAGGGCACAGACACAGAGGCCACCTTCAGTCCATGTGCAGGCATCCATGTTATAACCTATTGTGCCCATTCATTTAATCAAATAATTCTCTTCTACCCATTCTCCTCTTGAATGTGCTTTTATTGTATCAGACGTTCTTGCCTTTTGCCCCAACATACTTACACAGTTTAGGAGAAAGCAAGGACTATTTGGAGGATGGGTATGAGAAAGCGAGGCTTAATTGCCTGCACTACCACAGGCTTTATGTGTGATTCTCTTCAAGCTGGTTAAGCTACCTGTGTCTTAATCTCCCATCTGTTAAATTGAGAATATAGTTGTTTTCAGCTTCACAGCTACATTGGAAGGTATTTGAGATTATGAAGTTCATTGTGACTTGTAATTTTGGCTTCATGAACAAAGTAATATAGGAACTTAGAGGGAAGTTTAGATGGGATTTAGAGGCATAAATCAAACAATGTGACTGATAAAAGGGTCCATGTAATAGTGTAAGCCCATAGAAAACTTTCTTTTGGCCAGTAGTTACTCAGGCACATGTTTTTCTACCACTGGTTTACTCAGACTTAACAATGTCTTGACTGAGACAAGTAACTCAGCATTTACCTCCTATTTATAAACATTTGGAATTCAAAGATTAAGACAAGAACCCTCAAAGCGAAATTATACAACAAAATTACAACACTGAATGCAAGGCACAGCACAGCCATTCAAAAATTAAGCTCCTGGATCAGGTGTTTTATCCTACCTCAGCTTGTGCACAGAGGAAGCAGTCCCCTTCTCTGGAGATTTTCAAGACTCGCCTGGACGCAGTCCTGAGTGATGTGCTCTGGGCAATCCTGCTTTTGCAGGGGAGTTGGACTAGATGATCTCTAGAGGTCCCTTCCAACTCTGAAGATTCCGTGATTCTTTGATTCTGTGTGATTCTGTGAAATCTAGACATAGTGTTCACAAGTTGTTGGGGCTCAAACACACATCTTCATGCCATGAATGTCCTAACTACCAAGCTACAGCAGACATTGAGGTGCCCTTTGCCTTCTTTACCGAAGTTGTACCACCACACATTAAATAACCTAAATAGAAAATACAAACAAGGAAAACTTGACTTGGTAGCACTCTGATGGGTGTTTGTTCCTCCGAGAGGGAGTGTTGATTTTGGTATATTCTATTATAAATATTTTCTACTTGGACCTAAAGATACAGAATATTCCTTGGAATTGGAGTCCATTGCTCTGCTATCAGAGATACAGTCAAAGTCAGGGTCGTGCCTGCAAGACCTCTCTGTTCTGCAGAGCCTGGCATTTTCAACTCTAACAATATAAACAGATATTCACCCAGGTTCTCATTTATTCCCGTGTAAGAAAAGATTTGAAACTTTCAGACCAGGTCTCTCTCTTCCCAAGTGGGTTCTTTGCTAAGCAGGCTGCCCTGGCAGTTTCTATCAGCTATACTTACCATACTCAAAGAACGAGGCAGTCTTAGGCAGACTTTTACAAAGGTGCTTATGGCAAAAGTTGTTAAAGGAAGAGGCAGTATTTTACACAAATCCCTCTCTCCAGCATTTCTTACTCATTGCAGTCTTGCCTAGTCTATTATTAGGTGCTTGTCCTCCCATCCATTTTACAGACTCCAGAATTGGCAGTGCTGAGTTCGTATCTAAGTCCTTTTGCTCAATTATGCCTTACTATTTCACTTACCTGTAGTAAAACCTGGATTTTTAGCTTTGAAACATTTATTTTGACAGCACTGCATAAAAGTTCTTTATTTGTGTCACTGTTCCATTAATCCTTGAGTCCTTCTGATAATTACATTTTGTCCCCACTAACAAAACATATTTCAGGCTTCAAGTCTTAACCACTAATGTTCCTGTTAGCCCGAGTGTGGCAAGCAGTTCCACTTACTGTGTGTTTTAAGCACCAGCTGCTTTGAATAGTCAAGGAAAAACATCCTACCCATAGCTGCATGGTGGAAGTGATTTAAGTGCAGTTGTCTACTGCCATTTTATATCCTCAGCGATACTGAAGACATCACTATGGAGCTGGCTATTGTAACCTGAGACCTAGAGGAAACTCTTCTATAATGGCAGGGGGATAGCCAAACCAACTCAGGTGGCCTGAGACCATCCACAGGACAAATAAATAGAGCTCTTGGTCATATTCTGCGGTGAGAGATGGCATGGGACTCTGTACTTTTCTGATTCCTTTTGGGGAAAGAGAAAACTCCGCTCTCTATTTCAGAAAAAGGAATGTATCTACAGATACTAGACCAGCTCAGAACTTATGGGGCAATTACAAAGACTGTTGTATTGGTAAAGGGCTGGTTAGTGGTGGTTTGAGCACCGCCAGAAACGTCTGGATAGGCAGATAGAAAACAGAGCAAGTGAAATAACTGATATCGTTCCCTTCTGTTCTGTCCTGAGTGTGAGAAAGGACAAGTGGGCATCTTAATCTGGTAAGAATCAAGTTGGCTGAATTTCATCCTCATCAACTAGTATTTCTCTAAAGTATTTTACGACTGAGGCCAATTTCTGTATCTTCTACTTCTGCTGATCTAAGGATCATAGAATGATAGAATAGCTTGAGTTGAAAGGGACCTTTAAGGGTCATTTAGTCCAACCCACCTGTAATAAGCAGGGACATCTTCAAGCAGATCACGTTGCTCTGAGTCCCATCCAACCTGATCTTGAATGTTTCCAGGGATGGGGCATCTATCACCTCTCTGGGAAACCTGTTCCAGTGTTTCACAACCCTCATGGTAAAAAATTTCTTCCTTATGTCTACTCTAAATCTACTCTCTTTTAGTTCAAAACCATTGCTCCTTGTCCTATCGCAACAGGCCCTGCTAAAAAGTTTGTCCCCCTCTTTTCTTTAGGCCCCTTTAAGTACTGAAAGGTCTCCCTGAAGCCGTCTCTTTTCCAGGCTGAACAACCCCAACTCTCTCAGCCTATCTTCATAGGAGAGGTGCTCCAGCCCTCGGATCATTTTTGAGGCCCTCCTCTGGACTTGTTCCAACAGGTCCATGTCTTTCCTGTGCTGAAAGCTCCAGAGCTGGATGCAAGACTCCAGGTGGGGTCCCACCAGAGTGGAGTAGAGGGACAGAATCACCTCCCTTGACCTACTGGCCATTCTTCTTTTGATGCAGCCCAGGATGTGGTTGGCTTTCTGGGCTGCGAGCACACATTGTCATCTCATGTCCAGCTTTTCATCCACCAGTACCCCCAAGTCCTTCTCAGCAGGGCTACTCTCAATCCCTTCATGTCACAGCCTGTATCGATACCCAGGGTTGCCCCAACCCAGGTGCAGGACCCTGCACTTTGCCTTTTTAAACCTCAGGAAATTCACATGGGCCCACTTCTAAAGCTTGTCCAGGTCCCTCTGGATGGCATGTTGACCACACCACTCATCTTGGTGTCATCTGCAAAGTTGCTAAGGTGCACTCGATCTCACCGTCTATGTCATTGATGAAAGATATTAAACAGTACTGGTCCCAGTAAGGACCCCTAAGGGATACTACCCCATCACTGATCTCCATCTGAACACTGAGCCATTGACCACTACCCTCTGGATGTGACCATCCAACCAATTCCACAGCCACCAAGTATTCCCACCCATCAAATCCATATCTCTCTGGGATGCATCTCGTCAGATACCATAGACTTATGTATTTTAAGATTCCTCAAGTGCTCATGAACCTGATCTTCTCTTACAGTGGGAGGGACTTTGCTCGCATAGTCACTGTCTTGAGGTCCATCCAGTAGAGATGTGCGGGAAGAGAGGTTGCCAGTGAAGTCTGAGGCAAGTGAGGTTGTTCTGAGTACCTCAGCCGCCTTCTCGCCTGTTGTTCCCAGTCTGCCAGTCTTGTTCATCAAGGAGGGTATGCTTTCTTTGACTTTCCTTTTCTGGCTGACATACCTGTAGAAGTCATTATTATTCTTTATGTCCCTTGCCGAGTTCAGCTCCAGCCACATCTTGGCCTTCCTGACCCCAAGAAATTAGCTTCAAATTTAGTAGGCACCAATTTCTACCTTTAGATTAAAGTAAGTTTAGCATGAAAATCTTCTAAAACATCAGGATTTTTCTAAAGTAAGTGTCTATATGTTCAAAATTAAGGGTCACAATGAAAGTATATTCAGTGGGTTTTAAACTGTGTGTTAATATCAGCCTGACATTTGAAATACAGAGCTAACATAAGTGTCTCCTGCTATAAAGTTCAGTCAGCTTATATTACTGTCCAGCCTAGCTCATCTTTGTTGGCAAATACTTGTTACATTTCCCTCATTCTACAAGTCACGTTGGTACTGTCCTCATTCCAGAAAATGTCAGTGAATGCTTTTACTATAAGTGTTTAAAAATCTTTCCAATCAAATCAGAACCGTCCAGAAGTCAGTCTAATTTTCCCTGGCTTTCCTGAGAGGTGGAGAGGTGAAAGCACAGCAGGATGCTAGCATTCAGCAAGATCAGGTTGAAAAGCATATCTGAGAAACAAGGAAAGTGGTAGGAGCAGGGAGGTGAAAACTTTAATTCACAGAAAAGAAAGGGAGAAAAGAGCCTTAATAATTACTTACCTAGTGATGGAACAAAACAAAACAAAACAAAACAAAACAAAACAAAAAAAGACAGAGTGTGAACTCTTAGAAACTGAGGAACCAATATGATAACAAATGCATGTAAAGGAGAAAAAAAGAAGCAATGAAATGTCACTGGGCAGCTTAGTAAGCAATGGTCTTAATATATGAGGTGTCTGACAGGAACATAGCAAAAACGTGTTTTCTCCGTGAACTCAAGGGTGGTCAGTAAGATCATTTCACAAATGCTTATGGAGGACTCCTAACATAGCAAGGGTGTGGTAAGCAAAGGGACAGTTTGTATAATGTGGTACAATAGCACCATACTTTTTATGATGCTGGATAAAATACTACTGAAGAAACTCTTCAAATGTTTCTTTTGAAACCTGTTGCTAATGCAAACCTTCAAATGTAATGGTATCCTTTTACCTTCTTCATGACTTTGGCATTCATTTTATCATAATATGCAATCTCACAAAGGTGCCATGCAATCTGGGGCACATTAGGAGAAGGAAGGTGATTATCAACATGATGTCAGTGGTAGGGTTAACAACAAAAAGCTATTTAGCACACCAAGCCTCTAAACTGCATTCACAGCTTTGGGTGGACTTCAGCCAGCCTGAATTTGGTTCACGTTCACGCCAGATTTATTTTACTATGGTTTGGATACAAAAATTGAGTGCAAGTAGGGCATTTCTAAGACTCGAACCCAAAGCTTAAAGTGAAACTTGGAGCGTGTGAACCTTTGCAGCTTGAAACCAAAGAAAATGTTTGCGTGAACCCTTGCTAAGCAAGCCCGCTGTGTTTCAGAGAAGCTCTAATAGAAACCACACTGCCATGAATCACTGAATATTCCGTACTTTGACTTGGTAAATTTATGTAAGTTCCATGACAGTCCTTTTAAAGAGTTCATTTTTCACTGAGCCTTGAGCCAAATCATGAAGTCGCCGATGAGTTTTGCTAAGTCCTTACCCAGCCTAATCCTACTAAAGTTAGAGGGAGAGTTGACTGAGTAGGGAGAAAACAAAAACTGAGTCAGAATTTGGACTTTGGTACAGTAGCTTGAATTTATACAGTTTATTTTTAAGAGCTTGAATAAATCTACCTCCACTAATGCGTATTAAATACAAACAAGTTAAAGAAAACTGTGTTCAAAAACTGGTGAAAGACCAAATTCAGACTGTTTTCATAACCTGCTCTCAGTCATGTTTGTACACATCATGAAGAGGTATTTAATGACATAGCTAATGCTATTTTTTTTCTTACAAAGCCTATTCCTTCAGTGTCAGGAGTGCTCTGGGCACAGACAAGTACTATGTAATTAATACAGGTATTTTCTGATGGGATCTCTGCATTTTTTTAGACATTGAAAGATGTGCAGTGAATGAGATGAGTTTTCACACAGAGTGGACTTGTTAAAGCAACTGAGAATTTTCTTCCAGAATTAAATTTTCCTCTTCCACTTTTCTCAGTTCCAGTGATGCCAGGGAAAATAGTTTTTGCCACCTTCTCACAGTTGATCAGTAACTGTGGTCCTCTTTTTTCTAAATTAAAACACTGGGAAATTCGGAGAAATGAGCTGTGACACCCAGACTGATACTGACAACATGAGCCTGCCTTGGTTCTGCCTTGACTCCATTGAAGGATGAACTCCGGGTGTGCATCATCTCTCATTCCAAACCCAAATCAGGCAAGACCAGGCTCAGGACTAACAACACATTGCAGAAAGAACCTATCTAACCAGATCACTGCTTCACTCCTCTGTTTTCTTGACCAGCAAAACCATATTTCTCCTGCAAGTAAACTCTTTGTAGGTTCAACCTCAGCTCACTGTTTTCCTGGTCTACAACCTCGTTTCTGCTTTCTCACACCTTCCTCTAATCTTTGATTTCTCCCAACCACCTGTCTGGCTTTCAAGTCTGTTTCCAATTCATTCATCATATTTCAGTCTGTTTTCTGTGTCAGTTCCAGTCACAATTCTCACCAACTCACCACAATTTCCCCAGTCTTATTTTTTCATAACCCCCTGCCACCACCTTATTTGTTTTTTTTTTTATCTTCTTGTGATTCAAAATCATACATCTGCAGGCTCTCTCTTCCACTCTACCTGATTACCTTTGATGAGCTCAACATGGCTTTCCTACTTTTGGAGGTTGGTGCCCCATCTGGAAGCAGCCATGAGGATGGGAGTTGGGGTAATGGTGGAATCCAGTTTTGTTTTTTCTTGCTGGGCAAGGAAACAGAGTCGGGAAGTATCTTTCATTGATTTATTTCAATGTCTTTCTAATCAGTTGTTTGTAGGATTGCCTCCTGTCAGTACAAGCTGAAATGTTCAAGCATGATTGATAAGTATAGATTCTCTGGAGACCCTAAAATCTAAAACTAAAGATACTGCTACTGAGAATTGTGAACTAATTTTGTTGTTGTTGTTGTTGTTGTTGTTATTTTTTTTCATAGAATCATAGAAGGTGTTGGGTTGGAAGGGACCTTTAAAAGTCATCTAGTCCAACCCCCCTGCAGTAACCAGGGGCATCTTCAACTAGATCAGGTTGCTCAGAGCCTCATGAAGCCTGGCCTTGAACGTCTCCGGTCACTCATCACTTGGGAAAAATTGGTTTGATTCTCCAGAGGTCAGCAGGCACCACACAGATGTACAGATGCACGTGATCTTCTACTCCTTCTGACTTCCCACGTACAGAGCGCAACGAGGCTAATGCTACTTAAACAAAATAACGAGCAGAAGTTATTAACATTAAAAACCCCACACTTTTTGTGTTTGTTTTTTTTTTTCCCCAACTCACACTCTGAAAGGCGTGAATGATTTGATTGACAGTTACCAAAAAATCAGCCTGAGGCAGGCAAAGTCATGGAAAATTTCAGTCCAAATGGTTAATGATCTGGCAAAGTTATAAGCAGCTGAAAACTGTATTGTATAATGGCACATATCAGACGACCTGAATAATACTGAGTGCTACCAGCCAGACCTATAATTAGAACTGGGCAGGAATCAGTTTTCCCATAGCCTCCAACATTTTTTTTCAGTTGTGCATTGGCACAAACCCAACAGCTTTTGAGGTTTTAATGGAAAAAGAGAGAACAAACCCACTCACTCCTACTTACTTAGTGATCAGAGAATTCACCTACACCCTCCATTTCCTGGGGATGAGCCCTGACTATAGGTCTTCACATGAATTTCCATTATTTTTTCCTGCTATAGGTTCTTCACTTTGTATATTTATTACCCATTGATCCAGAGAAAGCCTCTAAAGCTCAATACACAAAGATAATCTGGTGTCTCATTCTCACGAAGCTTGATGCTTAAATGCTTTTATGGTTCCAGACCTTAATCTCTAGTCCGGCAGTCAGGAAACTCCCCTGGACTGCTAAAAGTCCGTCGAGAGTTAGGCTGATCATGAACTAAATGAATTCCCAGGCTTCCATTCTCACTCAGAAGTGGGGCTTGCTTTTTTGTGGTTTTAACCAGAAATTTTATCCCTGACGTGAAGAATCTTTTCTACGCAGTTTTGGCGAAATCTGAAAGTTCAGCTTCTGACAGATCAATGCTGTTCCAAAAGAATTTGTGAAACAATTTCTAGAAACCATTGGAAAACAAAAAAACCCCAGTGTTCTGAAATGTGTGAGTGTAGTGCCAGGGACATTATAGTGTAAAAACTATCATGTCTACTTTGGCACCACACACACATTACTCCCTCAGTAGAGGTCATTCTGCAGCTTTTTGTTGTTGTATGTGAGTGAGCTTTAAGAGCTTTAAATTAATAAGTAACTGCAAAGTTATCCCTGTGAAACCAAATCAGAGCCCGCCAATGTTATGTATTTGGTTTGGGTGTTACAGCTGGATGCCTGAATTCCTGGTGAAGAAGAAGCCATGAAGATAGCAACTTCTACTGCTCACCCCAGCATTTCTACCACTCCCCATGGTGTAGTGTACTTCTGTTTTGCCCTAAAATTTTCAGGTAAATAATCACTACAGCACTAGTGTCCAAAATACATTCATTATTTCTTTTTCCTCTATAGTCTCACAATAAAACACAATAAAACCAAATACGTTATTATTGATAGTCTAATAGAGGAAAACATGGACAGAAATGAGAAAGTCAGCATTGTACAGAAACGATGAGAAAGAAAACAATGAGCATGTTAGCAGTCCAATATGTAATAAAACCTCCTTCCCAGAGGAAACTAAGTAAAGATACACATTATTAGCTGGACAAGCTTGGTAATGTCATGAGTATCTTCGGAAGCAATGATGGTCATTTTGGTTTTCTCTGGTTGCTTAAATATGGTTTAGTATGTTATGTGATTTCTGTAACACTGGGGAAAGCTTGAGGCCTCTGACAGCTTGACTTTAGGGAGTGCATTGCTGACATCTGGTGGAAATATAGTTTAAAAACTGTAAAACTGTTTATATTGTCATAGAATAATTCTATTTATATGAGGGTGTTTAGCAGACTCCAGAAGATTAGAACTGTAGAAATATGGAAGATGGGAATATGTAGTCTATGAAAACTACAAAATGTGACCCTTTTCTGCTGTTTGTTGGTCTGGGGTTTTGGACATGTATTTTCATTGTTTTTCACTAACTTCTTTCAAGGGTATTGAGTCTACCACAAAAGTATGCATGAAGTCTCAAACAACTTGAATATTTCCACAGTTGCATCTAAAATTTTTATGGACAGCTTTACAAAGATCTGCAGTATGAATATAAACAAACAAATACATAATAAAAATGTTCCTTTAAAGGAATGTGTATGAATGAATCACGTATCCTGAAAATAGTCATAAAAAAGAAAAAAACCACCTATTTATGTCCCAGTTTAATGCTAATTTACTTTGGACAGTGGTGACAAGCTTCCTGTTTTATAAGTTTTTAGTGATTACTATTCCATCACCATGAAAAGAGCTACTACTAATAAATTATGTTCCTTTGCCATCCCAAAACTTCAAAAAGAACAGACACATTTTTTTCAAACTTTCATGTTTTTTCCTGTCAACCCAAAAGCCCAAGAACCGAGAAGTTTTCTGTTCCCCAAACTGAGAAAAAAAAATCTTTTTTTTTTTTTTTTTTCAGAATCCTTCCACTTACAGAAAATTCAGAAAAATGTTTGATGGAAAATCATTGTTGAAAATAATTATTTTGTATTTTCAAGTTACAGAGCTATCAGGAAAACAAATAGAGAATTTTCAGGTATCTATCACAAGACAGTTCTAAAAATATTAAAATTCTATGTAGTTCTGAATTTTAGAAAAGATGAAAGGTTTTATTTATGCACAGCCATTTGCTGGTAAAATCCCTACATTACATATTCTGTCTGAAAAGCACGTCATATAAAGTGTTCCCCCCACTCCCCCCCGCCCACGATTTTATCTGTTTTGTAAGGAATAGGAATTTCTTAAGCCAACATCTGTGTATAACAGTATATCCCACACCAAGGAAGCTAGCATCTCTACCCTGGCTGTTTTTAGCAGTATTTAATATGAACTGGTTGTCTGCCAGACTCATGAGGTAGTTGGAGTTGTGCTGGAATTACAGAAGTTGTGAAATATCTAAAAAAATTGGATTTTGACTGTTATTTAATGGCAAAAGAAAACAATACAATCGTCACGGGAACGCAACAGATTTCATCAGTGAGATTGCTGCGTTCCTCAGCGCTGGTAATGACAGATGTTACCAGGGAGCCTCTTGCACAGCAGGGCAGGATGCTGACGGAGAACAAAACCGGAGCCTGCTGCCAGGAATAAGACGGCAGCAGGTGTATGAATCTTCTGTATATGACAGTCCCTGACAGGCTAGGACCCAGCTATGGGCGCTGGGGAATCGTTCTTCCTCAGCAGAAGGGTAGTCTGCTATGTGCCATTATTTTTCAGATTGAATGAAAGCACAGAAGAATGGGTGAGCTGAATTTCACGTTGCAAAAATCAAACTGGAATGAATTTCTCTCTGGTGCAGCCCTTCTGGAGCCAATTGAGTTTTGCTAGGAGAGGATCTGGCTGAATGAGTTTGGAGGGAAGGTTGAACATTCTTCTTTTATTATCCTTCCCTGTACCATTACAGGGTCCTTTCACTTGGCTAGCATAAAACCAATTCTAATGCTAAAATAATTAGAAGGCTAGTATATTTGCTGCTTCAGTATGAATAGTTCGTGACATATGTCTCTGTGGAAACCTTTTGTACATGTTAGATACTGTCTGTCAGCCATATTTTTCTCTAATTTTCTGTGCTATTTTTAATATCATTTTAACCTTTTTATGTACACTCAGTCTGTGCCTCCGCCAAAATGGTATATTACAGGTTACACAGTTAGCAATACCTAGAGCTAAGGTTGCCAAGAATCTTCTGCAGCATACCACTATTTCCAGTTGCTTACAACTTTACTGAACTTTAAGAGTATGGGCATAAAATACCTCATGTTTCTCTCAAACTAAATCTTAATTTTGTCTAGCTTAGCAAAAATAGCTGGTTGTTGGGTTTTGGGTTTTTTTGGTGAGACTAGGGATAGATAAAAGAGGTTTGTCAGCTGTCAATACATTCCTCAAATAGTTTCTCTCTTAGAAACTGCAATGCTTGTTGATTTACCATTTGGCCTTCCATCCCCTCAAGACTGCATCACCTTACAGACCTTTATCAGGGCTTGAACCCTAAGCCAACTTTTATTCCCAAGTCTCAGTGTAGGTCTAAGTTGGGTGTGTTCTTTCTGTAGAAGTTCTCCAAGAGATCTTTCCCTTGCCACCCACACACTGAGGTCTGCTCCCAGCATCTTGCACCTCATTTAAAAAATTAATTCTTTTTTTAGGCTGTGAAAATCTTGCTGTTCAGATGCTTTCTGCAAACACCAGTTGACTGTTGCTTGTATTCCTCTCTTTACATCCTCCCATTCTGTTACGTCAATTTTTATTTTCAAGGTCCTTGCTGGACCATCTTTCCGTTCACTCCCAAGCTTTTCAGGCAGACCATTGAGTCGTTTGATTATGCCTGTGCCTATTGGGATATTATTGAGCAAACCGCTTTGGATGATTTTCTACATATTGCCTTGTGCTCCCCAGGACTGCTCGGATCTTGTCCTTCCTTTACCCTTCTGCAAGTCTATTCTACATATTTTTTCCCATGGCACAACCTCAGGAGCACTAAGCAAAGCAAACATTGTCTGTTCTGGACACGGCGTATGCTGCAGTTGTGCAGTCTGCTGCAAATAATGCAGTGAAATACTCTCCTGCATCCTCTTGTTCGCAGTTTTTTGATCTATGCATGGAAGACGAAATGCTGAACAATTTTGTGTGTGCGTGTAAGGACTTTTTCTGCAGGAAAAGTTGTTCTGGTTGATCTGAAACTTCAGGAACCAGTTCATTAGTCAAAGTTAGTGACTACTCTGGACACAATGAAAAGCTTTAAAAAATGGTTAATTCACTGGTTTCCTAAAGTAATTCAAATTACTTTTACAAAATGGATTATAGAGAGTGCACCCATGCACTGATGATGAGAGGATCATAGCACCCCAGCTATGACAACCTAGAGTAAAATATATTCCCCGCCCCATTAGGAGCACTTTTTAAATTTTTCCTCACACACTTCTCTTGTTCCACGTGTATGCCCCAAGCCCTACGCAACAGAATCATCCCATTTCTGACTTCATTCAGAGTTAATTCCATCTAAAACAAGGCAATTTCAGGGTAAAAGTCTGAGACAAAGATACTTCTCCTAGTACATGAGCGAGGGAAAACAAATCATTACTCCTAGTTAAGGGAAAGAGGAGACTACACTTGCAATGAGTATGGCTTTAGGACCTCAGAGGTCACAAAGTTTAAAAAAAGTATGATAATCCATGAAACTTCGTGAATCTCACATCTCAGATGTCACATTTTCTAAATAAATAAAGTCCGGTACCGAAAGGGCTGTCCCTGCCAAATATGCCTGAAGTAAAGCAAAATCTGACCTGTTGATGCAAATGAGTAGCTTATGCTGATCTGTAGGAAAGAAAAAGATCTCTTGTTAGAATTGTGCCCTTACAGGGAAGGAGGGATTAGGAAAAAGCCTGAAAAATCTGATGAAACCCAGCTCCATTCTGAATTCCTTTCAGACATGACAAACCTAAAGCTCATAAAAATATCTCTAGAAAATCCTTTGCGTTAATAAGTGAACATCCAAAAGACTTACCTTGTTGTTTTTTTTTTTTAAGTCACTAAAGCAAGTATCTATGGAATCACCTGAGAGTTCTTAAGCCTCCTTTTCTTTTACAGTTTTGTGGCAAATTACAGAAATGAATAGAGTGCTACCGTAAGCATATTCAGCAGAAAATGTGTGCAGAACGGGGCCTCACTCAGATCTCCATTGACATAACAAAAGTTTAACTGCACACCATCACAGCTTGGTAAGAAACAAACAAGAAGCTAACATTCCTGAATAGTAATGTCTTTTGCCACATGAAAAACTATAACTTGATAAGAAGAAAATGACAGACACAAGAGAAAAGAAATACATGTATGTGTATATATATATATATATATATACACATATGCACCTCTCAATGTTCAATTGGTTTGCTGAGAAAGACCATTTTGTCACAATCATGCAGTACCTTCATCTGTGCTCTGTTACAAAAGATCACATCATCTCATCATGGTGCCATTGTCATTGACGACTGTTGTCAGTGACAATTCCAAGGCTCGATGCTATTCCCCTTCCCATTGTTGAGGGATGGGGAATGATTCTTGGAAAACATAAAAACACAATAGCTGCCTCTTCCACTTCACAGCCTGACTCTACTGTTTAGAGAAATTACAACATCATATAAGAAACATGTGAATCATAGCGGTTACTTAGCTATCTCTCCTACCTTTCACAGTTTACAAATATATGCTTTAGTTAACAAAATTAAGCATCGGTGATGAAAGAGAAGTTGTAAAAATAAAAAGATTTACATCTAGGTTACAAGTAAGGGGAAAACTCTACTGACAATGCTCCGTGTGACTATAAAGACAAAACAAAGCAAGACTCAAACCACTGCATGACACAGTTGAAGCTCTTTCAAAATGGAATTAAATTGTATTAGCATAATATTTTAAAAGTCAGTGTGCCCATTCAATTCAGCACAGTTAATAAGTAGGAACTAGATAGCATAATATGAAAGATACATGTAGTCTTGAGGTAGAAGTGAAAAGGCTAAGTTTGTTTGTACAGCTCCTTTTAATTTAAAAAGCTCTATGTTGTGCCAATCATCAAATCAGTGATATCACAGCAGTAACCATTAAAAAGCTTGTAATTGAGAAACATCAAACGAGATTATCTAAAGACAAGCCACTTTTGCAGACGAAAGTCTTACTCTTGTTGCAGTGACAAGTTAAATAACACTCAGACCAGAGACAAATAGAAAACATAAGACTTCCAGGCTGTTGGAAAAAATGAGGTCCTAAGTATGACAATGAGCAGTATTAGGAAACATTATAGGTGGCATTGTTAGAACAGCTGGGGAAACTGGAGGAAGCAGATGATTGATATATCAAGGTTATCACAAACGAAGAGGAAGATTTGATATAATGAATGATGTAGAGAGAAAAGTTAACCTGCAGAGCAACACAAATTATTAAATGAGAGAAATAAGGGTTGAAAGACATGAGAGCAGTCAAGCAAGATTTGGAGACAGATTAGAAAAAATAACAGAGAAGAAAAAGAACTCAAGAGAGAGGGGAAAAACAAGTTTTATTAAATATGAACAAAAAGGCAAACTCATTTAAACGGAAGTAGGAAACTGTTAGAGCAGGGCCATCTGTGGTGCCATTCCCAGAAGCAACATGTACCATTCCTGCTGAGAATACCAGCCAGGAAAGACACATGTCCTAGAAAAACAGAAAGCTTTTAAAATTCGTCAACTGTCTGATGAGAATTTAATACTTATGTGCCGCGTTGCCTCAGAGGGGACATTATATACCCTTCCTCCTCCTTTCTGATCATGCTCATTTTCTGTGGGCTGTCAAAGTGGAGTTTACAGTTTACATGAGCTGTTTGAGAAAAAAATCTGAGTCTTGGAACAACAGTTTCTCCTGGTAATAAAATGTCTGATGATGTACCTGAGATAGTGCTACAGGATGTTTGACTGCAGAGACTACCTGAAAAGCAACTTCAGATTCCTTTATTTTAGCGAAGAAGCTACATTTGTGGTCTGTACCAATTATTCGGTGCGGTGAAAAGGTTATTTACAAGTTTGATGTCTCAGAAGGTAAACTTATGGAAGCATTTTAAATCATCAGTCCTTACAGCTCTCTTTACTGTTCTGTTTCTTTTGAATACATTTTAGAAGTTGAATGTCTGACGTAGAAGTGTGATGCCTCTAGGGGTCCCAAGTTATGTGATTTGAGACCAGCACTGACTGTGAACTTTTAAGTAGCTTACAGATACCTTCAGTTAATTTTGGCTTTTCACCCACAACACTATCTGAATGCATTCAAAGCAGAAAACAGACTTTTTAAAAGCTGTCTCATCATTGCCATTCATGAGGTGGTGGCTCCTTTAGAGGATATGAGGGGGGGGGAGAAAAAAAGGAAAAAACCCAAAAGAGATAGAGGGTACTTCTCAGAAGCCAGGAGCTCAGGTCCCGAATAGTCTCAATATGTTGATTTTCTCTGTACCTTTCAAGTTTCATGATCCTCAAAGGAAACCAGAGATATAGGTTCAGTGTTACAACTGCAGGATAAGGTGACTAATTGGTACATTTCTTTTAACATACTTTCAGGTAATTGAATGGAAATTTAGAAGTTGTTTAGATTCTTCATCAAAATAAGACTTTAATTAGACATTTGTCTCAGTACTCTAGGTCAGTTGCACCTACTAAGATAGAAACAGGAATTAATTTGGAGAAATATTACAGAAGATCATAAAAGTTGTCACTTCTAGTACCCAAACCTGGTCCTGGAGCTTAAACATTTTCTAACTGGACAACACAGTCACAGTGATGTTGCATAGCAGTTTAAGAGCAAATGCAAAGCAACCACAAAAAAGAGTAACTTACAGTGTTGCCCCCAAAATCAGTCATGCTGATTAAAAAACTCTGTGACCCCTCTTCTTTTACTTCTTTTACTTGCAAACATCATGTTACCATGGAATCTAGTATTTCACCAGAATGATTTACAAATGACTGTAAGTTTCTGATTCTGTATGGAAATTGGTAGTCAAGGGATCAAATGTGAAACATGAATGTGAAATTCCACAAACACAAAGGTGCCTATTTCTTCAGAACCTGGAACGTGTTATTAGATCAAAGCTAGTAGCCATTTATTCTTTCTGAAGAAGGCATCTCTGGTAATTGACAAGTCCCAGTTGATATAAATTAATTCACACTTACACCAGAACTGCATTGGTACAGATAATATTGCTACTGGAAGGAAATATGAGACAATGCAAGCAACATCAAAATAACTCTTCTTAAGATTACGTCAAATCCAATGTTTTTAAAAACAGTTCTTTTATTCTTTCTATAAAAGAATTTTGGGGTGTATCAGTCCTATTTCTCTCAGATAAGTGATAACATTTTAGGAAGAGGGTTGTTTCTTTCTGATTAATTACTTTATATGTCCTTTAACTAGATGATGCATACTTTTTACCCAATATATTAATGCTGCTCACTCCTGATATCACAGCAGTCCAAGGGACCAATACAAGTAATAGAGACTTTCTTAACTTTTGTATCAACCTCATGTTTAGTACAGATTATAAACATTTTGAGTTTGAAAACCTTTTTTTCTTTTACATTTTCAGAGAATATATGATCTTGTAAATGTGAGATATTAAAAAAAATATAAGGAAAACTCTCAAAATTATAAATTATGAATGAAATATCTGGCAACTGTCTTTTTTTTTGTTAAGATTCTGTTTCAGGAAGTGATCTTTATTTCTGTGAAGTTAATATGTTATTCACAAATGAAATAGTTTATAGAAATCTGTCTAGTTTTTAGGAAAAACTTTGAGCTTATCCATTGTTCATAACCTGTCCATCTTTCAGAATTTGCTATTTATTGTTCATGGCTTCTCAGAGACAGTTGGATATGTTTTGACTCATAGTATGATGTAGTATGTCAAAACCTATGTTCTTGTATTCAAAGAAAATCAAATCCCAAACAACTGAACAAGCTGAAATTTAAACAGATTGAGGCTTTCTGAAAAATACGTCCATACTGCTGTCAGAAGACAAAGCATTACTGCAATGTTTGTCACTGAGTTTTACTTTGGAGCTTTAGATTTTTAAAAAAAGGAAGGCAAAAATCCTTTTGTTAGAGCTCCACCTGATTCTGAAGTAAATGATCATTTTGCCTAAGCTGACTTGAGAAGCTTCCGTTTTCATTGCAGTGTAATGTCAGATTAATTGGAGCTAAATTTCCTGGGTAAGAACCTGAAACAAAGTGATTTTTTTCAAAAGAGTATAATACTGTGATTTTGTTACAAAACATCTCCAGCGAGTCTGAAGGAACTGAAATTCATATCCAAGAAGCCAACAATTCAGGTTTTAGGGTATCAAAACACACTTTAGCTCTTGAAGTACATCTCATGTTTGATGCTGGAGTGGGACACAGGCACTTGGGCCATTCTGTTTCCAAAAAAGCTTATGCTAAACCCACTGGTAAAGTGGTTGTCTTCTTCCCCATATGGTGCCTGTCCAGCATCAAAGGTGAGCAGCCTAGATAGGCCCAGGTAGGCCTTGCCATAACACATCAGAGACCCTACTGCTCTTAGAGAAATGGCATTTGGGTCTCTTAGAGTTCACTGTCTCCTTGCCCAGCGAAAAGACTGGAATACTTGAAGAGTGTGGCAAGTCAAGCTTGTGCTGTCTTTCTGATAGGCAAACAGCAGAGCTGAAATCTTCCTCACACTTCCCAATTCTCCATCTGTGAGTGCTGAGCAGACCAAACAAACCTGGCTACCTTGTAAATGAAGCACGGCTTGGTTACAGACGTGGGGTCACTGTACTTTTAAATTGTTAAAATGGTGCCCAACATGGTTCTGGCCTGAGGTGATTAGCAGTTCTCCATTTAGGAGTTTGCATGGGCACAGAATTACCTTGACAGAGAGCTTGGATGTAGCCACCATATTTTGAAGGCAAAGAGAACTTGGCAAGTATGGACATGGTCAAACAGTACCTGCTGGGTCTGAGAGGCAAAAAGCAGATCACAGCAGTCTCTACAAGCATAGCTATAGCTATAAATACTGATGACCAGAAAAGAAATAATGACTAGGTCAAAAGCACAGAAAAAATAGTACGACCCAATATCCTCAAGGTCGTAGCTTACCTCTTAACCAGCTAGCCAGTCATTCAATTCAAGATGCTGAAAACTTAAATTTGATGTTGATAAGTGTGAGATAAGCTGATCTTTTTCATGGAAAATGACACTGGACTTAAGCTACTACAAGGCAATGATCTTAAAATAAATGGAAATTTAAATCATAAACATTAACATTCTTTATTTCCAAAGGGCAAATTTTGATAAACAGTGGAAACTAGACAGTTAACTCAGCTGGACTTGAATTTGATACTTGAATGTAGAAGCAGCCTGAAGTCAAGGGTGCAAAACTTATCATGAATCTCTGTTTAAGAGAGAAAGAAAAAAAAAGGGAAACCTTCAGGAAGTGATTCCAGATCTGACCAGATGAATAGTCGCAAAGAAAAAAAAGAAGGATATTAGAAATAAGCAGAGTGCCTACACTGATTAGGGGAAAAATGACTGATCATCAAAGAAAACTGCCTTAGAGGCCAAAAAATGTGGAGATAAAGTGAGAATAACAAAGAGTCAAGCTGAGTTAGACCTTGCAAAGGATATTAAAACACATAGCAGAAGATTCCTCAGCCATGTCAATAAAAAGGACAAGGGTGGAAAAAATAAGCAGGGCCAGAATGTAGTGAGGACAGAGTAGAAATTAAGAATAAATCAAGTATAGGCTGTAAACTGAATTATGCTTTAGCTCAGATTTCAGGGAAATAGACAAAGATTTTTAACATGGGGAAAAAGAAGCAAGTATGGGAAAAAAAAGAGATATAGAAATGGAAATCAGCGCAGTCAAATTAGAAGGAAAATTTGAGATGTCTAATGGAGTTCAGGAGGGAAAAACTGGAAAATAAGTATAATCCCAAGAGGGAATTGGCAAACAAAATTTCAAGTGGAGCAGCAAGTATTTTTAATAAATACATAAAACCTGGTTGATGCCTAATGTTTGGAGACACATCACACACACAGTAAAGAAGCCGGAGTGAGAAAGTGGTCTAAACAGCTACAGACCACCTAGATTTTAGTTCAGTAATCTGATCTCTTAAAAACAAATTTTGAATAAAATTAAGTAAGTTATGATAAACTAACGATAGATTTTCTTTTTTAAAATAAATTAATTTCCAGAAAGAGGAAACAAGGCAAATATAAGTTTCTGGACACTGGAGAAAACTTTTAATGTGGTGGTCATGGAGAGATTATCAGTAAAGCCAAAGTAGATGGGAATCAGTAGAGGAACAGCAACATTCCTTAGGGTTTGGCTAGCAAGGGCACTAGAGCAACTGGCAGTAGAGGAACTCCAGGTTGGGAGAAAATGGTTTTGTTGCTCAATGATTTTGGACATGGAGCATTAACGTTTCCATTAATGGCTTTAATACAAGAGATCTGCCCTGAAGCCTGTCACAGATACAGAAATAGAAGATGGTGAATATGGAGGAAAGGGGTGATATTGCAAACGGTAGGATTGGGTTGGGATTCAATAAGACAAAAATTACATTTTGTGGGGTGAAGGGGGGAAGGGTGTGGTGATATGAGACCTCATCAGCTGGAAACTGCTGAGGTGATGAGTAATTTCACTGTACGAATTCTTTGCAAGATTCCTGCCAAAATTACGCAGAGGTAGGTAAGGATTAGTGGCATTTTACAAAGCATTAATGAGATATTAGTTGTAATTTTGCACACAGTTCTGGTAATCCATACTGAAGAAAGATGGATGCAGAAAAGGACTACTGATATGATCAGAAAATAACGGATTTATTTAATTTGTCAGGAGAACTAGTTTAGCCTAGCAAGTAAAAATTGAGAAGTAATATGATTGCATTCTATAAATACATCAGAGAGATAAATACTACGGAAAAAGAACAGTGATTTAAACCAAAGGATGATGCTGGCACAACAACAGAAAGGTATAAATTGGTCCCTGAATAAATTCAATCTGGAAGTCAGAAGATTCTTATCTTTTACAGCAGTTAGATCCTGGAACAGCTTTGCAACAGGAGCGATGGGAGCAGAAAACCAAACACTCTTGAACTGGAGTTCAGAGCTTTATACCAGGTGCACTGGCACTTTGTTTGCATAGAAGATTGCCAGTCAGGTGGCCTGCTCAGCAGTTCATTTCTACATGATGTTTATCATCCTGTCATATATGTGTATCTTTGTATACATATGTGTGCCTGTGTGTAAGCATAGATATGCACCTTCACATGTATACACACACTCACAAAACTCCAAGGCAATTCCTACATTCGCTATGTTGCGATAAAGCCCAAGAAAATGATATGAATCAATAAACTGATTATTGAGATTACCACAAGGCAATTTCTGCTTGTGGAAAGCTTGAAAGATTTATGTGCTTGAAATCCCTAGCGAGCAGTTACAAGCTGTGAATGCAGGAAATACTTTTAGGCTCTTGTTAGTCCCTAAATGACAAAAAAGGAAAAGCTAATGGGAGATGCTGGCTTAATTCAAAATTGCATGCTGCCTCCAGGCAATTAGAAAGCACCAAGCTGCTTCTTGGAAACAAAGTAGACCCAAAGCTTTTGAATTTTCGTATTTTCTATTAAAAACATCTATTGACACTATAGGAAACATGAAAATCTAAATAGCAGGAGCGGAAGGGGAAATACAAAAAAACAAAGTCTATTTGTCTTGTTCTTAAGCTGAAAGTCATTCTGTACTCAACTGGATGCAGCTGCAGTGTGGATATAGGGAAAATTGGCTCGGCAATGGTCTTGCCGTTTGATCCCAATACTGCCATGCATAAAGCAGAAATTGTAAGGGCTGTGTGACTCTGTTAAACTCACTCCCAACGTTATTCCCTGCTAATGAAATCAACTTGCACGGAACAGCCCATATCCCTACCGCTAAACTCTCTTACCCTCCAGAACAGTGCAGTGGCATCCAAGGTGGACTCTTCAGAGGGCTCCCTGGCCCACCCCAACTCCCACACCACCCCAGGAATTGTTTGGGAGAGTGCTCATTGACCTAGGTCAGAACCACGCCAAGGACTCTGCTAACAATTTAACAATATATATGACTGAGTGACTTCCAGTACCCCAGGAATGTTCTCTGGAGCTGTTTAATTTATGAGTGCAGATATAATCAAGAGGTACTGTTGCCCCTTGTTCCCTTGATCCCCTAGTAAATCTGCCCCAGCAACAAAGACAATGTGGTGGCCAAATCAGAAAAGCAGTATTAAATAATTTTCCCAACTATTACTTAAAAAGGTAAAATTTCTCTACAGTGCAGCAATAATAAAATCATCTGGATCCAGCATGCCGAGGAAATGCATCATATCTGAAACTTCAAGAGGCCTCTCTACAGATGTCTGACCAAAAGGGGTCAAACTCATTCAAAACCCATAGCGCATGGATTAGGGCCTTTGACTAATGAGAATATCCACAGCACATGTTAGAGCTGAGGATCCTTGCATGCCTTCTGTGGCTCGCGTTAGGATTTTGGAGGGGTCTAACTACATGAGTAATTGGTTTGCATGTGTACATGTGGGCACCCAAGCAGAAAAGTAATGAAATGGGATTGACAAGCTTTTTAAATTTTCCATCAAAGAAGATAAAGAACCGCAACTAACAAACCACTTCCTGGCTTTGGACAAGTCCCCATTGTATTGGTATCAGTGGATGGCTGTGACCATAGCGGCAGTGGCGATAGCAAAGGGAGTCACAGGAGAGACAGGACGTTCGCCTGTAAATCCCCATCCTGCTGCAGGTGCTCTTTGTCTGTGCGTACCCTTCCTGTGCAGCAGGTACGAGGCCAGCTGGAAAACAACAAAAAAAAATATTCTTCGTTATTTCCACTGTTTTCAATCTGACTGGTTTAGGTGCCATCAGAGCTGCTGCCTATCATTGTGAACACTGTATTAGTTGCTTCAGCTTGCTGTTTCAAGGAGAGTGAACATTATTGCATCTCTCTCTGCACGAAAAAGCTAAGGACAGTCTTAAGAACACAAGGCAAAGATCCCTCTATGATGAGTCAGTTTTTCCCTTGTCATGCCCCACATTTTTTTTCACTTTTTCCTGAGGACAATCATTCAGTGTTAATTTCCACTATGCCTTCAAGACTCCTCCTTCATCTCAGCCAATGCTTTTGTGTCCCCTTCATGAGACACATTGCCATGTCCTTGCAAGGCTACAAGCTTGCTCTCTCTACCCAGTGGAAGTTGTACATGCTGGGGCTTTGGAGACTCAGTAGATGTTTTGGTGTTTATTGGAGTGCTGGGGAGGTTAAGAGGTTCTCTGCCCTAAGTGCTGACACCGCTGTATTTCACACTTGAAAATAAGCAGCTAAGCCACATGTCTTCTGAATTATTTACTGGAAATAATAGCAGAAAAATCAGTGAGTAATGAACAGAGGCCTGTATTTCAAGTGCTTTCACTCTATTCCACCACTGCATCTCAGTCCAAGATCAAGGACAACTGGAAAAACCCTGAGAATTGTAATTTGCCCTTCGTAGCATTCGCTGCTCCTAGGTGGAGACCCACGACTCAAGAACCTAGTCCTCTTGTCTGCGTCGCAAGATACATGACTGCCTCTGGCTTCATGATGACTGGGGCAAATGATTTAATATTTTTATTTTATTATATGATATGGATATACTATCACTTATGAAATAAAGATAATGGAGCTTTTCTACAGTAATTTGGGATCTATGAATGCAAATGGCACTAGAAATAAAAATTGACTACTTACATTGCCATTATAGTTCTTTTGTCAATAAAGATAGCTTTGACTGAAAGAGTTTCTGTGATTAACTAATTTGGTTAGTTCCTTACACTGTTAGAGCATATAGGAGCCATTTTCCATATCTTGAAGAAAAAGGAGAAATATCAGTTGTTAAAAAAAAAAGGTAGATATCCTGTTCTGGTTCAAAATCCATTTCATGTTGAATAAAAATAACATTTACACACACACACAAAAATATCTCTTTCTCCTTCCTGATAAAAATGATTACATCAGAGTCCTGTTACAATTGTTTGAGAATTTAGGGAAGCTAGTGATTATTTTTCTGTACTCTCTCCAACTAAAATGTTGTGTTCTTCACAAGTAGTCCTTTTCCCATTGGTGTGAATCCCAAGAGTGCATTAAATAATACACTTCTAGTTGTAAAACAGATGGAAAAGTGTTTAAAAAGGTGCCAGGTTTATTTATGGAAGCATGAAATTGAATTTAATAGGAGAATTTTGCCAGTATGAAATGTGAACTCTCAAAACAGGAAGTGGATTTTATTGCTTATTTATTTTATTACCGGATCAGCTGCCCAGAACTGTAGAATCCTTCCTCTCAGGAATTATTTACTTTCCAACTCTGAACCAGAACATCTTGACCATCAGTTGTTACATCTTCTGGCTGCCAGATTCTCAACTATAAACATATGTGGTGCTGTCTATCTCAGATGATCTTCTGCAGATTTATATAGAGAATGTTTTAGTTTTAGATTTACTTCTTGATTTAAAACAATATGAACTGAACTGGATAAGCCAAGGGAAAGGGAATTTCCTTTAGCCCTTGATTACTCTTTAATTAATAATCGGCTATTTCTTTAAAGAGCTTACGGCATGTATTTATTATGCATTAAAGGTACAAAAGTTAAAAGTCATGGGCAAATCATATCTTGTTCTCAGCAACTCCAAAGGATGCCTAGTAAAAGAACAGGTGCTATTAAGCTTCTGAAAGGTGAGCAGCGTTTGGGAAAATTGCACAGGGAAACAGCATCACTCAAACACCCTCACAAATTTCCATTTCATGCAACAGCACTATATGCTTTCAGCATGAAAGCCACGCATGTGCAGTTTTGCATGCGAACTTGAAAAACAAAAAAGTGACAGCCTTGATCTTGCTGCTCTCAGTTTACCATTTATGGGTAAAGATTGAAGGCAATGTGGAACAACATCATGGTCGTTGTATTGGGTCTGGCTGAGATGGAGTTAATTTTCCCCACAGCGGCCCGCACAGTGCTGTGCTTTGCATTGGTAGCTAGAAAGGTGTTGGTGACACACCAGTGTTTTGGCTACAGCTGAGCAGTGCTCGCACAGCATCAAGGCTGTCTGTCCAACCTTTCCCCACTCCCCCACACACCGTGGATGGGCAAGATCTTCGGAGGGGACAGAGCCAGGACAGCTGACCCAACCTGACCAAAGGGATATTCCATGCCGTATGACACCTGTTCAGCAATAAAAGCTAAGAGAAAGAAGGAGGAAAGGGGGCATTTGTTATTACGAATGTTTGTCTTTCAGAGCAGCCGCTACATGTACTGAAGCCCTACTTCCCAGGAAGTGGCTGGACATCGTCTGCTGATGGGAATTAGAGAATAAGATCTCTTGTTTTCCTTTGCTTCAGCATGCGGCCTTTGCTTTTTTTTTTTTTAAACTGCCTTTTTCTTGACCCACGAGTTTTTTTCCATCTTGCTTTCTGCCCCCCTGTCCTGCTGAGGAGGGGAGTGATAGAGCAGCTTGGTGGGCACCTGGTGCCCAGCCAAGTTTAGGCTGCCACAGTCATGATCCAAATCCGATGTAGGAAAGACATGGTTACAATAGGCTTTATAGCAGGCATTAAGTCTCAAAGTAAGTGCATGGGACATACTTACGCCTCACATTTGTGGTACTGTTTTCTCTTAAGATTATTAAATTACTTGTTGTCTCTCAAGATTATTGAATTACTTGTAACTGCCTCACACCTTGTTGTGACTCTCCTCAGGACAAAGGCATTCCTCCAAGACATTCAGAGGGCCTGGGATCCAAGTGCATAAATATTTGGAGGGGTAATGACATGGTTTGGATAAATAACTCCTTCAAAATAAAACTTTTCACTGAAATGTGTGTCTTCACAAACAATTGGACCTAAACATTTGTTAAAAGTAAAACAAATGAAATTTGAACATATAAAAGAAAACTCGGTATTTTAAGTCCCTGCTATTAACAATACTGTGAAACTCCTGATTTTTGCGAGACTTCATATTAAGTATGTGTGCCATTCATCAGCTTCATTAATATGTCACAAGCCCAACTTCTGACATGTATCAGAACCAATTAAGCTTATTTTTGTAATTTTTATTTCTTGGAGACAGATTGTTTGAGTTCAGAAGGGCATACAGTATCTAGCAGATCTGGTAATTCATTCAAATATGGGAGTATGGCTCTTCTTTTAGTTCTGGCCAAAATTCCTACAAAGTTTTGTACAATGGGTTTGAAAGCTCTTATGCATTTAAAGAAAATCCTTTCAACTCGCTCTGGAGTCCTGCTTTATGTTTCATATTGCTTTGAACTTATTACCTCTTCGCAATGTCTTGGAACATTAGTTTTGGGAGCATTTAAAGCTAATGATTAAATGTATAGTGAAACAACACTTTGATGTTGCCAGAAACAATTAATTTTCCCTATTTATACACAAAAGGTTATAAAAGACTGTGTTATGACAAACGAAATGATTCAGTGAATTCAAAGTAAGTTAACTGAATTTTAAAGGATTGTTACTACTTGGTGGAAAAAAGACATCCATCAAGCCTTATCTGAAGTCAGAAAGCTGTGATTAACTTATGGAGTTTTGAATGGTTTTAAAATTAAAAAAGAAATTATGGATTTGTCAGCTATGGAAAACCAGCCTATAACGGGTTCATTCAGAATGAAGTTTTCATTGAAAATAGCTTACTGGGTGTAGATAAATGAAGTTTATGAGCTTACAGAAGTCACTGAGAGAGACCACATTTACACATAAGTATCCTCACTTGTGTATGTTCTCTGCACAGATGCCTGTTGAACTTTATTAAGAAATGGAAAAACATACTGTATGTTTTTACTCCTACATTTTTATAGGCAGAGCATCTCACACCTCATTGAATCCATGTGCTGGAGACAACAGACACGATTAGAATGTAAATCACTCGTAGCCAGGGACTGGAAGTCAGGTTCTGCAACTTCTAAAGCTCCTTCCACCTATGAGTGGGCATCCCATCCTTTTTCTTTACTGGGAGCCATGCAACAGAGGAGGGATATCACACATGTGCGGGCGCTCAGACACACGCACATAATTGCATACATATATATCTCCATAAGAGATATAAGACTGTGCGTATGCTTAAACAAGAAGGATTCATACACTTTCAGCCATCAGAACTTGTGAAAATGAAAAAAATGCAAGTGACTGAAAAATCAAAATAACTAAAAAACTTAAAGAAAGTTTAGTTTTCATAGAACCATAGAATGGGTTGGGTTAGAAGGGACCTTAAAGATCATCTAGTTCCAACCCCCCTGCCATGGGCAGGGACACCTCCCACTAGACCAGGTTGCTCAAAGCCCCATCCAGCCTGGCCTTGAGCCCTTCCAGGGATGGGGCATCCACAGCTTCCCTGGGCAACCCGTTTTATGCAACAGAATTAATTTCTCAATTTCCACTGAACTATAGAACATTTGAATTTCAGACTAAGTCTTTATCTTATTTGTCAGTTTAAGAAATGTTTGTTACACTGACCTAGAGATACACAAATTCTAAAGATGATCCTGCACAATAAAATTTCTAAACTTATAGCAGTGGGAGAACCAGCTATCAGGAAGGAAAAAAAAAAAAAAAAAAAGCTATGTTTCTGCCCAGGAGTCAGCCCCAAACTTTTCTGATAGTTCATAACCTGAAGGCAATAATTTGGCTTTCCTCCTCGTCTCCCTTCCCCCTGCCCTTTTATCGCCTGTTAGTCTCTTCAAAATAAAGCAATGAACTTCTGGCTTTTACAATGAGTTAAAACTATTTGACGAACAGAGCTTAGATTGTCTAACACATAGATTGTTTGCAGACCTCCAGAGCATTTAGGGGTATTATTTTTACTTTAGAAGTTACACAGTGCTAGCAAGAACTTTTTCTTCAAATGCCAGGATCCCAGTGAAGAAAAACCCTGAAGGTTTTTAGGGTTTAGTTCAGTTGCATTTGAGACATGCTTGGGAATGCAGTGCCTCTCTACAGGGATGGCAGACATGTGGTTCCCACAGATAGTCCATACCCTTCCCAACAGACGCCAGAAGCCAGGAAGATAACGCCTGGTCATCTCAAATGCCATCGGGCATCTAGGTTTAGGTGAATGAGTTGTGCCTTAAATATACTGGCAATCAACAACTCGGTTAAAATTCTCCTTAAGCTTCATAAGAGCATACAGCGTCTTTGGGAGATGAGGAAGAGTTATCTGCAGAAAACTGTGGCGCCGAAGAAAGCAACCAACTGCATAAATATCCAGAGGCACTCCACAAAATACAATAGTTACTTTTCACATTTAATCCCATCCAGTGGACTTTTCAGCTCTGAATTAGACACCCATACTGAGTATAAAAGTGATAAAGAAAGTGCGTGACTGGAAACAATCGGAACAATCATAATTTAATTAACTGGTTAAGTTAATTGAGTGAGAACAGTAAGTAGCCAATAAGAATTCTAGTGAAAAATTTGGCCTCTGCCCATAAATCTTATCTCTAAAAAGCAGACAGATGTTATGCTCTATTTTGGATTATTAACTGGAAATAATGTCCTTAGACCATCTTGTAGACATGAAAGACCATTAACTTTGCTGTTAATGGACCAACGCTTCAGGCTTTTGCCTAGAAGGTGTTGTCAGTTTTAACATCTTCTGTCTGTCCGATCATAAAAAAAAGTTAAATTTCGTTCTTATTCATAGAGAACTCTGTGTCACTACACTGTTAGATATGTTTGGTCTCTCTTCTAGAAATGGTTCCTTTTTTCTTTCTTTTAGATGTTACTGAGAGTAAGCAAGAAGTGAACTCTTTTTGGGGTTCTTACCTAAGATGAGGGCGAGTCAGGCTCTAGTTTTACTTCACTGAAAATTTGATTATTTATTCAAAATGGAACAGCTTCAAAAATATTTTCCTTAAAAATGTTCAAACAAATCATCTTGACATTTCCAATATTTTTTTTTGGCTGAAACAATTGGCCAAATCTGGTACAAATTTGCAGATAGTTTCCATCAACACGAAAGTGCATTTTTGAGCAAACAAAGAATTCTTCCATAAAAGTTGCCTGGCTCTAATCAGGGCTGAGGCAATTTTGCACATGCCAACCAGCAGAAAATTAGGTATTGGATAAGCAATAGTGGCGAGGATCTGGGTTCTACCTAAATCCCCTTGTGGCCTTAGTCCAAAGTGATTAGCTCCAGGTGAAACAGAAAGCCTGTAGTGAATCACGCAAATTAAATCCAACCCTCCTGAGCTACAGGATAATGTACTAGTCCCGAGACCTCCCTTCTTGGAGGCTGGGAAGGAGGAGGTTATTAAATATAAACACAAAGTAACATCCTGCTCTATGGAGGCCCAAGGCATGATGTTCGGGGGAGAGACAGGGGATTATACATGTCCCCCAGCTGGACCTGTTTCAAGGGAATGCACAGCAACTGTCTCTGCCAACGCCAGGATCTGTCAGTGTCCCCTACCAGCAGGCTACAGCTTGGAAGGCTCCTAAGAAGGTGTCCTGTTCAACTAAAGGGCAGTGAGCTGTAGCACAAAATACTGCTTTAATGTGGACTTGGAATTGAAGAGACTTATTTCCTTTAAAACGCTGTAGAACAGAGTAATCCTCAGATTTATTTTGATTAGCAATCTGGATACCTTCTTGGCAGTGTTTGTTAGATCTTAATGCAGCTTAGTTGGAAAGTCAGATATTTTGCTTTCTCCCCCTTTGAATTACTGACCGTTATTGTCTCTGTTAATGAATCTGGATAATTTTAACTGTCAGATTCTAATGTAACTCTCTGAATAAATTGATTGAATTGAAGTTGAACCCACCTCTGTGTTCAAGCTAAGAATTGAGCCTGAACAGAAGTCTCCAGAGTTTCCTAAAATTTCAGGGAGTTTATTAGTGGAAAACTGATTTTGAACCGCTGAACCTAAAGTGACTGCATAGTTTTGGTTTCATACTGATGTCAAGTCAAAAGGAGATTATACTCCCACTGCAGTTCAGATGTGGCCCAAGGTGAATAAAATTACGTCTGAATATTTCAGGGCTAGCTATCACTGACCCTGGAGCTGGTCTTTCACTTCATCTTCCTCCTCCTTCTGAAACACCTTTTTTAGACAGACTGAAGCACCAATAACTGAAAACATTTTTTCACTTCTAAGTCATTAGAAATCTAGTGTTTAACAAGTTACTGCCTTAAAAAAAAGTAGAAACGTGTTTATGTCGCAGGTAGCCATTTGAATTTCCCTCAAAGCAGAAATTAATGCAGGAGATCTTACTTATCAATAACTGGACTTTTCTGAAAAGTATTGTCCTTATGTCCGTTCATTTATTAAATCTATATACATCTTCTTACCTGTAATCTGAGCAATTACTCCCCATCCGCTGGAATGCCACACGTAAGTATATAGGATGTCTTGCTGGTCTTTGGTCTTCCAGCCACAGATTCTGAGGTATCAGTGAGAGAGGGAGGAAGGGTGGGAAGATCACACTCTTAAAAAAATGTATTTGCCGATGATCTCACTGTCTGTGCTAAAGTGATAGCTGACATCAAAAAGCACCCTATGGGTGATTCTGGTAGTATACTTGGCGCTGAGTTTTGGATTCCTGCAGGCAGTTGTCAAACAGACATGCAGCATCACACGTAGACAACTGCGCAAAAGCTCACCGGGGCTTAATTAGGGTATCAGAGGCGAGTTCTTAGCACTCGCATTTGGGCTGGGGTATGTTCAGACGGCAGAATGAAGATTCATAACTGACAGTCCTACAGCAAGCAGAACTGGGTCAGTTGCAGTGGACTGGCTAACTAATTAACCACAGCCAGTTGCAGATTTCTTTGTTCTTTCTCCACTCTCACTGGTAGAAAATGGATGTTCTGCTGAATCTGAGTTCAGATACTGACATGAGCAACCACAGAGATGAGCTCCTAAGTGTCCTGAGGCAAGAAATAATTCTGTGGATGCAAGGTATGAAGAACAGCCTAATCCTGAAATAAAGCTTTAAAAAAAAAAAAAATTAATTAATTTTCTAATTAAAGGGAAACCTGGGTGTATCCAAGGTATTATATTAGGGGAGAATCTGAAAAGACATCTTCCTGATGGGCGAGGAACTCATATACGTCTGCTGGCAAACAGTTAACAAGCAATTCACAACTGCAGCCCCCAGAAATGAGAGGTGGTGAAGGAGGAGAGACAAAGCTCACCAAGGCAGGCAGGAGAGGTCTCAAGTTCAGAACTTCCCAGACAACTCATGCTGGCTCAGTCCCACCTCACCTGCGTAAAACCTCTGGGATCAGAGTGTGATCTTCATGGTGTTGACCACCAAATTAAACTGAATTTAGCCAAGGCCCTGTTACCCTTATTTGGTTAATTTCTGACCAGCAACACTAAAATTATCTCAGAAAGTCAGAGGTTTTCTTAGGCAGCGGAGCACTCTTTATTGCTAACATCAGAACACAGCTGTACTGGTTTATTCCAGCATCGCCTGTGACAAGCATGGTGACAGGACTTTCAGGAACAGCTGAGGACAGCTTAGAAGAATCGGTCTTTATCTTGTCTTTTACACTTTACTTTTCAAATTAGCATATTCATTTTCTACCATTTTAAGTACATTAAGAAATTAAAATGTAATTTTTACTGGCTATAGTGACAGATAATTTTTGTCACATTTACAGCAACATTTAATATGTTGGCATGGTTACCCTGTTGCTTCATTGCTAACCATAAACAGTTTTTGCAAGCTATCCAAGTAATCTAATTGAACGAAAATACCCTTCCTTCCCCTGCATCCCCTTCTAACCAATGCACTTCTTCACAAGATCTTTCTGGGATAGTTTCTACATTTTGACATATGTGCAGAACACTTTATTTATCTCAACCAAATTTCTTAGTTCCTGAATTTCCCCTGCACAGCTCAATAGATCAATACTACGGAACTGAGTTGGACTGAAATCAAAGCACCTTTCTGCTCAGAGAAAAGATCTGGCACTTTGGACAGGATTTTGTTTGAAATTAAGACGCTTAGATTTGGACATAGGATTAAGTTCACTTAATATATGAGTATATATTTCCTTATGTAAGTTATAGAATGTACAGGTATAAAACATAGGTTTTAATCTTATTGTAGGTATATATTTCTCTAATTTGGGTACTACACGGTATTGCACCTGTTCTCTATCTGCTTCTCTAAAAGAATACGGGTCTTCTACAGGCACCATGTCATATCTGCTGGCACTATGCAGAAAGCTTGGGTAAGTTACGGTGTCTCAAATGGCACCAGGGTTCTGCTTAGAGTTCTGAATCCCACCACAGGGATATGTCTACATCAGGTGTCTGCTTTTGGAGGAGAAGAGTTTTTCTCCAAACTCCACTCACTGTATTGATGTAATCTCCACAGACTGTAACGGGAATGTAGATACGCACAGATTAATGCTACATGGTGAAATCTAAACTGAGAGATCTTATTTTCAAACTGCATCCTGCCAGCAGAGCCTTTAACTTTAATATTTTCTCTTGACCATGGTGAGCAGGAAGCAAGAACATGACAGAATATCCGAGCAGTACCTATGCTCAGTCGTTGGCTGGCAATATCTGTGTATGAAGAAGCTGACAACTCATCTTTTGAAAAGAGGAAACAGCTATTAAGCAAGTCCTGCTATAAACTGTGAAGTCCAGTCTTGAAGGAGAACAACGGGTATCTTCAGCAGAAGATAAGTCCTTAAGGGGAAATGCCATGATCTGAGCATCATAGTGGCAGCCTCAGTTACTGAGGAGAAAGGTAAGGCAGGGAACAGTGAAAAGGAGCAATTCCTTCTGTGACAAGACTTGTTTAAAGGCAGGATAAGATGAAATCCAGCAGCTGTTGGGAAAGGAGGGAAATTTCTGATGGCAGTCTGGATGTAGGGATGGGTCAGGCAGCTTAATGCTTGTGAATTGGTATCAGTAATTAGGTGCTGCTGAAGTGCAGGCAGGCATTTTCATTTCTCATCCAGCTCCTCATGCCTTGGCCTGTCTGTCAGAAAGGCAGGACTGGATACCAGCTCCATGGCAAGTGTCTGATGTGAGCTACAAGTAGATTTGCAATGGGATGCCTCGAGCTACGCATTTGGTGTTGGGGTATCTGCAATGCTTTGGCACTTAGGAACTGTTCTATCTACACTTAGAGTCACCGTGTCCGAGGTGTTTGACATGTTTTACTGATAGAAAGCTGGAGTCACAGCAAAGCTTTTACTGGTGCTCAGGACTTGGATGTGTACTGTGCTGTGGGTGAAATTCCTGAAGCAAATTCTTTATTGCCAGGAGTGGCAGAGGGGATCTCGAATGCTTGTGAGTCTTCTCGGTAATATCCATGCATGAGTGCATCCAAAAGAAACCTGCAGCTTTTATGAGAGAGATCTCAAAAATTTTAGTCTGCAGTGGGGGACCACTCCTGAGCGCTGCTCAGAGGACCCATGGTGCACCATCTCCAGAGGAGACAGCCTTGCTGTGAGACCCAGGGGTCTCAAGCTGCTCTGTAGTCCCAATCCTCTGATACTCCAGATGGATTAATTACTAACGAGAAATTATATTTTTCTCAGGAACAAGGTGAAATCACTTGCTTGTTCTCACATAGGAAATAAATGGTAGAATTTGAAATGTAATCCTGCTTCCCAGATCCTCAGTGCTAAAGTACAAGACTTTTCCCCTTTCTGAGGGTGCTTTATGATGATATTTACAGTTGCTTGTGGTTTATGTTGGAAAGAAACTAGGCTGTGCTATTTATAATGAGAAATTTAGGGCAGTAATTGTTTCCAGTATTTGCCCAGTTCTAAAAATAACAATGTTAATGTGTACTAATTCTTTGTAGTTAAGGAGGCTTCAGCACTATACTGTTGTTTTATCTGGAAGCTCAGCAAATGTGGATGTAACGCACTATCTGACAAAGACCAATAGCCTGACTAGGCAGCTATGTTAAATTTAAAACCAGGCAGGGATGTTTGACTTTATATGGGTTTTAGATGCATCTGCATCTCTGGAGAGAAGGGCAAGAGGCCTGGGACTGAAAGCACTAAATCTTTAATTAAAGAACTCCTAACCATGCCTACTACGTTTATAAATAACAAAACATTTATCAGAGCTTTTATCTTTTCTTGCAATCATCAGCCTGTACTAGATGTTGACAAAGTCAACGATTTATGCCTTAGATTTTTTTCATTACCAAATACCAAAGATGCTATTATCAGTGAAATCTTATGCAACTTAAATCTTGGGCCTTTCGTTCCTCTGCCTAAGGAATATTGTGAGCCTTTCTCACTAGTCATTTTGGATTATGTTGGCCCAACAGAAGAGATTAAGTCTGCCTAGTGAAGTTGCATCCAAATGGAAATGTTGGTTGGNAAAAAAAAAAAGAAAGAAGAAGAGCACTTTAAAGAATGCTTCAATTTATTTTAAACATTAAGATATTACTGTTAATTATATTGTATTTAAATGCTTGCATTCAAATTCCTGCATATCGCTATATATGAACGATTACTCTCGTGCAGTTATTCTAACAGAACTTTCATTGCACCAAAGGAAAAGATAGCAAAGTGTCCAGGGGAAGGTTGAATAGGGCCTGAATTCATAATCACCTACCTAAATGCAAACGGGGAGCAGCTCAAAAACTGAGCCAGATTATAAATCCTGTGTGCACATCCATCTCTCTTTCCAATGTGGAGGTCAAGGAGCAGCAATCACCTACTGCACTGTACGCGCCCTTCTCCACCCCTGCTGTTGCCTCAGTGCAAGGGTGATGATCCTTCTTGCTGCTTTCTGGCAGCAGGTAGTTGCTGTGATTCAGGAGAATGCTTCACCCACTTGAAGCCTTTAACTTGATGGTTAAAGGGATGCTGTTTAGACTATGCAAAAACACTTTAAACAGAGGGTGGAAGATTCTGCCATACATACAAACACACATCCACATGTACATATGCCTGTGTGCTAGATTTAAAACTACACAAAAATGTATGTATACTTGCATATGTCCACGGAGATAACCCCAATATAAAGCCTAAAATGACAATCACCACATTATGTGGGCTACATGTATACCACTCAGTCTCATACAACAATTCCAGTAGTCACATCATTATTATGTTGTGCAGTTAATGCTCACTGCTACAGTGAGTTTGCTAGTATTTTGAATACTGAATACTTATGAACAAGAATTATGGAACAGTAAGTTGGCAGTTTTTCTCCACTCAGCCTTTTTCTTCTCATCAAACTAAAGTTCAGGCGGGACATTTGTTCTTCAGAACTTCAGCATGCACACAGAAAGGCACTCTCTTCCCTTGGCTATCCTGTCAAGAGTGAGATCTTGAGCTCATTCAGGAAATTTCAATGTTTTTAGTGCAACCACAATATGTAGTTGCCTGGATCCTTCAGGGACTAAAAGGACGGGTAGTATCTGACAGGTTTTCCAGATACTTCAACAAGTTTCAAGTTCTTCAGACCTAAGAGCACCCAGCCTGTAAGTTAATCATTGATATGTCCTCAGCTGTTGGTGAAAACAAAAATCTGTTGTAAATTAAAGCACTTTTTTCAATAACTTTACATGACTTTACTGCTATTCAGACCCTCTCTGATGTGAGTGTTCACGTTGAGCTTTAGAGTATACTTTTGTGTGTGTTTGTAACTGAATGTTGCATTCGACTTTCATTATATCTGACAGGGAAATAAATGACTGTTTTATCAAAGCCTGTGAATTCAGCATTTTTTTCCCCTCAAATTTAACATAGGCAGTAACAAACCAGCTGAGATGTCAAACTAAACTCACTCTATCCTGATATTTTTTTTTCTTTTGGGAGGGTAGAGTGAGGTGAAGAGAACATGAGTTAGAGCTGAGTTTTCAATTTTACACCATGTTAAACTCCCAGTAACCTCTAAGAGAGAAAAATGTATATTTTCAATTGTACATTCAGAAATGACTGTCTTGGATACACATGAAAAATATAAATGAGCCACAGAGGAAGGAATATATGTGGTCTTTCATACTGTAACTTCAAATATCTTAGAAAAAGACAAATTAATGAGAGTAATGAACAATGGGAATGTGGAAAGACAATTTTTTTAGTACTTTCTAATAATTTTAAACCTTTTGTGTGCTTTCATTTCTCCTTTCCTTTTTGTGCCTCTCATATAAGATTTTATAGAAAGGGTTAATCTGTAAATGCTGTAAACTAGTCTTTTTTGGTATGAATTGACCAACGTAACAATGAGATCAAATTAATATTATTCGCATTACTGTTTTGAAATATCGTTGTCACAGACATGAACCCTGTCCTACTGTAAGCACATGTATAAGAAAAAGGAGCCCTGCTCCTTGAAAAAATGTCCATTATCCATTATTATGGACAAAAAAGCAAAAACAGCACTCAGGAGATCAAGAAAGTGTGCATCAGTGACAAGAAGTATCTCAGCATACTGCTTCCCTACGTAGCATTAGCTTTTTACATTGCTTATCAGCAGAGGACAGGTTCCAGGAGAAATCTGAAGTATTATGAAGTGCCCTGGTCTAGTGGAAAGTGTCCCTGCTCCTGGCAGGACTGTTGGAACTTTAAGGTTCATCTTTATGGTCCCTTCAAACCCAAACCATTCTATGATTCTATGACCTTAAACTGCTTACTGGGATATTGAACAAATTGTGAGAGAAGTCATGAATACATTGGCAGGAATAAAGGCTGACTTTTCAGTAACATTATAGAAAGGATAGGTATGAGAAAAACTTTTAAATAGTTTCTGCTCAAAACAAAAGGGAGAGAGGGCCCTTGAGAGAGCAAATAGCAGAATAAGAAGCAAAGCAACATTGGTTCCTTCAACCAATGTGTTTGTGTGCATCAGTCCTGAATTCTTGGCCTTGGGCGTTAATTAAGAAAATGGTTGAATAGTATTTTTCTGATATACAGGAGTGCTGGGAGAATAAGTGAGCATTAACACACTGCTGTGTTCCCAGCACCAGTTTATGTCGATGTTCGCAAAGGAAGGATGCAAGCACAGGCCCTGGGCATCATTCATCCATATGGTTAATTTTTTCAAAACCATTTTGTTGCAGGTCAACTAAAAGTTTTCCAGAACAACTGCTGGACGTAGTGTGGGAGTTAAACCTGGCCCAGTAACAATTCTGCATAGGCAGTTTGGATGCAGCACTCTCTTTGGACAGCATGTTTAAGAGTATAGCTGTGGTAGGACGGTGCCAGCTGGCCTCAGGGCTAGAGAACATTGACCTGGCACAGAAAACGGGTCTGTGCTAGTTTAGTACCTCCATGAAGCATTGGTGGGCCAAATTCACTGCCTGCCTAAATTACCCTGGCACACTAAGCATTTGGGGGAAACACTGAGCTCAGTTTAATGCAAACGTCAAAGGAGAGAGGCAGAAAACTCAGGATCATCTGGCTCCTGAAGCACCCTCTTGACACACCACCAAAATGTGGGTTAGAATGACACCCTAGATGCAGGAGTCCTGTTAGCAACCTTTCCTGAAAGAGCACCGCAGCGATGTGCTGTAACCGATACAGCACCACACCATACCCTCTGTGCTCAGTCTTCTACATTTTCCCTGGTTACTATGTAGAGATATCTAATATATTCCAGTAGTAGTTTATATTTCCCTCTCTCTTTTAGAGGGAGTGAAATACCAAGATCTGCACTAATAACACCGTCGCATAATGCAGAAATATTCTGTTATCTTCACCACTCGTCCACTACATGGAACCAGAACTGTTTTTCTTATTATCATGTAAAATAATGCATATGGTACCTGAGGGATTAAAGAAACAGACGTGTCCCTGAATGACTGTTACTTAGGCAGACAGGTAGGCTTGAGGTTGCCCTTCCTTAACGTTCCTTACTCCCCAATCTCTCTTCAGGAGTGGGCCTCTGGCCGTCTTAACACTCTGGATCAACAACAGTAATATCTTATCTCAAACTGACCCATAGATCATTGGAGTGACTTGCTGGAGGATAACAGACTTCTGATAGTGTCTCCATGATTTCCCAGAGGATGAAACCTATGAGAATCACTTAATCGTGAGGGATGCTTGTCCAACCTGCTGTAGGTGAACCTGCTTTGGCAAGGGGGTTGGACTAGGTGATCCCAAAGGGCCCCTTCTAACCCCTACGATTCTGGGATTCTGTGTTTCTGTGATACCTTTGGCCTTAAGAGGAGTCCGAGGACAGCATCACTTCTACTTAAAGCAAACTGAGTTCAGAGGATTTGGGACTTGTCCACTGTTGGTGATACTTTGTCTCTCATATCCCTAGGAAGAGGCCTTCAAGGACTTCTCTGGAACATTTCAAATCCAGCTCATTCAATGAGCTAGTTCAAAGACAGACTAGAGGCCAAGCAATGGGAGCACATCTAGGCAAGCATGTCCCTGAGGAAAAGGTTTAGCAAAACTGTCTAGCCTTCTTTTGTTTTGGAGATACACTTTAGGGAGCAGTATGCTTACTATAGTTTTCTTCAGGTCAGTTGCCTGAACTACCCCAATAGACAGCCATAAACCTTAAATTAGAGTCAGCATAAACTGTTAGATTGGGCTGTACCATTTGTGCTGGAGGTCTCGTTTCAGTGGGCTTCTGTGATGGCTAGCAATGAACAGGAATTGTCACGGAGGCTTCATCTGAGGGCTGGGGCAGCCATGACCCAGGTTCCTGTTGTATTCCCCATTTTAAACTCTGCATAGTGCCATCAGTGGCTTCTGAAGTACCATTGCGAATCCAGGTCTTCAGAAGCTGACTGCTAGGTACTGTCCTTTGCCTACAGTCTGGGGTAGCTAGGGAAGCAAAAGTGTTTGTCTTGGACAACTATAACAGCTTTGATGGTTGCTGGGACAACATGTTGCCACTTAACAACTCATAGCTTTGCCTCTGACTGAGTGCTCTAAGAATAACTTTTAATTGCAAAATCTCCCCCCCACCACCACCACTTCTGCTGCACACAGGCAGAGGAGTCTCTGCTTCTCCTGACGGTCTGAGTCACATCCCTGGATGCTGGTCAGCCCTGACTCCAGGCCAGGCTTTTGGAGTTCGTACAAGGGGAATATTTATAACCTGGGCTCTTGAAAGGAATCCACAGGGTAAATACATGTGTGTGTGTCCCTAGAGCTCAGACCCATGAAGGAACAGCATCTGCACCAGGCAGACATTTAGGTCAGCAACATCTGGCAGACTACGCCAACTGCCTGGGTCTGTACAACCTGCCAGGTTATAACAGACCAGCGCAGAAATCTGTCACCAAGAGGTCCATCCTCTTTGCCTTATTTATTGTTTTTCCCCCACCTGCTGCTCTATCTGTGTGGTAGATAACAACACAAGTTCGTGTAGAAACGCATGACCTGAGCTCCCAAGTCTTGTGCTATCCCTTTCCAAGAATGAAAAAGAAAACTGTTTGTGACCTGAGTCATTTGAAAGTGTAGTACTTTTCAGTCATTATCATGTGACTCACTGGGACAAGCCCCAAGGAAACAAAAGTGTGTAGAAAAGGAAGACAGACACCTTTAGGATGCAGAAGTTTAGGTTAAACCTGTGCTGTGCACGGATATTTCCAATAAATATTTTTCAGCTGTCACTCCTCATTCTGTACATCTTTCACGTGGAATAAATGCTGATATATGCAATGGAAGAGGAGGAGGCAGTCAGAAAAACAGGGGCTGGCTGGTAGAAAAAGCACTTATCAAGGGTGTGAGAAACCGAGGATGGAGGCCTCATAGATCTAACTGCATTAAAAAAATGAAAACAGCATTGGCAAGAGCAACTGACCGCTTAAAGCCAGACTTTGGTGGGTTGTGAGGGCCAGAAGACAGACTGGCAGCAGTGCTGGGCAGAGAGAGCGGCTCTTTGTACAACGGTATTGTGTGCATTTTACAGATGAATTAGAAAAGGGCTGCTTGAGGTTGTGGCAGCAAGAAGAGTGTGAGATGAAGGCGTATAAACCTCTGTGAGAAATTTTATTTTCTTTAGCTGGTATTTTTATTGTGTGTTTTGAATAAAGAGAATTGGGTGAGGAGTACGCTGGAAAAGGAATGAGCACTGAGTGTGGGGAACAGCTGGAGCATTTCTGACATACACTTCTTTTACTTGCCACCCTATTTATGGGTCTGTAGGAATGTGGAGGGGAAAAAAAAGTTTACTGCTTTAATATTTCTTGTGAGCAAAATCCATACAGGATCCATCTCGGAATGTGAGAGCAGAGAACAAAAGGATGTGTTTCTGTGCCAGTTTGTGGTGATTAACTTGAGTACATGGTTTGTCTATATTATGATTTAAAGTTGCTGGACTCTTTTCCCTTAGGTGTTCTTTATATATATAGACATACACAAAATCCTTCCACCCCAAACATTAATACAACTTTTAGAGGAAAAATCACTGTTTATTTAGTTAAACAGATTTTTTTGTGCATTTTGGTTTTTTGTTTGTTTGGGATTTTTAGTTAAATATTTATTTAGATTGTATTTTTTATCGTTTTATGGCAAGAGTCAAAGATGGTCTGTTACAAATAGTCTTCCAAGTACAAATAGTCTTTCTCCTGGCATATAACCAAGTATTCAGCAGAATGAAGACTTGTTATGCCATGTTTCATTGGGCAATGGAGGTAGAAACATTTCCTTGATATCAGTTGAGATGAGGGAAGCAGAGAAAAACTGAGCCTCTTGCTCACAGTCTTCTGTGGGATAATATACATATAATTTGCAAGTCCATCCTGCATCACAAGGTTATTTACAGCTTGGCACATGCTAAGACCACATGCCTGTGTTTCAGCACGTGAAGGGAGGTGTGCAATTGGGTTAGAGACAGGAGAAAGAGAGGGGGAAAGATCCCTCTCAGATGGGGATGAAGATGGGGGCAAAATCCAGCTTGGGCACAATATCTCACCTTTCTCCCTGGGTCTGACGTGGGATCAAGATACAGGAGGAATACTTCATGATGTGAGGATACTTCATGAGCCGCAGTGCTTGAGGAATACCAGCTTTGCACCAGAGCACTGAAGACCGTGAAGACTCCATGGTTAAACATGCCTGCTGTGATGCTCGCTGGGGCTGTGAGAAGTTCTGCTGAGAAGGAACGTCTAAAAGGGAGATTGAGATAGCAGCAGAATAACTTGGTCTCCAAATACTATAGTTTCTTGAAAGAGAGGCCCTCACCAACTTTGCATTTTCTTAATCAATTCCGCCAGATCTTGCAAAATGAGTAAATAAGAGAAATTCTACCTTCATTTAAAAATTGCGGTTTTGAGTCTTCATCATTGACATCATAAGGGGATGCTGGTGTCAGCGTAGGCTAGACATAAAATTGTAATTGTATTGAACAGACAGCCCCTGGTTTGAATCAATAACTAGCTATAGAAACAATTCAAATTACTTCTATAGAGGATGTGATCAATTAGAAAAATAAATTCTGTCTGTTAGAGGTTTTTTATTCACTGTTCCTGAGTACTTGTGCAGTCAAAGGTTTATGAAAAGCTAGTTTCAGTCCAGAAGCCACAATTAATTTGTTCAAGAGAGAAAGTTCATTTTGGGATTGAATTGTTATAATTCTGAAGCACTGAAGCCAATAGCAATTTTGCAGATGAGTTGAATGGGAACATGAAGACGTCTATCCTAAAGATGTAGCGTACAATTTTGTGGATGAATAATTATGGAAAAGACAAATCACAAAGTTAAATTAGTACTTTCCTTATGTCAAGTAATTAACCCATAACTCTTTGAACAAATCATAGCTCAGATTGCAGAGACAGAAAATTTTTAAGAACTAATAATTCAGGAAAGATTCTATAATTTGAATGGCTAACATAAATCTTTTTAACACCAAATATTTGACTTAAATGATTTATAGACAATATTTTTTATAGCTCTATATCTGATACATCATCACAGAATATAAATAATCACATTTAAATGTAAATGTACACTGATAATGCTTATCAGATAACATACTTTCAACACTAGTACAGTATTTTAGAATGCGTGTAATAGGTATATGATAAAACAACAGTATAACAGTTGTGACATTTTAGTATAGTCAGAAGTAGCTTTATTCTCAAATACAAATGTTTTTGTTCTTTATTTGCTCTTGGGATAAAGCATTTACAGTCAGAATTGAAGATTAACACAGTATAATAACAAAAAACAGAGGGTAAAATATGGTATCAGTTTGTATAATGGCATGTTATATGCAGCTGTTTTGAATTATATTACCTTTTTATTGATGTGTCCAGAATTTTTTTTCTTGTGGCTTAGACATGTGGGGGCTTTTAAACACACAAAGTATAGCAAATTGCAGATGAATTGGTCCATGAGGATACTTTTAAAAAAAGTCTCATAAGGTATATTTTTGAAATTAGAACATGCAAAAAATGGAGGTACTGGAGGCAACTTTGACCTATTGAAATACCATTTAAACTACAGTAGCAGTAGTCAGATTGTGAAGTCAGATTCTTGCAGCATTTACTTCTTGATGAGACTTTTACTTAGGCTACTTAGACAGTGCTAAGAAATAATTGCATTAATTAGCTATTTAATGTACCTTTCAAATAATAATTCAGTCCTTGTCTTCAGTGCTAAAAATTAGGAATTTTTAACTTAGATGATTAACTAAAATATACATGCAAACCGGGAGTAAAAGTGGGCATTAAAGGCAAGGCACTGACTGTTAGGTATATAAAACTGGCTTGGATATATACAGGTAACCTTTCCTGTACCATTTTGTAGTAAATCAGATGTGTCTTACCTTTATTGTGTTAAAATGGTGGGTTGGAATTAGTTGTGTTGAGATGTAGCTGTATTCTTGTACTAATAAAGGCAAATCCTTGGAAGAGGCAGTCTGACTTGCCTTCCAAACTGGAAGCCTGCCACTAAAATGCTGCAGTTATAGTTATAGAACCATATAATTTACATTAATTGGTTTTCCTTTTTGGATTTTGCTGGCTACTGCTATTTTTCTGAAGCTTAATTTTCTATAGGAATTACCTCTGTAATATACTATTTAAATAACATGTAGAGTATTAGTAGCAGAATTGCAAAGTTCACAGAATCATAGAATCTTCAGAGTTGGAAGGGACCTCGAGAGATCATCTAGTCCAACTCCCCTGCTAAAGCAGGATTGCCCAGAGCACATCACTCAGGACTGCGTCCAGGCGAGTCTTGAAAATCTCCAGAGAAGGGCACTCCACAACCTCCCTGGGCAGCCTGTTCCAGTGCTCTGTCACCCTCACCGTAAAGAAGTTCTTCCGTGTATTTGAACGGAACTTCCTGTGTTCTAACTTGTGCCCATTGCCCCTCGTCCTGTCACTGGGAACCACTGAAAAGAGTCTGGCACCATCCTCCTTCAGCCCACCCTTTAGATACTTGAAAGCCATGATAAGGTCTCCCCTCAACCTTCTCTTCTCCAGGCTAAAGAGTCCCAGCTCCTTCAGCCTTTCCTCATAAGGGAGATGCTCCAGTCCCTCAGTCATCCTAGTTACCCTTCGCTGGACTCGCTCCAGCAGTTCCCCATCCCTCTTGAACTGGGGAGCCCAAAACTGGACACAGTATTCCAGTTGTGGCCTCAACAGTGCAGAGCAGAGGGGGAGAATGACCTCCTTTGACCTGCTGGCCACACTCTTCCCTCTGCAGCCCAGGATTCCATTGGCCTTTTTGGCATCAGGGGCATATTGCTTGCTCATGGATAATTTACTGACATGTTCCCGACATTTATTGTCAAGACAAGTCAAAACTGGTTTGTAGAGGGTCACAGATAATCCTTAACTTTATTATTGGTCCCATTTCAGGAAGTCCTGTAGGTGCATTGGTGTTTATATTGCTATATTGGTTATTGATGCTACAGGCTTAAGAATTTCTGACAGCTCCATTCCATTATGCACAAAGGAAAACAATTTGAAATATGAATAAAGATGGCACACAAATTAATGAGGTAGGAAGCATTTTTAATTTTACAGTTTTACATTTTACAGGTAAAGATATGCTTCTCATTTTACAGATATAGAGATACAAATTTCGCACCTCATTTTTACCTTTTGAAAATAAAGAATGAAGTCACAGGAAGATGAAATGGACTCCTGAAAAAACTTTTTTTGAAATAAAGTTGACTAGTTTTTTAAAAAGATTGTCTCTTCCATTATAAGTAATATGAAATAACTGCAAGAATAGTGCAACACGTGTTTCTCTACAAGTTGACGTCTTCTTGTGGATGTTATTTATTCAGTAGATTAATTTATTCGATCTTTTCACTCACAAAAAAGGAAGAAAATCCTCCACTTTCAGAGAGGTCTGACTATTTTCAGAGCTATCTGAAATTTCTGCTACAGAGGACAAGAAGAATACAAGTGTTCAGTGGTTTCCCACCTGTGTGAAATACCAGTGCTATTGGTTCTGTCCCTCTGGAAAATATTTCCATGAACTTTCAAAAGAATAAGAGCATTTCAAAGGTGACCAAAATACAGTATTCATATTTTAAATGTCTGTAGTTTGTTTGAACCTTAGTGAGAGCAGTTCATAAAAAGTAAAAACAGTATAGCAGAGAATGTATAACTGCATGAAATAAGAATATTTCAGAATTTATCTATTAGCATTACAGTTTGGGAAGGAGAAGATATTTCTTTCCAAATTCATGTATTGAATTGACCACTGAAAAAAAAAAAGAAAAAACAAACAAAACTCGATAAAAACTATTTTGAACTTCTCTGAAATTTTACACAGGAAGGTGATGCATGATCTAAACCAGGTCAACAAATACAGGGTCATGCTCCTGCTACCACAGGTATGCAAAGCACGGCTTTAATGCCTGATTGCATGTCCACCACATCGCATTTGGAAGTCTTTCAGATTGCTGCCAGTTTCCAAAAGGAAAGAGACAAAATGTCTGTCTGGAAGGTTTAATAAAAAGCAAGGTACCATGACCTACTCTCAGAGACACAATTTAGGGTTTACTTTAACTCTGAACAAAGGATGCATGCTTGCAAATACTGGTAGCAATCTGAAGCACTATGGGAAATATAGGACAGAAACTACATGTTTCTGTCCTGCTGACCTTGATGCTCACAAAACTCTTCCGTGAGACAAATTGGAAACATGCTCTGCATCAGTTATCCCATTTCAACTCCAGGGAAAATCAATTACTGGGGAGGACAGGAACAACAGAAGCACAAGGATTTATTGCTGCAAAACTTAAGATTTTCTCTGCTTGAGTGGCTTCTAAAGAAACCACTGCAGTCACAAAGGTCTGATTCTTGTTATTCTATAAGTTATTTGCAAAATCAGGAATGGAAAGAAGCTGTTTTAAAGATAATATATATTGGGGGAAAAAAATCTATGTATCTTTGGTTTTGAACTAACAGTAGGAATCTGATTTATATTTATCATTCTGTGACTCCACTTCTGTGCTGCAGCAATGCCTTTACTTAAAGTTAGTGGAAAAACTACAGTGACTAAAAGACAAATCAAATCTGATGGTTGTATGAAGCTTAACAGACTGATACTTTCTCACATCCTTCCTTTCCACCTGCTGAGTTAGTCACTGTGTCTGAAGACACTTGATGGGCATCCTTAGGTGCCTGATAAATTAGGTGCTTTCTCTAAGCTCACCTTCTAGCCAAATTATGCATGTTAATAAACAGATGTAGGCATCTCTGTATATATCTGATATAGAGAGGGTGAATCTCACTTTGAAAGTTCTTTTCTCTTTTTGTGGATTATAGAAAGGAACTAGATAGCTAATCTAGAGTAGATGTATTGCTATTAGACATTTAAAGATACCTAAGATAAAACCTGCTTCTGGTTTAGGCTAGGTTTCCTCTCTGACATCACCTGCAGATAAATCTAGAAGAACAAAACAGAGTATATTTGTACAACTCTAGAACAATGTAAAACTGGCAGTATAATGTATACAGTCCCTTGTTAGTCTAAGATGTCCCATTTATCCACTATGTAATCTTAGTGAGAAATCTGATTATCAGATTTATCAAGAAGCTGCCTGTTTTTACATAGAGGTTTTACTTAGTGTGCAAGTAGATCTTAGAATAGTAGAAAGTGTTGGGTTGGAAGGGAGCATTAAAGGTCACCTAGTCCAACCCCCATGCAGTAAGCAGGGACATCTTCAACTAGATCAGGTTGCTCAGAGCCTCATCAAGCCTGGCCTTGAATGTCTCCAGGGATGTGGCCTCCACCACCTCTCTGGGCAACCTGTGCCAGTGTCTCACCACCCTCAGTGGAAAGAACTTCTTCCTAATGCCTAATCCAAACCTACCCTGCCCTAGTTTAAAACCATTGTCCCTCATCCTATTGCTACATGCCCTTGCAAACAGCCCCTCCCCAGCTTTCCTGTAGGCCTCCTTTAGAAACTGGAAGGCTGCTATAAGGTCTCCCCAGAGCCTTCTCTTCTCCAGGCTGAACAACTCCAACTCTCTAAGGCTGTTGTACTTGAGAATGGAATGAATGCTTTAAAAGAAAGCACTTATTCCTATGCTTGTTATCCATCACCGACAGTATCTTCTGAGTGCTACAGTTCTAGCATTGGCATGATACAAGACACAAATCCTTCGTGAATATAGCTTCTTGAGTTGGTTGTTTTTTTTTTTTTTTCATATGAACATACTCATAGTGGGTATAGTATCTCAAGTATATCTCTGCCCCTCATAGTTATACATGGCAGATAAGAATGACCTGGAAGGCAATGTGGACAGATAAATTTATGAAGACCACTTTCTGACTGTAAAACCTCTGCTTGAGGATCCCGCCAAAAATACATTGTTGGCTGGCTAGCTAGCAATTACATGCAAACATGCTGTACCTGTATGTCAAATACAAACCAGCTGTAAGATCACTAGTACTGATTCATCTGCAGAACACACCATAAGCAATTCATTTGACTTACGATGAGGTAGAGTTGAGTTGCGTGATGAAGAAACAAGAACAGTAAATCGGCTGCCATTCGGCTGTGCCTTGAACTGAATGAATATCCTTGGATAACACACACACATGCCATTGAGCTATTAGTTACCTACAGGAGCTTTGAAAGGGAAATAAACTACTGAAACTGTGGTGTCTTTCACACAGTTAATTCATCAGAAATTAGTTTTTCTAAGGGTCGAGAAAAGCATGTGTTTACAGAAATACTTACAGACACCAGCACAATTTTAATACTAACCATCACATCTGTTCATGTTGGCAAACCGAGGTCCAGCTTGATCTGAGCTCTTCTGGACTGAAGTGTAAATCCTGCTGAGCTCTTCAACTCCATGGGATTAGAGGCTCACAAATCACAGATCAGAGCAGAGGTCAAAGCCACAGTATTTCAGGGGTCTTAAACCGAGAGCCTCAAAATCTCTCTGGTTCTGCAGATTTTTCAAGTCATTCTGCATTAAAGGTTTGGGAAAATTCTCTTTCCACTTTTTTTTTTTTTTTTTTTTTT
>VXBH01008919.1:33410-150852 GCA_013400035.1 Rynchops niger | reverse complement strand
AAAAAATTATTATTTGTCTATTTCTGTTTTTACAGTTTAAAAGTGCACATTCATGTTTCATGGTTCACCTTTATTCTGAAATCTGTATTCCATATGCTTTAGCTTAGGGATATTTAAGTACATTTCTATAGTATCAAACCATTTAATGATTTAATACTTACATTCACTTTTGTCTGACATGCCTTCAAATGCATTCCATGTATCAATTTTTTCTATATAATGTTCAAATACACAGCTTAAATTCCGACTCTCATAAACCTTTGTATATGTGCCTATACGCATGCTTGCGCACGCAGAGAAAATGTTTCTAATATATCGATGTCTACCTTCTACTCAGAAACTGCCTTATAAAACTAGGTAATAGTAAAGCAAGTGAACGATTTCTTGTACGCTTGCTCTTCTCCCTTACTAGGATATAGAATTCTCTGCTGGAATGCGATTTGGAAAAAAACCAACATAGTGGAGATGTGATTTATATTGTGCATGTACCACAGGTTATAGCAAAATTGTTAACAAAGAGGAAGGGTTTCTAGGGTTTTTTTTCCAAAAGACAGTCAAATTCCAAATTCAATTAATCTTTTCTGGAAGCTCATGCAGCAGCCAGATACTCTCACATGACTATACCCTGTCCTCCGGGTTCATATGGTTCTTTCTGGGCTCCGTTATGAGCCTGGTCTCTGACAAGCACCTCAGCTTTGGCAGGTCCTTGATGAAAATGCAGTCTTAAATGAAGCTTAGACCTGGTTCATCGCTAGTTCTGAATGAAAGAATTTACATCTGGGAATTGCAGAAAGGCCATAATTCACACTGAAGATAAAGTTTGATGCATAACATAAATAGTTTGTGTTGTGTGTATGTATGGCCTGGTGCAGCTGGCTATATACAAATATATATATATATACACACACATATATGCACATAGATAGATATATACATAAGCTTGTTAGAAATACTGCAGCTCTTAGAATGACAAAGTCAATCCTGGAAGTAAAATTCAAATTAAAAAGAATTATTTTGCCCAGCTCTTCATGGTAAAATATGAAGAAATACTGAAGGTTTTTCTTTTATTAGATCTCTTAAAAGAATATATTTTTCCCTGTTACTGATCAGTAGCTATATCGTTTTATTATAATCCGTCCTTATTCACTGTGCAAATATCCTCATCAGATATTGGCTCTAATAATGGGTGGAAGTCTGGCTACATTAAGGAGGAATTTCTGACTTTAAGGAACTAAGAGTTTCAAAAAGATTATTAAAATTGGAGAAGAAAATCATTTACACAGTACAGTTATGGTTATGTGTAAAAGGTTCACCTTTACGTTCCATCTGAACGCTAACACCTCATTTGCCAGCACAGTGCCTGAACAGCTGCCTGAGTTGTAAGGAAATAAAAGCCGTACCAGACTCCGCAAACTCAGAGCTAAACTCACAGTGCAAATGTGAACTTAAATAAATACTTACAAATGACTTTCCCAACAAGGGATGAATGTGTAGTCCTTGATGCAGAAAGTTTAATAAGCGTCTAAAAGCTACATTGTATAAACTGTTAGGAAATGCTCACTTCAGGCCTAATGACTTTTCTCTAATTAAATTGTGCATAATTTATAGCAGATGAAAGCCCCCTTGCTGACTGTCATTTGCTGTGTGGTCATTCCCTACCTCGTATTTGTCCAAACGTTCTTCTGAATTGTTCAACTGTTAAACTATTTGGTGTCAAAATGTTTCTGGATTGGTACTTAGAGTTTTTATGATTCTTGCTTAACTTTGGTCTGTAGTTTCTCTGTATATAAATACATCACCCTATATTAAAAACAGAGCCTCTATCTGCACAAGTTGCTTGGGGAGTAACTTTCCCTGGTCTAGAAGACAAGAAAAATCATTGTTTTCTCTTTGATTTAGAGAGCTGATTTATAAAGGTTTACTTTTAAAGCTTCTGTTTCAAATGTGCTAACTCCAGAGTTTTTATATATTGCCCAGATTTTCTTACCCATGTTTAGGGTCTGATTTATAAACTGTGTGCCTTCTGAGTCAGCAGGAATCTTTGATTTAGGACAACATATTACAAGAAATTTTTTAGTAGCTTAGTATTTAACTGAATTCAGAGAAATTACAAATGAGCAAATGTATAGTTCTTGTTTCTGTTTTGTTTAGGTTTTCTATTTCAGAACCTTTAATGTAATGGATTATATAAGAAAAATAAAGTCACTATGAGAATGAGGGAATTCCAAAAAAGTAAAGTTAACCACAGCCCTTCAGTAATTAGAGTTTCAGAGCTTCTGAATGTCAGTCGAAGCAGGCTTCTAAATCACAAGAATCTTCATGGTTGGAAAGGACCTTTAAGATCATCGAGTCCAACCAAAATCACCAAACTACATTGGAAAATACTGCTTTTTACTGCTGCTACTGAATAAAGCCTTTTTCTGTATGTGCTTAAACAGATTCACTGTCAATGCTTCCAATTTGCTTCTGAGCCATCAACGTTTTGCAGATGATTTCTCCAACTGGGGTTAGATACACACCCTTATTTCTCATTATTGGCACAAAAAGGCCCTGCCCGAGATGTCTGGGATGTACGTTTATGTTAACTGGTTTAAAAGTAACAGTAGAAAATTGCACATGTTCTCCGTTTTTCTGCCTATTAACATAAAGGTACAAATATATGACATGAATACGTATGACGTGAATTATCTCTTTCTGCTTACTGCCTAGAAACTTTAAAGCTTTAGCAACTGCTTATAGTTTGATATGGTCTGTAATATGAATTTCCAAAAACAGCTTTTGGGGAGCAAAATGTCATTAAGCTGTTGCAGTTGGGGGTTTATCTGGGGTTGCCACTAAATGAACGACAGAGTGTCACATGAGACACTCATTAGAATTCTTATTCCCCAAACTTAAAAGCCACAACTTTAGGTCAATAATAGTTTGAGGGGGGGCGGAAGAAACCTAAGAAGACAATCCCATTATTATATCAGTTGCACTCTGATTTCATTTTGCGTGTGTGTGTGCGTGTGTGCGTGTGTTTCTGGTTTGTCTACATTCCCTCTGTGATGCATTTGTGGTTTGTGGACAATCTCTGAGTGGGAAGGGGTCTCCAGGGTAGCTGTATGGATAACCAGAATGATTTTGTTGGGGCCAGGAAACGGTGAAGGATTGAGAACACCTAAAGGTATTAGAAAATGGGCCCTGTCCCTGACCTCTTCAGGCTGCTTGAGGCTGTCACCACTATTTATTGCCCAAGGGCTGTGCAGGTAGCAGCAGCAGCCGCAGTTATGGCAGGATCCAAGAAAGGACAAGGGGAACAAAACACTGTGCACTGACACCCATTCAGCTCTCAACTGTAAAGTGTCATAGGACGACAACTCTAATTGTAATAGTTTGATAGAGAGCTATCATAATTACAATTATTCCCCACAGACACACAAATTAAAGCAGTGTGTTCAAGTAAAAAATATTCAGAACTTGAGAACAAATGTAATTTTTAAGAAATATAAATCACGACCTATTTTTAAGTCAGTAATGAAATTTTTGGAAAATTAATAGATTCAGAAAATCAGCATTTGTATCATGCAACATTTATTAAAAATGATAAGATGTGTAGAAAACATTACACTTGTCCTTTGAAAACATATCAGTATTTTTAAAAAACGTTGTTTTGGCTTGAAATGCAATGTAAGAAACGTATTTTAACAAGTTTTTTGCAGCTCTTCAGAGACCATTGTTTTACTCCAACTTAATGTGAATGGCATGTCTTCTGGATCTCCTTATTTGTTTTAGTTCTTCAGCTGTTTCTAAATCAGCCTCTATCCTATCCTTGCCATTACACTGCATACTGATGAGGGCAGAGAGACAATAGATGCTGTCACTTCAGCATTGACTACACACACCATATACTGTTCAGGGTTGTTTCCTTGGGGATGAATGATTTAAACACTCTAGAGCTGAAAACTGCTTTATGGATAAGAAATATTGCTATAAAAGAATTTTCACTGTGTGACATAAGCTAAATGAGTAACAGTCCATTTTGTTTAACAAAAGTAGGGAAGCCCTTTCAACCTTTTCTCCGTACTTGAACAACATCTATTCATTCTTTTCAGTCTAAACAACAACATGCTAGACTTCATTAATTCTTACATTCATTGTCATGTGCAAACATTTCAAGCACATGAGGCTCGATTATATAGGAAAGTTACTTGAATTCATTTTCCTTTCTTAATGTGCAGTCACCAAAAATAAAAAGACTTAGAAGAAATTTCAGCACGGTTGAAGACAACGAACGAGGGCAACGTGGGAAAACATCTCCATCTAGTGGTGTTTTCAAGATTTGGCACACGCACTGCCCGGGATTCTTGTGCCACTGGGTAAGTAATTCAGCAATACCGTAACAATAACATAAGGAGTTAGATTACGTTAGTAACACCAGCATAACTGTGCTGGTATAACTGGTAAGACTGTCTTGTGTAAGAAAAATCCATTTTACTGAAAGGAAAACTTCCATGATAAAACTGACCATTACGATGTGCCCTCCCAGGTGCGGTTCAGACTCACCCCAGAAACTGTGGAAATTTTACAAACTTCATTCTCATGCCCCACTGCTGACTCCCTGAAGTATTTCGACTGTATTCTACAGACTCAATCCTGATTTCAGTCCACGAAAGAAAGAAAGGCAGATTTCCTTAAAAATTCAGATATCACCATTTAAGAAATTGGCCTATCTCTCTTACTTAAACTGGTAATCATCAGTAGGAATGCACAAGAATATCTGTTTAGATATCATGCTAGGTTCGATCAAAATAAATGGTAGAGTGTTTTATTTCAAAAGATACAAATCATGAATACAAAAAGAATTAAAGGAAGATACAGTGCATTCAGATTTGGAGCCAGAGGATGGGACCTGGTGCTGCTTTGTTTCCTTGAATCACCTAATCACACTGATCCCAGAAGAAGGCAATCCCTTTTCTGCCTTCTACAATGGAAGCAAACAGGAGCAAGAGAAATGGTCCTCTGTTTTTCTGTATAGATAACTTGGTAGGTGGAAAACAAGACCAGAGCAATTCCACTGAACTCAAGGAAATTCTTGGATTTTTCCACATTGTAAGGAAGACCAAAATTTGTCATTTGGTACCAGAAGTTATCCTGAGAGATTCACCGCTGAAGAGCTAGATCATGTAGACACTACAGATCTCTGCACATGCAGTGAGAAAGGATTATCACTTTTAGGTGTAAAAACACATATTTCATAACCTGTGGTGGAGTCTCATAATAAGCAACAGAAAAAGCTCACAAAGTAATTTGTATTCCACAGTGGCAGAGGGCTAATAAATTCAGATGTAATTCAGATACATTGAGATGTAGAATCCGGAGGGGAAGGTCACTTACAGGCAGAATAAGTCAGTGTCCAGAAAGACATGAGGAGGCAAAGGCGGCCTCATACTGTGTGACTGTGTACACCCCCTTGTCTCCATTTCATTTCTTAAACACGTTTCTGGTCCTTATTGATCCTGGATCCTTTGGCAGGATTAAGAAAAATTAAAAGCTAAATAAATTCTGTTCTTTTCTTGTTTCTGTTAGCCTTGCTGAGTACATTATTCACTTGTTCTTTCATTGCACATACTGTCTTTATGATGTGGTCTTCTTTCAGGATGAGCATTTTTACAGTGTCAGACCTTCAATGGATTAACTTTATGTCTCTAAAGTGTGTATGATTTCCAGAGAATGACATCAAAAGATAAATTACCCACTCTATGCGAACCGAAATTATTTTCCTGAACGTGTTGAGTTCCATGCAGTAATTTAGACATTTTCTATTTTAACATCTTCGATAAAATACATCAATAGCAGTTTTTAAGATGAGGAAGGAATTTTCTTACCCAAATTTTGCCTGGGAAATAGTTCTATTAGTCAGTTTGATGCGATGATCTGAGCACAGACCTTTTGGGATCCAAAATCTGAAGTCCAGTAGTAACACTGAGTCATTACATCTATGCTTCTGGATCAGTGCATCAAATTTAATAAGTTTGACCAATTTGAGTTTACTTGCTCATGAAAACTGGAGACACTTAACTGCCAGGCTGTGTAATCGACCCTGGGCAAAGTTAAGCAAAATACATTCACTTTCCAAGGAATTATTTCAAGGGTGGTTCAGTTGCTAGTAGGCATCACCCCTTAGTGTCAGAAAGTAAAATCTTGAACTCCTTGGAGTCATCAGGAGAACTTCGTCTTGCTTCTACGAATTCAAGAGTTCATCTAGAAGCTTTTATCCTGAAGTATCTCATAGACTTTATAATGTAAACCCTCTTTTTTCAAAATATAGAAACATAGAGCCACACATAGAGCCATCACTTAATCCACTATGCTAAGCAACATATCCGTGAGGAAGGGGAGATTTCAAAGGGTTTTTTGAAACAAGCTGCACAGCCCCATAAACGTTTTAGAGGGGTGGTTCACTATTAGGCATTTGGGTGTGAATTTTCATAAACTTGTATTTAGCCATTAGCCTACGCTGTTGTAATGATACGCAAGTGACAGGAGAGGGCAGCATAATACAGCTATGACCCCGGACCGATAGCAAATACACTGCTTTTTAAAGACGCTGTTTGTATGCTTGATGGCTTTTCAGTTTTCGGTTTCATCCTAGTCCAGTTTAGGCGCCTGCCTGAAGAATGCATTTAATTGCAGCTATTAAGATTTGAGCAGAAAGCCAAGGAAGATACCAACCTTGGTGAAGAAATCCTAACTCAAAATGTGATAAGAAAATTCTACTCATTTGCTCTTTGTTCTACTTAATTAAAGGAGACAGGGGCTCAGGCTTACATAGAGGTACTAAATCTCTGTTCTGTATTTATTGATTCTGAGGAGAATGCATCTTGGTTTACTTTGGGAGAATATTTTAATACTCCTATTGAAGTAAATCCTTTGAGTTTTATTCTAAATGCCATTCCCTGTTCATGAGAGAGTTTTGTATTTCTGTGCGTCTTTCCCTTGGGGGGAAAAAAAAAAAAAAAAAAGACCCCTGCACGCTCATCCCAAAGCTCATCAGTATGCATTTCTGTTCCCTGCTTGTGCAGAAGTGAGGCAATATCAAGGCTTCTGTGGTTTTCCTGCATGGTAAGGTGAGGTCAGGTCCTGCTCTAGGAGTAATGTGTGCCACGCTTAGCTTGAGCCGTATCATTACTATTTGAGACAATTGCTGACTCTTTATAACTGTCACTGTTGTGCCACTGATATATCTATTGCAGAGAAATAGCTTATAAACTTACCCTGTAAACTCTGGTATCTGAATTGTTCCAGGTCCATTATACTGATGAGCTGGTGACTGACTGTACTGGGTGTTTGGATTTATATCGCAGGCTCTCAAGTCAGCAAAACAATACATTGCTCTTTCTGGTCAGTTCCTGTTTCATTTTGACTGAGACCGCTGCCCTCTGAATCCATGTAAAAGCCCAAATCCATGATCACAGCTCCATAGTCTCTGCCCAGCTTCCCTAAGAGACGTCTGTACACCTGGAGAGCACATTACAGCGTGGGTTTGTTTACTTCAGTCACGAATTTTAGCACCAGTTGGAAAAGTCTGGAGACAGAAATTCTCTGCTCATTCTCAGAACAAGGAAAGGAGTAGCAGCAGCTGTGTGAGCATGGTCTTTTCTTCAGAGAACCTCATGGACCATGGTGAGGGCATCTTTACCATCGGTTAAACTCTTGGCTTCGCTGCTAACGTGATCAGCTCCAGCTTTGCTTGTCATGGTGCTGCCAGGTGAGGGTAATGCTTGCACAGCAAACTGAGCTTTCCTGCCTGACCTCACATGCAATTCACAGCTGCAATTAAACCACCGTGCATCCTGATTATTAACCACTGGGCCCATGCGCTCAGGATGGGATGAGGAAAATCAGTGTAGACAAAGCAAAAAGATCAATTTCCAGAAATATTGCAGCCCACTTTGTCCCTTGGATCAGGCTTGTAAAACCAACATTGGATTTGTCATCAAACACACAATCTACAGACACACAGATGAACAAACGTGAGTGTCTTTTCAGGATAACTGAATGCAATAATAATAATAATAATATGTTCTCTTCCTTGTAGTGATATCCAACACAGTAGGCTGCTGCTGCCAAGAAGATAAATCCAAATGATGTACATGTGTGGAGAGGTTTCCTTTGGACTGACTGCAAATTGCAAATGCCTCTGACACCACTTGACTGAAGCTACATCAAACTGGGTTTATAGCATTATAGGCTGCACGCTTACTTAAAAATATTTTCAAGTTGTATTTCTGTATTTGGATTTAAAGATTAAGTGTATGCTGTTTTAAGGCACATCTTTTTCTTGCTGTGTGCTCCTGGAACAGTTTTTTTTCTGCCCATGTTCAGATAAGGCCTGACTGAACAGTGAGGTGAAAGACAGCTTTCAAAGGGAGCTGAAGTGAGCTGATAGCTTTTAGCTGCCTCTCGCTGCCAATAATTAGGCGTTCACTTTTCTTCACAGCTTTATTAATAAAGTGAATCTGAATTCAACATGATCCAGAACAGAGCTACTGGACCAGGGCAGAAACCCGTCCATTCAAAAGTGTGCTCAATGGTAATGGCCAAAGTGGCCATCTAGGGAAGAATATAAGAACAGATTAAGCACGCATATTATCCCACATACTCTCCCGGTCCCCCAGCATTTACAGTTTAGGGTCTTCCTGAGCCAAATGTGGTTTCTTTACACACAGTAACTTAAGTGGATTTCTGTTCCATAAACTTGTCCAAATCTCCATTGAAGTTCACAAAACTATTAAATACACCATAACAAGCCTACATACTTGGTTTTTCTGTCTAGCGGATATAAAGTTCTTTGAGGAGGGACAAAGAAAGAAGGAAAACACTACGAATAGTTAACACAGGTGTTACTTTTCCCCTGTCACAACAAGTAGCACTTCATCAGCTCATTATTTACCTCTAAATATTTAAGGTGAACACAATCATCTCACCTAGGTGTGCAGAACAGACTTTTGGACTCTGATCTTGAGCTGTTCTCCTAATCGCTGACCTAGCCTTCACTGCTTTTTCAGAACTAGGTCCAGTTTAGTAAGGAAGATGGCTCTTTCTCTTTTTTCTTTTTTTTTTTTTCTCCACTAGGTTTTAAAATATTTCCTCCTTTCATCTCCTTTTAATTTACTGTCTACCTGTATGAGTGCAGCAGCTTTTACAGTAAGAATGTCTTCCTAGAAAACCAAAAGCAAAGAGAAGCCAATTTGTGTCAACAAGATGTAAATCAAAGCAGTCTTTCTCTTCTTCTCAAGGTACAAAATGATCAATCCCTTGACAATTTGCTCAGTGTTTCGTTCGATGCACAAAAGTCCTCCTTCCTTAGGACACAACCAGGAAGCAAATCACGACTAAAGAGATTCATATTGTGGACTAAATCTTCTGAAGATCTAAGAAGTCTTATTAGTGATAGCTAAAACTGAGGATGACGGCATGATTCATACACATAATCACTTCTGTCCTTCGGGATCTCTGTTGTGTCATTAATGGATTCTCAGAAGTGTGATTTTTAATTACCTCAAAAGGCAAGATATGCCAGCACGTTACCCAATTCCCTCAGGCCAAATTGCTTTGATTTACAGCAGTGAATTTCCATTGACTCTGCTGAGCAGGATTTTGAGAGCGTGGGAGCTCCGTGGGCCGATACTAGTCTCTTGCATGAGAATCAAAGCTGTTTTCTCCTGAAATAATAAAGCTACCAGCCAGTAGATGGAAGAAGTCCCGTGAAAGCCTTGTGTAAACAATACCTCACTGCTGCCGTGATACAATTCCTCCTTATCTCTGATGGAATTTGAAGAGTCTGAAGTAGAAATTCTGCTTCTATGCCCAAACTTAATTCAGTGTGGTTATCAGCTGTGTAGAAATATATGTCAGAGGGGTAGAAAACACCTCTATTTTTCAAGCGTACAATCAGTACCAGCCAACAGTGTCTAACATCATCCCACCTCGCTGAGGAAAAGAGCGTTTAGTCTTGTTCTGACTTTGTAAGAGAAGATGCAATGCTATAGGTAAGTGCTTAAAGACTCACAGAAAGTGAGACAGATGTAGAAAGAGTCAAGGGATTTTCACCCACAGGGGTTAATCAAGACATTGTGATAAGTAAGAGAATGGCTTCAGTCTTCCCTTTACCTAAATATGTACTTTTAGCAGCAAATATTTTAACATCTTCCTTGTTAGAGACAAGGCAATTCTCTTTTACTAGCTGCTAGTATTGGTCACTTTGGATGACTTATCCCCCTGGCTGAGCAGGCTGTGCTTTTTCCCTCAGGTAAAGTCTAAAGTCTAACTTAGCTTCAGTAGATTCCCTGATGCTAAAACAATTGCTTGTGGTATTCGACAGAAGAATTTATAAAGGAACAAAACATTGAGCTGGGGCGTCATAGATGTTTGGGTTCTCCTTTTCCTGCTCCGATGAAGCCAAGCTCAGCAGGGTGGTAACTGGACCCTCCAGCCTTTATATTTATTTTAACAGGCAGGTCTGTTCCCAAAGCTTCTGAAGCAGAGGTGGAATTCATGGAGGTCTTCAGGGTATAACTCATCTGTCAAAGGCAGGCATAATCATCCTACCACACTTACCCTGTCAATGTCTCTGGAATAAGAAAGCAGACGCTTTTCCCACTCTCCTTCTATATATCCAGACATTTACATTATGTTTTCACTTCTTATAACCGCTGCAGGATGCAGCCTGATGAATGACTTATGCCTTTGGTGCCAACTGACATACAGCTGAACTTGCTACCAGAATTTTAACGACATGGTCAACAGCAGCCCTCTGGTAAGCTTTTTGCAGCAGTTCTCAGTTTCAGAAATCTAGTTAGAACAGTCATTTCTCTATCAATGGCAAATATAAAAGCTTACAGGCTTCTAAAAAAACCACCGACTTACCAAAAAGCAGCAGAATTTTGTAAATGTTAAAAATTACTGAATGCCAGACTATTTCTGTGGCGCCTCATGCTGTATAACTTATTTAGAATAGCTGTTGAACCTCATTTAGTGAAAAGTAATCCTTCTATAGAAAATCATTTACCTCTAGAGATGAGAATACCAGGTCCCTGTACCATATTATTCTAATGGTTAAGCCAAGGACCAGCATCAATTAAACAGTTAAACATCACTGCCTTTTCAGGATTAGTGTTTGCTTAGCATAGAGAAGTACGTGGCAAAATAAAAATAACTTAAGGCCTCAGAATGAAGAGAGGTAAACAGAAATATTATCAATGCCTTTTTTTCTTTCAATAATTCAGCCTCTCCAGCAACCTGTTTTTTTTGATTTGTTAGCTGAATGACTATTAAGTAAAATCTAATTTTACTTGTGAAACTGCTTTTCTCTCATTTGTAGATCTTCAGGTACATTTCAGACACCCAAGTGCTATGTGTAAGCACAGCCAACTGTTACAAATTACTGTTTTGAGGCCAGACCCTTTTAATTGATTAACTCAAAGTGGAACACGAAACTTGAGACATCAGTGAGGCTGGAAAGTAAACCCAGGAGTACCTGAGAGAAATGAAGATTGTCTTGTCTTTCTAAACTGTTTTTTAAGGGTCTGCAGCTTGGTGGGGCTCATGGCTCATCGTCAATGTAAGGACATGGGCAAAGAGTCAGGCTAGTTGTTAGAAAAAAAGAATGACAGAAAGACGAATTTCCCTTCTAACTCATTCTGTGTGTTTGCAAAGCCAACATTTAACCACATTACACTGGGTGGCTGAATGTGACTGCTGGAGTGATGGGTATTGCCGTGGTGAGGGGGCACATGTCACTCCATAAAGCTCTACTGTAAACTTCTGGGAAAGGAGCACCACAATGTCCCAGCTGAAGGACAGAGAATAGAGGGTGAGTGCTGTACAGTGCAATGTGAAGCCTCCATTGGCCTTTATGCCAGAATTATATTTAGTCATGTTTTTTTCCTCCCCTCCTATGCATCCTCCATGGAGTATTAAACTCTGCTAGTAGCTCTATCAGATGGTTATTGGTGGCTTTTTGCACAGATGCTCAAAATTATGGGTTCACTTGTGATTTAGGCATTAATCTACAGACTGCTTTAATGTGCATGTGCTGAAATAACAGGGAAAGAAAAGAAAAAATCATAGATATTCATTAATGTTTCCTGGTTGCTCAGTAGGACTTGGCTTGTCAAGAAGATAAAAGAACACAGACCAGACAGTGTGTTTCCTTCAGCTAGGAATCACATATAAAATAGCACCCCCTCAACTATGGAACAGACATGTTGCAATTAGCTACAACGTCTTTGAGATTATATTCTTCGATCACTTAATGTTAATGATTTTGAGGTAAATGACTTTGCTAGAGTAGATTTTGCTTTTGTAAAACATTAACTACACGAAGTGTCCCTGATTTAATAGTATTTAAATTAGCCATTGTTCTACAGTCAAAGATGATCTGCTAAATTGCAATATAATGTTTCAGAGAGAAGGAAATGAAAGATTGCAATTTTATTTTCTCTGGGGTTTATGAGGATGCTTTATGGTTCAAATTAAAGAATTATTTGACTTCAATTTTCAGCAATATAATTTTATGATAATTAGAACTAATGATTGCCATTTTTAAAGCAAAGAGGATAAAAACCTACTTGCTTTATCAACAAATCTAACTTGCAATTGTCTTTAGAAAGGTTCCCTTCTGCTTTAATAACTTATTTTAGCTGGAGAGCAGCTCTGTGGAAAGAGACCTGGGAGTCCTGGTGGACAACAGGATGACCGTGAGGCAGCAATGTGCCCTTGGGGACAAGAAGGCCAATGGCATCCTGGGCTGCATCAAGAAGAGTGTGGCCAGCAGGTGGAGGGAGGTCATCCTCCCCCTCTACTCTGCCTTGGTGAGGCCGCACCTGGAGTGCTGTGTCCAGTTCTGGGCTCCCGGGTTCAAGAAGGACAGGGAACTGCTGGAGAGGGNACATTCCAAACCTGCCTGGACACGTTCCTGTGCGACCTGCTCTGGGTGACCCTGCTCTGGCAGGGAGTTGGACTAGATGATTTCCAGAGGTCCTTTCCAACCCTATGATTCTATGATTCTATGTCTGGACAGCTTGGAGTGTGGCAGGAAAAGTTTCCCTATGTTTCATAAACAATTTAACATACTGTGAAATATTAAGCATTCTTTAGGAAAAAGAATCATTTCCCGTCTTAGACTAATTAAAAATTTACAGAATGTGTGAGGCATTAATGATCTTCTTGGTTCCATTCTAGTTACTTCATAGAACTACACAGAAGAAATATTTCTGGTCTTTTGATATCAATCCCCAAAAAAAAAAAAAAAAAATTAAAAAAAAAACCCAAAAACAACAACAACAAAAAAACCCCAAAAATTCTTAACAGAGCACTCAGTTCAGTTCTGCCTTAAATGCAGTTCTGCTCCAAGTCATGTCCACTCCCTTTTGTCTAACAGCACCAGGAAAATGTGACAAGAGAGAATGATCTCTGATCTCTTCCTGTGTCTTCTCTCCATCACTGGTTATAGCATTTCCTCGGATTAGGACATCTTCTGTGAGTGACATCTTCCACCAGGTGGAAAATATTTCTGGTGGGAAGTTTCAACATTTAATCTGAAGATAAAATATTTAGTACGTTTAGATATACTTTCATGGCTAGTTTTACAATTATTGTTTTTGGCAAGCTGGCTTCTAAGCAGCAGGTGTGCACCAGCAATGTTTGGATGTGATTTGGCACAATGCTGGGTCTAGAGGAAGAAGTGAGTCAGTAGCAAATGTGCCCTTGTTTATGGTGGTAACTCCTACCTGTTCCTTAGCAGGTGAGAAGACAGGTCATCTGCTTCTGCAAAATTCCAAAACAGTGAATCTGATTCTGAAATTTGCAATAATTTCTCAGGGAATGTTATGTATTACCAAAGTTATACCCTATTTTAATTGAGGGGAGCTTAAAGAGGGGAATTTTGATAAAAATGTTTTCTTGAGGAAATCTCCCTTCACCAGCATAGTTGGAAATATACTCTCAGAGTCTCTCACATCCAAGGAAGACTTTATAGTAAGGGGAAAAAAGGAAGAGAAGCCGGGATATGATTTAAGGGGATATAGGTGACAAAGCTCATGTTGACTACTCTGAGGCAAAGGCGTGTTTTATACTCATTATTCTTATGAAAATGTTTCAAAAAACCTTGGTTTCCTTCCTGTGCAAAACAGGACTCCCCCTCTCCTTCCCTGCCCAAAATTCCCAGTTTGTTATGAAACAGATTATTAATATGGACAGACATAAACAGGGGAGGGTTATGTAGATCATACGCTAAGCAGTGTTCTTCTTCAGTCACAGGTATCTAAGACCAGTCAGCTAGTACAGGGTAGAGATTTAGTCGCTTTTTACGGAGTGTTCTCACTTCTTAGCTAAGACATTAGCAAAGTGCTTGAAAATACAGTCCAGTGGGGGCTGTAGCTCCAAGTCTGCTCTGAATGACAGTGATACAGAAAACTCCGAACAACTTCAGTGACTTTTCATTCTGTAGTGGTAGCATTAGACAGCATGCCTTAGGAGTACGAATAAAGTGCAGTTTCTAGTGAGAAATTACGGAAGAAATTGAAAGCAGAAAGATGATTTTACATCAGGGAAAAAAGCAATAACTGAAGTAAAAGTAAAATAAAATGAGACGCTTAAGTAGAATCAGTCTGACAACAGCGTAATATTAATGGAGGCTGTGAATTTTGTGTGGGTTTGGCTGAGAAAGTTCAATTAAGGAAAGATGAATGCATTTTGGGGTGGTTTTTTTGCTATCACAGATTACTTTCTCTGCTAGGACTGCAGGGCTGATCTCAGATTGCAAAGAATCCCTCGCATAACGGTTTATTGTACTTGAAGAACCAAAATCTTCAGAGTCTTAGACCAATGACAATGTCTTCTGAGGTGGTCACAAATTACTAGTATTGGAAGGAAAGAGCGTGGCTGTTCAGAGTAATCAGCAATATTGTTTGGTACCTGCAATACAGAAACCAGTCTTTCATGTATCCCCACTAGAAGTCTTACTAAGATTGGCTCCAGCTTGTCAGACAAGGCATTTTGAGACATAAACTGTCCTATGGGCACTTCATTTTCCTACTCCTAGTAGAATGTATTTGTTCTGTGTGCATTTAGAAAAGGAAATCTTTAAGGTAAAAGAAGAACTTGGCTATTGACTGACATTTCTGAACAGTATCTACTTTTGCCTTTGAACAATAGGGAGACACAAGAACAAGCAGTAGAGGGAAGAATATAGGAGCAGATATGATGCTTCTTCTGCAATTAGTGCAGTCTTCCAGCCCATCAGAAGAAGGATGGAAAGCCATTAAGGGAAAAACCTGGTGGTTGAATATCAGTCTACTGCATTGTTTATTGAATATTTCAACGACTTGTGACTTAATTATAAAGTATAATTTAAATTTCTCATTGGAAAAGGCAGGTGTGAGGCAGCAAATCAAGTCAAGCAATCCAGAGTGAATGCAGACTTTGGAGCAATCCAGTAGAGCTCCAGTCTATGACCTCAGTCTCTAAGCTTTGTTTCAAATGTCCAGCCTTCTCTTGGCTCCTTCCTTCCTTCAATTTCCTCAGTTGCAGCCCCTCCGGAGGACCTGTTCTTTCCTTTTCTCTCCATGACCCTTGCCCACACCATTAACAATGAAAATAAAACTGGGAGTAATAAAACCATAGGAGACACCATTAGGTACATAGCATAACCAAAATAATTTAACTCAAGAATTGCAATTATAGGTCCAGCACCACAATTTAATGGTGATTTTGAGTTGATTAATTATTTTTCTCTATGAGTGGAGAGTACACAGTACTGTGCTGGATAAATCATGTTTTAGGTCTAGTCATTTCGAAATCTGAGTTCCTACTGAAAGAATATATTGGAAATTGAAAAGAAGTTCTGAGAAATATGAGCATTTTGTAGTAAAATATTGCAAAACCATAGTGCTTGCTGTAGTGTTCAAGAAATGGCTAACATGATAACAAGGCAGTGGGTATTCTGAAGGAAGCTCTCTAAGGGAGATACGAAAAATAAAATAGTGTAGAGAAATCCCAAAGGACACAAAGTGACAGCAGTTCTGACCCTGAATATAAATAAAGAAAATCTTTTAGTACAGATAGGTAGATTTTTGGACCAAGAAATTCTGTGACAGCAGAATACTGTGAGCAGTTAGTGAGTAGATCAATCTGAGTTACAAAACTTTACTTCTAACAGTAGGTACAAAAGCCTCCAGATCTAGGCTAGCTATATTGGAATGTATTGACTGCTACTGTGTGCAGTGCTGTGTGTTTTTTCTTGTAGCTTTAGGCAGCATTTTGTATTTTCAAGCAGAGATCTTTAAAGTAAAGATCCACATCCAATGATTTATGGGGAAAATGTTGCAATCTGAATTACTAGTACCTTGGGACAGGAAAATAGTTTGAATTGAGGCCAACAAGGAAAGTAGTTCTTCAACTGTTTCATCACTAAAGCAGGGTCATAAAATGCATCCACATTTCTGAGTAACTTGAAATTATAACATATCTGACATGGGACACAACTGTTCCTTTTGCAAGAAGAATATTTGACTTTTAGCAGATATAGTATTGAAATGTTGTTTCTCTATAAATATTGAACCATCTCCTCAGAAGTGAGTTATTGTAGAATTTGTGTCACGCCTGTGATGAAAGGAGGGCTCACTGGCAGGGCTGTTTATTTCCCGTCTTTCACCATTCATGCCTTTTAATGCAGTTTCTAGGTGGGACTTTTTTATGAAGCCTCCTACGCTGGAAAGATTTTATTTGATTTCTGTTTACAGGAACATCATTAATTAGCATTTATAAAAGTGATGCTTCTTCCACTTTATAGAAAGTAATTGGATTTCTGTAAGAATGTTCCTTGAATGATTTATAAGACATGTAGGAATTCAGCATCTATTGTGATCTTCAAAATTGGTTCTACAAATGAAGTCATGCTACCTGTCTGTCTACTTCATTAGCAGTGTTGTCTTTTGAATTTTAATATCAGTGTAGAACAAATACTTCAGACTTCCACTACGAAGCAGTCTAAACAGTGAGGGAAAAGCTGACAACAGAACGTTTCCCCCCTATGCAGAGGGAATATTTCACAATAATTGACACCCTCTCTGTGAAGATCCCATTCAGGTGATATACTTTGACACACAATGGAATTTTGTTATAATAGAAGATGAAAGTAATATATTACTTACTTTTGATGCATGGATTAGAGCCCAAGACAAAATTACCTCTCCATTTTTCTTCCTTTTTTTTTAATGAAAAGCAATAAATGTAGATAGGCAATGTCAGAATGAATCAGCAATTCTTGTGTTTTAAAATTAAAATTGTGTGAAAGAAATTAAGTGTCAGACGTTGTGTTTTAGACAACATTGTGTTCCTGCAGCTTCAGAATTTAAAAAAAAAAAGGGAGGGAGAGAGAAAGAAAAATAAACTATTTTCAATGCCCAGAAAATCTAACAAAATTGAGAGAGTTTTAAAACTGTTGTAAGCCACTACTACAGATTCCCAGAAGACAAATAAACATGACTGCACCTATCTTCTCTGCACTCTTGCTTCTGTCAGTGAGCAGAATTAAATTGGATTCTATGAAAACTGAACATGGATAAATGTCTTTAGGGTAGAGCTGTGTGTGGTCCTCTACTAGGAAGGCTACTAAACAATGAAGGAGTCCTAGCCATGTCCCAACATAAGAAGGACATGGACCTGTTGGAGCAAGTCCAGAGGAGGGCCACGAAGATGATCAGAGGGCTGGAGCACCTCTCCTATGCAGACAGCCTGAGAGAGTTGGGGTTGTTCAGCCTGGAGAAGGATCCAGGGAGACCCTATAGTGGCTTTCCAGTACTTAAAGAGGGCCTACAGGAAAGATGGGGAGGGACGTTTTATCAGGGAGTGTAGCGATAGGATGGGGGGTAACGATTTTAAACTGAAAGAAGGGAGATTTAGATTAGATATTAGGACGAAATTCTTTACTGTGAGGGTGGTGAGGCACTGGAACAGGTTGCCCAGGGAAGTTTCGGATGCCCCATCCCTGGAGGTGTTCAGAGCCAGGCTGGATGGGGCTTTGAGCAGCCTGGCCTAGTGGGAGGTGTCCCTGCTCATGGCAAGGGGGGTGGAATGAGATGATCTTTAAGGTCCTTTTCAACAGTAACCATTCTATGATTCTGTGTAGGGGCACTGTGGCAATTGGGTATACCATTTTAGAAAAAGTTTCTGATAAGCGTAGTACACTGGGTAAGTAGGAGCCAAAACTGGCCTTTGTTTCCTGTATCTTTGCTTGGATTTCATGATTTTAGGTCCTTTAACTGGACTCACTGTAGAGCACACAACCACTGCTTTTGCATGTAACTTATATTGCCTGTAACTCCCTACATGTGAATATGATTGTGAAGATGGCAAACTCTTTTAAAACAGTCAGAAAAATAAGTTTTCTATTCCTTTCTGAACAACTAAATTGCACAGAACAAATATGATCAAGAGGCTTCATAACAGATACAAAAGAAAAAACAGCTCCCAACAGCTAATTACTTGATTTACTATTATAAAAACAATTTCCAAAGACAGCTTGTAATGAGCTATAGAATAACTTTCTAATGAACTAACTATGACTTACTGTGAATAATTAGACGATCCTGCAGTGTAATTGAAGCATTAAGGAACTGTTCCAAGCCTTGACGATAAATGCAAAAGAAGTTTTTACATACAACACTCTGTATGTCCACCTACCTGGGCAAAGGACAGGCAAACACTGTGATGTTAACTATGATTTGGGAGATATTTTCTACTAGGTGCAGGCAAAAGCAATATGAAAAAAGAAATATTCAGTATGAAAGGGAAAAGACAGTCCACTGCAAATATAAAGTTTGTGAAAGAACTTCTGCAATGGATGGGAATGTGGTAGTTATGATGTAATATAAATTTTAACAATAATTAGTTAACTGGTGATACTTTATTGCTGTAAAGCATAATTTCTCCATTTTCCTCCTTGTATTTATGCTACATTATATCCATTGATAATTTAGCTTGTATCAGAATTAGGTTATAAACCATTTATTGTTAAATAGTCAATGTATCATTTTTCTAATTGCAAAGCCCAAATTATATAGTTGTGCTTTTTCTTGCCCTGGAGATTTGTGCAGTTTCCAAAACTCATCAGTTGCAAAGTTTTTCAACAGCTGGAGCGTGCACACTCAAACAAATCCTCGTTAGTAAAAGTGTTGTCGCTTTGTAAAAAGTTTTTTTTAATGGACAAGAGATAGCATAGTTTCCTCTCAACTACCTTTTCTTCCAAGGGAAGTGAAGAGTTATAAAGGTGCGACTGAAATAAACAAAATAAAAAAGCCTGATACTGGGGGCCAGATGGTCCGTCTGCATCTGTAATAGAGTCTGAACAGTGCCTGGGCCCATTGTCTGTCCCTGAAGCATAATCTGAATATGTTTGTGTTATTTTACACTCTTATTATTTTACAACACCCCCCCCTGCAATAAGCAGGGACATCTTCAACTAGATCAGGTTGCTCAGAGCCCCATCCAACCTGACCTTGAATCCTTCCAGGGATGAGGCATCTACCACCTCTCTGGGCAACCTGTTCCAGTGTTCCACCACACTCGTAAAAAATTTCTTCCTTCTATCTACTCTAAATCTGCCATATTTCAGTTTAAAACCATTACCCTTTGTCCTCTTGCAACAGGCCCTGCTAAAAAGATTTCCCAGAGAACTTAAAGCTGGAACAGATAGTGAGTAGGAGGAGACCTGCATCTGGGAAGGTCTGGGGCCTTAGCTGGCAACTGGGTACGGGGGCATGGTTACTAGATAGACTTCATGCTATCAACTATTAGCATGATAGTTCATGCTAATACTCAAGGAATCTGTGCAGGGAGTCTTCATGCCTGATGGGTGAGGTTCCCTTAGGAGCGGATCCACTGTTGAATGGGGTGGGGGACTCAGTGACAAAGGCCATCAAAGAGGCTTATGCACTCAATACCTTCTTTACCTTGGTCTTTACCAAATTCTACCCTCATGCTGCCAGGTACACAGGCAGTAGCATCTGGGCAGGTGAGCTGTAACTCACAGTAGAAGACGACTGAATTAAGGAAACTGGACAAAGTCTGTGGGATCAGACAGATGCACCCAAGAGTACTAAGAGAGCTGGCCAGTGTCTCTATGAGGCTGCTCTCATCAGTTTTTAAAGGTCATGATGAAGTGGAGCATCTCCTAGTGACTGGTAAAACTCATCGCACCCATCTTCAGGACAGGCAAGAAGGAAGATTCAGAGCACTACTTGCCAACCTGCCTCATCTCAGTTCCTAGGAAGATTATGGAACAAATATTCTTCAAAGCTATTTCCATGAAGGATAAGAAGGTGGTTAAGAAAAAACAGCATGGCCTTAGCAAGGATAAATCATACTTGACTGATCTGATTACATTCTATGATAAGGTGACCTGCTCTGTGGACAAGAGGGGAAAGCAGTGGATGCATTTTCTTCAACAAAGTTCTCAACATAGTTGCCTCCAAAGTATCCCTTTAGCAAAGTTTGAGAATTATGGGTTGTATCGGTGGACAGCAAAATGTGTGGAAAAGTGTCTGGACCTTCAGACTCAAAAAGCAGTGGTCAACAGTTAAAAGGCTAAAGGAAGGATAGCCACTGGCAACATTCCTGAGGGGCCAATGATGGACCGAAGGTTGCTCAGTGTTTTCATTGATAACTTGGATTCTACAATGGAGTGCACTTTACAGAAGTTTGTGGCTGCCACCAAACTGGAAGAACAGTCAGTAAACTTCAGAGAAATGGCTGCCAATTAGAGGGACATGGACAGTCTGGAGAAATGGTTTGTCAAGAATCTCATGAAGATCAATGAAAACAAAAATCAAAAAGTGGTGCGTCCAGGGTGGAATAAGTTCATGCAGCAATCCAGGCTGGGGGATAGAAAGTAGATTTGCAGAAGGGAGCTGGTGATCCTGGTGGACCACAAGCTGAACATGATTTAGCAGTGGGCCCTCACAGTTATCAAGGCCAGCTGTACACGAGGCAGCTTTTGCAAGAGAATAGACAGGAGTTCAGGGGAAGTGATTATTCCTCTGTGTTCGGCGCTTAGGAGACCGCACCTGGAGAACTCTGTCCCATTTGGGGCTCCCAAGTGTAACAAAATTATCAGCATGCTCAAGTGACTCCAACAGAGGCCATCAATATGGTGCAAGGTCTAAAGCACACAACACGTGAGGAGAAGCCGAGAGAGAAGGGCTTGTTCAGTCTTAAGAAGAGAAAGCTGAGAGGGAATCTTTTTGCTGTTTACAAATACCTGCAGGACAGGTGGAAGATGAAGCCAGATTGAGTGAAAGCACAGGAGGTAGTAGACATAAATTGCAGCAATTTTTGCCACTGAACCAGAGGCTTAGAGACAATGGGTAATCTCCATCCCTGGAGACATTCAAAGCTTGACTGGACAAGACACAGACCAACTGGTCCTAATTTTGAAGTTATCATTGGTTTGAGCAGGGAGGTTGGACAAGATGATCTCCAGATGTCCCTTTAAATCTGAATTATTCCATGATTTTACATAACTAAAGAAACAAAAGCATTTGTGAGATGTTTTCCCTCCTGAGGATTTCCCCAGTCGTTAAGAACTCCTGATATATTTGAAGTTAATGTTTTATCTTTTTGATACTAATTTTTCTGGTCCCCCACAGTTCAGTCACAGATGATTTTAAAAGCCTTCATGAAAGCTGAAGGCCACATTGCTGAAGCGTTCAAAAAAGGTGCAATAACGATTCCTAGAGAATGGAAAAATCCTTCAAGGGAAAAATTGAGCAGTTCTGTTTTAACTTTAAGCAGAAACTGCTTTCAGTTTTGCCAGCACCTGATCTGAAGATAGGAAAATTTAAAACAGCTCAGGATGAGAAAACCTGCTCCTCAGTATCCACAGATGATTTGGACTAACAAAATGGTAGTTTCATGGGAAAAGTATGTGGTTTTCCTGGTACTAGAGAACTTGATTTTTATTCCTGTTGCTTAGTAGTATTAAATCTCTATTAAGGCAAAAAAAGTCTGAAACTACCCACACAGACCAGGTTATGGTTGTCGTAATGTAGATTTGCTTCAGAGAAAGGGTGTAAATAGTATGGGTAAGCACATCAATGGCCTGAGGGGCAGAGCAGAAAGCACTCCTTAGGTGGAGGCAGTGGACAAAACTGAGTTCCTACAGTGTTCTTTGAGACTTGGATTCATGTTCTGAAAAACTTTCTATGTGTAAACTGTGAATTGACTCCTATGGAAGGCACCATTGAGTTAACAGGAAAAATGTAAGTTTGTGATGGGCTTCAACTCCAACCTTTTTTAATCAAGCTGTCACTATTAACAGATGGAGTCTTGGCATTATAGGTAAAGGGCAGCTCTTCAGGAGAACATTTTTCTATGGCAATTTCATTCTCTCTGGAATGTGTTGTTGCCTCCTGCTGTCACTTGATTTATAAACTGGAAAGCGTTAGCTGGCTAAACAAAATTATCATGCATTTAGCTATCAGAATTTTCTTATTATGCATCTGGTAATGCAGCATAAGAATTCAACTTATTCATAGTGAAGCAATTGGGGGGGGCATTTCTTAGTATTTTGATTCCTTCTGAAATTCTATAACACTACAGAATTTTAGTGGCGTTATGGTATATAATTGTCATTCTAGTCATAAACCAGGATCCTACTGTATAATCATAAAGTCCATCCCAACCCCATGGAATTAGTAATGCAAATCCTTCTGTGTGCTTTTTTCCTCTCCTTCATTAATGCTGTAACTGTAGAAAGCACAATTCCTACAAATGTCAAAGAAAATTGCTTATGAAGGGCAAGTATTATATCCCCTGTGACCATTAGCACCAGAACCAGTACACTTAAGAAATTTTATTCATCTCAATTAGAGTAGAGGTACTGAGCACAGGGACTAAGCACAGGGTCATATTTAAATATCAAAGTTTAAAGAAAAATCCAAAGAAAGCACATGGCAACAGCACTTCCTTTTCTGCTCAAGTTTTCTGTCACCTCCCTTATCTGTGACTGCTTTGTATCTTTAGCTAGTGAAATCTTCAGGGCAGGAGCTATGGCCCCATCTTCTAATACGGTTGAGTTGCTCTTGGCGAAATGTACACGAGGGATGTAAGAAGATATTTGTTATTTAATTGTAATATCACCTTCAAAGCCCACCTGGGGTTGTAGTCTTACCGAGTCAGATACCACACAGGCTACCAGTAAGAGTCTGCAATTGAATTTTTCTCATTAGGAAAAAGTGCCTGGAGGCAGAGAAGTTTTCCTATTATAGCGGAGATGGCAGTGATGGCTGGCAGCTATTGTAGAACAAAGATAACAGCTGGTCTTTGCCTTTCATTGGTACTTGAGAAGAAAATGCATCAGGATGCAAGTGGATCCAAACAAGACTGCCATTTAATTGTTTTTATTCCAAGGCAGTGCTCACAAGAGTAAAGAAATACAATCTGAGAAGTTTTTACTAAGAGGATAGTGGAAAAACAATATAATAATATATCAGAAGGGGTGGCATAGATTCCTGCTGCTTCCCATGACTGGAAATTTTCTCAGCTGCTTTATATCATGTGGGTCAGAGGCCCATGGTCCTGTGCCTCATGCAAGAGAGAACCAGAAACTTGCAATGCATGAAATATGTCTACCAAAGTGGGAGAGCAGAAAGTGAAGGAAAAAAAGCCAGTGCCTCATGTCAAGCCTACACGGCTGACTGAATGACCTCGCCCATCTGAGGAAGACAGATATTTCTGTTTTCATCTGTGTTTTGTACCAGAGCAATGACATGAAGTTTATGTCTCCCCCATCAATGGTTCTTTACAACTGCTTCAGTTAGTGTTAAGGTACAAGACATTCTCTGGGAATAGTGGATGAAGTATGAGGAAATACTTGGGGTTTTTGAATGGTTTTAATTTACTTGTCATTTGCAGAAGTAAAAACAAAACGAACCGAATATTGTCATACAGTTTATAACTAGCACTTAAATGCACTACCAAGGTTTTATAGAGATTGAATAGTTATTCTAATCTTTTGCAACACCGTGCAGTGCTCTGTCCTCTTTCAAACTCTTTGCTTACTGAGTGACCACTCACCACATGCGGCTGTGCAGAGGAGTAAATGTCACATGTGCCAAAACCCAAAGAAGACAAGCACTGTTAGTTTACTTGTGAAACTAGCTCAATTTCTAGTTCCCATCAGCTGCAAATACAGTGTCTGAAAATAATTAATTTCTGAATGAAGAATCTGTTTTCTGAGCTGTAAGGCACATAATACTGAAATAATCACAGCGTGCAGCTCAAAGGGTTTCACAGAAATGAAAAGAAACGTATCTAAAACTTCTAGCTACATTGATACTTCACACCACCAGGGTGACCTGCAAAGCAGCTGTTTGAAGTCCCTGGGTGGTAAACCCAGATCTGTGAGGATCTTTGGCTTTTGGTGATTGAATCTACACTGATTGATATATACTGCTGGCGTCTGGGAACAAGAGCCATTTTTGCAACCTGGGCTCCACCGTGGGAAGGGAGGGATTCCTCTCTGCCAGAATCCAAGCACGGCCATGTGCTCTGTCAAAGACAGAAATAATAGCAGAGTGTCTAATATCCACCTGTCTACCTCGGATTTTTTAAAAGTATGTGTTCCTGTATCTTGAGGACTTCTAAGACACCCTTTGCTAGCCAGAGACTGTGTACGGCATTTTCAAAACTTTTGGCTTAGATGTAGCTGGTTTCAGAAACAGTTTTCCTCCCAATGTGGCAGAGACATTGAAATTACATCAATTTAAAGGATCTAGTCCATAATAACAACAACAATAATAATAATTTTTTAAAAATGCATTTCATTTTAAGGCTTATTTTTCTAGGACTGCTCTGCAAGAGAATCCAATTAATTTGTTCTCTGAGTTTAGCTAAAAGACTGAATTACTCTTTAAATGTTACCCTTCTCAAAGGAGAGGTCTATAAAATAACTTTTTAAACATAAGCTGACCTTCAATTAACTTACAGGATCATGACCTGCAGAGGCAAAACAGTTATCTAGAGCTGGTCAGTAATGAAAAATTTCTTACTAAATCACCTCTAGTGGAATCTGAGAATTAAATGGAGACTAAAATTCTCCATAGACCTTAGCAGTGCTATTGTAGTTAGTGTGAATTTTTTATCTTGATGGTCTTTGTATCAGGTCTTAAATTCACAATTGACCTGAGCTGAAAATTGTTGGTGGCTGAGAGAGTTTCAGTTGGAAACACTATATATGCTCACTCTGTTCTTACTCTTCCTTAGCCATTAACATATGGCCGCTGTTCAAGATAGGATCCTGCAATAGAAACACACTTTATGTGTGGACATCTGGACAGCTGTTCAGATGCCCATCGGTGTTCTCCAGGACGCAGTCATTAACATAGTGAATAGCACTATGAATACAGTTAACTTTATTAAACTCTCAGGTTAAGAGTTAACAATCTCCGTGCTTAGGTTTTCTGAATTATTATATAATTGTATTTATCCTACTGCACTATTATATTATACTTTATCATAAGCATCATCAACCTGAGCAACGATCCTGAATTATGCCTTGCTGTATACTCTTATTCCTTTTCTCTAATTTTCTGTTCTAACTGCTTGATGTCTTAATTCCACATACTTTTTCACCTTTTTATGATGATCATTTTAAAATAAAACTCCATTCATAAGGTTAAATGCTTATCAAAGTAGAATAAAGTCAAGCAATACACATAAAGGATATGGTATCGTTGTGCTGATGATGGAAAATACTGGAATATGTGTGCGAATAATCTGTCCCTGAATAATTTAAGTAAAAAAAAAAAGAAAAGTTTAATATGGCTGGTGTCCTTTTTTCACACAATGACACCAGCTTCAGTGTCATCATGGAAATCTATAGTAGGTGACTTTACCCAGCAGAACTCCCCCATTTACCAATTCCCTGCATGCATCAAGGGACCTTGCTGAGGGTGAAAACAATCCAGCCAGTGCTGAGACATCGCCCTATTATAAATTGTCTCAAACCCAGGAAATAAACTTAAAAAATAGGTTGATGTGGCTGAGGGTTACGCATTCTGGTGTTATGCAAAGGAAACCTCCACCCTTGCCGTTGCCTGCCCTGACCTCGTGGATGAGTAGCCATCCACAATTCCTGTTGCAGTTGCACAAACGAGAAATTTGACCTCTTACAGTGAAGTAAGCCCTGTTTATACTATGTCAGAGCAAATCCCGCAGGGAGCGTAAACTGTTTGACTAAAGAATGCTTTATTTCTTATGCTTTCTGTCATTTCAGAATTTTCTGTACAAACAATGAGGATTATTTAGCTGGTCATCAATTAAAAGCATGAGAACTTGGCAGTTTTTGCTTCACAACTGGAAAACTTCACATTTGTTATAAAAATTATCTCGATTCTTATCTAAAACATACATGCAGACTATGACAATTCATCCATTTGAGAATGTGTTTCATGGATCACAGAGGTGGACTATGTCGTGAGATTGCTTATGCGCCATCTGAACATTTAAAGCTCTCAGTGAGGAAAAATGATTTTTTGTGTTTAACTGATCAACATAACCAAACAGAATGATCAGATCTTCAGATTCACAATGACTTATCCTGACAGTTTTGCTTTTTCTTTTAATGTTTTTTGAAAGGCAAAATTGTAACAGAATTTGGATTTTTATTTTTTTGATGCATTAGTGTCAAATTGGTGTCAAATTAATGTTAGGAGATCCTCAAGATAAGTCTTTACCTGTATGAAGTATCATCAGTGTAGACAGTGTTGTCTATTACTAGAATTTCCCATCCCAATATCAGTTTCATAACAATTTCTCCCATTTCTCCCTTTTAAAGGAGTTTCTCTTAGAAAGCAGAGTGAAAGAAACTCAAATAATCTTTATTCTTTCCCCAGACAAGAGGTGTTATAGTCTTTCCTCATCAGAGAAAACTTTGACAACGGTCTAATTCTAACGTCCATAAAATATACCTGTCACAAAAATATTCTCGTAACATTGTTAATCAGAAGGATGCTATTTATTTATTTTAGGTCCTAAGAACTTATGTTATGGTTAACAAACAATGGACATTAAACTTGGGGAAAGTATTTGCCTTTGATGAGGGTTGAAATCCACATATTTTGAGTGAAGAGTACCTTCAGCTTCTTCAGGTACTCTTCTAATTAACTCTGGACTTAAACCAGTCAAAGGTTTGGTCTGGAAGTATGAGTCTAAGCTTCCGATAAATATTTGTATGGGGCACAAATTGGAAAGACTTTGGGAGGGAGGGACTGGGGGAGATGGAAGGATAGAGCTGCAGGGGTGGCCTTCAATGCATGTTTAAGAAATGTAGGTAAAGGTCAAAAGAAAGGAACAACAAGGTGAGCGCAGCGGGAGGGGCTGCATGGAGGAGCTGGTGACATCCCTGAAGGGACAGTGACCCACGGAGGGCCCACGCTAGAGCAGGGGAAACAAGGAAGAAGGAGAGAACAGGGGAATAAAGGGGTAAAAAACAAGAGCAGCAGAAAGAAACCACTGTGCACTGACTAGAGCTCCCTTCGCCTTCTTTTGCCTCAACAATGGGCCTGAGCGTATCCTGCGTTGATGACAACGGGCTAATCAAATATTTATGTTAATTGGCTATAAATTAAGTTAAATTCCCCAGGTTGATTCTATTTTGCTCGTGTCAATATTTCTAACGGTATGGAGAGAGAGATGTTTTGCACTAGGTTATTAAAAATTTGGCGCATGGAATCATTTATCAATTGCACTGACAATTAATTTAATACGGAGTTGGGAGTTTCAAAAGTGCTTACTATCCTGCAGTTTCTTTCCCTTGCCCTATCTATAAATCTGACTCCCTGATACTGACCAGCGACAGAGCACCAAGATATGAACCAGAGCAGAACGAAGCACTTAGAGATGGATTCTGCCATAACTTCAGATTCGCAATTTTCTCTGCTGTCACTCAGGCATATTTGTATACACCTCACAACTAAAATATTAATAAAATTAGAAAAGGATATATCTTGTAGAAAAAGTTAGCAAATATTTCTCAGCTAAACTGTTTCCAAATGCCTGAAAGTATCTCTGAAAAGGATGGTTATGGGAAATGTGAATACATATTACAGCAACTGCTTAGCTACCTGTTGGGTGCATTCTTTGGATGTGTTCTTTGGATGGATATGCTTCATTTACAAAGCCTTGGTTATGAATTTAACCAGTGTTGTAATGTGACATAATTCATGCTTTAATGTTTTCTCTGTGTCTTTATAAAATTAAAAGAAATTCTTAATTCAAGGTTCATACAAGAGAGGCGATGACTATCCCATCAGAATTTTTGTGATAGGATTAATTGGAGGGGGAAAAGGAGATTTCTAGGACATATTAAAATATTCTTTGAAGGTGAAGTCTGAATTAAAAAAAAACCAACTATTTGTAGTCTCTGAACTCAGCAGAATACACAATTAAGCTTCCAGTTGCAATAAACTACAAAAATAAATGTCAAAATAATTTTACTCTGTAGTTATCCCTACAACTGCTGTTGCTTCAATTTGCTCCCCAGAATGCAGGGACCTTCAGTTTTTCCTCTTTGGATCACCTCTTAAATCAGCTTTCTCACCCTCCCCTCATTGCTGTTCTTTAGATGATTCTGGCTGGCAAACTGTAGAGGTAGTTTCCCAAATGGACTATTAGGCAGTGAGTTGATAGCTTGGTTAATGAAAAGCTAGAAAATTTCTCTTCGGAATTCTCTTTTCTTAATCTTAGTGATGAAAACAGTTAAATTTACAGTCTTTCTTTATCCATTTTACAACAAATTTGGAAGGTCTGTGTGCTCATGATTCAACTCAGAAGAACGTGTGCATGTATATGCACACATATATATGTATATAAGTTAACTGAAGGAATGTTGTGATTAAATTATATAAAAGCACAATATCTGCATTTACATCTTAGTAGAAATAGAAGACTTGATCTAATGATTATTTAAAAGCCATTCAAAAGTGTCTTTTAAAGCAGATCTGTAAGAAAACATCTTCCCCATTCTTTGAAGCATTATTATTTTTCTTCTTTGCAATGAATTCGAGACTGGTTTTCCTAGGTGATACAAGTATAGACATGCGAACAAAACACCTATCTGGGATGAAAGTGATCCAGGCTTAAGCCATTTACATCATTCAGCACTGCAAAGCTCAAATCAGGCCCAGGCCTCCTCTGGTCCTCTGTGTAGGACATTTCCCTGGGGTGGCTGCTATCACAGGGTAGCAGCTGAAAAGGTTGTCCTCACATCACCCAGTTGTGATGTGAGGTTCCTTTCTGAAAAAGAATATGGTCAACATGATTTGATACTGCAAAGTTTTGGCTTCTACTAGACTACAGTTTAGAAGGAAAAAATCCAAGCAAATGAAAAAAAAAAAAAAACAACCACCACCACTAAAAAACCAAGCAAGCAAACAAAAAAACCCCATTGCCTTGAATATTTTCTAGTTGCTCCTTTGGGGAAAACCCTGGAGTAAGGGATTTAAGGCACAGAGAGAAAAACGATGAGGGTTTGCTTAGGCAGTAGGACAAAATGGATCAGATTAAATCATACAAAGTGTCATCCGTGAGAGGTGTAGGACACTTTGTAGGTATGTGATCTTAATCTGAACTATAGCTCTTCAGACCTGGTAATGACTTCAGGTTTCTGTAGATCTCACAACTCTTTTTGAGGTATAGTTATGGGAAGTGTGTTTTGGAAGTGACTGATACCTCTTTTCTCGGGAATTCTCTGGAACTAATGGTGGTCTGCAAATGGAACTGTGCAGGTGTTAAACCCTTTCCATTTATATTAATTTCCTTCTTTCAGAGTATGTCAAGAAATAGTGAATTTCTTTATAAGTAAATCTTTCACTTTTTAAAAGCCTAAATAAAGATGCAGGCTTGAGGCAGATTGTCCCGAGATAGTACCCAAACAAAATTTGCAGGCCTGCACTGATGCAGTTTGAATCAATGGCTATGACCAGTCTTTGATCTAAAAGATAGGTTAACCTATCACAAAGGAAGTAGCCTACCAAAAAATCTCTCTTTCTTCAGGTTGCTGTTGCAGGAATGACCAAAAAAGTGGTCAAGCCAGAATATTCACCTGATGTCACTTTTAAACTGGACCTTGGAAGGAGCAGATACTTTTTAATGCTATTACACTCTCCCAAAATACGTGAGGATGAAGAGTCAAAAGTTGTATTTGGGTGAATCAGACTGAAGACTTGAATTAAGTTTGAGGGTGTCATGGTTTTGTCTGGGATGGAGTTGACTTTCTTAATGGCAGCTGGTGTGGTGCTTTGTTTTGTATTTGGGATGGCAGTGGTGGAGGCACATCGATGTTTTTGGCTGTTGCCAACCAGTCATTGCTGTTTCTGCTCCTCATACTGCCCTGCCAGTAAGTAGTCTGGGAGTGCACAAGAAACTGGGAGGGGACACAGCCTGGACAGCTGACCCCCAGTGACCAAAGGGATATTCCATACCATATGACATCACCCTCAGTATATAAAATTGGGGGAAGAAGAAGAAAGCGGGGGGATGCTTGGATTNTTGACTTTCTTAATGGCAGCTGGTGTGGTGCTTTGTTTTGTATTTGGGATGGCAGTGGTGGAGGCACATCGATGTTTTTGGCTGTTGCCAACCAGTCATTGCTGTTTCTGCTCCTCATACTGCCCTGCCAGTAAGTAGTCTGGGAGTGCACAAGAAACTGGGAGGGGACACAGCCTGGACAGCTGACCCCCAGTGACCAAAGGGATATTCCATACCATATGACATCACCCTCAGTATATAAAATTGGGGGAAGAAGAAGAAAGCGGGGGGATGCTTGGATTGATGGCATTTGTCTTCCCAAGTAACCATTACACGTGATGGAGCCCTGCTTTCCTAGAGATGGATGAACACCTGCCTACCGATGGGAAGCAGTGAATGGATTCCTTGTTTTGTTTTGCTTGTGTGCACAGCTTTTACTTTACCAATCGAACTGTCTTCATCTCAACCCATGAGTTTTCTCACTGTTACTGTTCCAATTCTCTCCCCCATCCCACCAGGGAAGAGTGAACAAGCATCTACACGGTCCTAGGTGCCAACTGGGGTAAAACCACAATAGAAGGGAACATCCAGTCTCTTGTGACATTGTTTATTATGGGGAAGTATTTCCATCATGATACTTTCATGTCATGACTCTGGTCACCAGACTGAGAAGAAGATTCCTATAAAAAGTTTCAGTTTCTACAAAGTAATATTTCCTTATGAAGAAATATTTCCTTGAGGTTCTTTTATTTATTAGCCAAATTATGGAAATTATGCTGATTATACATTTCCACTATTTACCTTGAGTAACTGCCAAAATAAGACAAGATAAGAAAGGAAGAAATAAGAAATGCCTTGTAACAGAGCTGGACAAATGAAAGACACAGGAGGTGTTGTAGTTTTTAATTTTCTATTCCGTTTGCAACATACTCAGTGATATACTCAGTTGCTCTCTGATGGTTAGATACCATAGTGGTAAGTATTTTAGATTAGATAGATAGATAACATTTCTTATGATAAATTTAATCCAGTAATTCATGTTGATATATAAAAAAGAGATACTCCCCTTATAGGAAGCTTTGTTAGCATTCTCATTACCATGCCAGAAATCATTTACAAGTACAAACGTTCAGAAATTCTTTCTCACATGGTATATCTAGTATTTCAACATTTGCTTTTGTCTCAAAATAAACCAAATTGAAATATCAATCTTTCAACTGACTGAACAGTTCTAAATACATTTCTGAAAGTGTTGCAATTTTTCACCAAAGTGGGGTATTTCACTCAAATTCACGACATTTTTGTATTTTGAATCGTTGTTATTTTTGTGATGAAAAATGAAATAGCACAGACTTTTCAGTCAGTTTTTATTTTTGGCAGCTTTTTCCATATTCTAGTGTCAAGAAGAGAGGAGAGACAGATGAGAACTGCAGCTGAATTATTTTGACCATGATATGCATTTAAGAATAATGAATATATTTTAACATTTAGTACTTAGGGAAACCTTTCTTTCCAGTTAGCTACTGGGATAGAGAGACAGTGTGATCTCCAGATAGCTTGTTCTAAACCCACCCTGTGCTGGACGTAGAATATGACCTTCAATTATCTGAATTTGTAGCTGATATTAGGGTAGATCCTGTGCAAAAATTGTCAAGACTAGGAAGCTTAACTCTGAGCAGAAACGGGACATAAGCAGCACTTCCATTACCCCTTTCTTTAGTATTGATTGCATGATTGTATGTTTGAAGAAAGATGTTCATCTATTGTACAAACCTCTTTCATGCTAGAGGAAACAGGGTGGTCAAGAACCCATGACGATATTCAGGTGTTGATGAATGACTGCACACCAAATTCTGGGAAGGCAGAAGTTCTGCTAATTGCCAGGGATAGCAGACCTGACACTGGATTTCTGGATGTTAAAAAAAGAAAGAGTTTCATCTATAAAAGTAAATGGAAGTAACAGTGGCATAATCCTCACTTTGCACCCTTCCAGTTTTGATAAATATATCCTACTAATTTCCTTTTATAATACATTAGTTCATAGTTTATGACACATAAATGTCACCAGCTGTGCAGTTGCTTTTTTTTCATTGGTGTAATACAACCATTATTTGTAACTTATGACAGAGTTGAGAATATCTTGTTTTAATATGGAACTAGATGAAAGATGTTTGAAATATTAATCTATCCAAATAATACATAACACTGATTTTAGCAATCTTGAAAAATAGAATGCAATAAAGAATAAATAATAAATAATATTTGCACCATAAATAGAAGATAATAAAGTACCTTAACTACTCAAACAAAACTGTTAATATATCAAGATGCATGCATATTCTGTATGTGTTCAGGTGTACACAACCTGACTTTATGATAAATTATTATAATGATATTATTGCAAATCTTGGTTATGAATATGCTAAAAAGATCTAAAGAGGAGTAATTGTTCATACTTAATGAACAGCCAGATTTTAAAAAGAAGTGACTTCTAATGGGCTATATTTTGCAAAATTGCCAGATGTCACCATCATGATTAAATTCATCTGACTAAGCTAGACTAAGCCAGCAATAGGAAGAAAATAATTTATCAAGTCCCCCTGCCAAGGCACTCATAACCTTGGCAAGACCATTAAAACCCAATAAATAAATACTGATGGAAACCTAAAAAATATATCACTGGTAAACCAGAAAGAAGAGCATCTTGGACAAAGTAGTGCACATTGTAAATAGAGGTTGTTTAAATGGGCACAGTTATTTCCTGTCTGCATCGCATGGACATAAGGACATGCTCTGGTAGAGATGGCATGATACCTTCAAGAAATACCAAAGGGGAGAACTTAAGATTGTGTTACTCCTTAAAAATGGTCAAGACAACCATGCAGCCCTCCAGGTAGTTGCAAATAGCCTGGTCCAGGTGCCTATACTCCATTTGCTCCCATGATAACACTGCCTAGCCAGAGGTCACTTTCTATGCAATCAAAAAATCAGGTGAGACTTGTAGCCTCACCCAAGACTACAGAAAAGTGAGACCTACAGCTAAACTGCAATACCGGCATCTAGTATTGTAAAAGTAAACACACTGCAGTGCTGTCACTCTCTGTCCTGGTTCTTTCAGGTCTTTCCTCAAATGGGCTATTCTGGTGATTATTTCTTCCATCTAAATTTCTCCACAGTATTCCAAGACTACTTGGAGGTGTTTTTTCATCTCTTTTTGTCATGATTTAACACGAGCTGGCAACTAAGTCTCACACAACTGCTCATTCACTGTGCCGCCAGTGGGATGAAGAAGAGAATCAGAAGGGTAAAAGTGAGAAAACTCATGGGTTAAGATAAAGACAGTTCAATAGGTTAAGCAAAAGTGGTGTATGCAAGCAAAGCGAAATAAGGAATTCATTCAGCACTTCCCATCAGCAGGCAGGGGTTCAGCCAATCTCCAGGAAAGCAGGGCTCCATTATGCGGAATGGTTACTTGGGAAGACAAATGTCATCACTCCAAATGTCCCCCACTTCCTTCTTCTTCCCCCAACTTTAATGCTGAGCATGGCATCATATGGTATGGAATATCCCTTTGGCCAGTGGGGTAAGATGTTCCAGCTGTGTCCCCTCCCAGCTTTTTGTGCACCCCCAGCCTACTCGCTGGTGGGGTGGTGTGAGGAGCAGAAAAGGCCTTGACTCTGTGTAAGCACTGATCGGCAATAATGAAAACATCCCTGTATTATCAACATTGTTTTCAGTACAGATCCAAAACATAAGCACACACTAGCTTCTACGAAGAAAATTAACCCTATCCTGGCCCAAACCAGCACACATCTCAACATAGGCCTTAAGGACAAATGGAAGAAGTTCAGAAACACAGATACTCAAAAGTGGTCAAAAGTGAGCATGATCACATAAATAGATGTGTTCAGGGTGAATATCAGTTTCTTATGGTTTTGGCCAATTGACAGATGCTTTCCCCCCACCTCTTGCACATGGACAGGAGGAGGAGAGATAAGGAGATATATGCCTTTAGAAGAAACTGAACTACTTTAATGAAATATTAATAGTAAAATAAAAAGGAAATAATGAAACAGATACAGTCTATACAAAACCATATCAAGCTCCCAGGATGACGTCACCGGCAGGCACTGGGGAAGTCCCAGGCTGGACTCAGCGATGGGTGTGAACTGAACTACAGAGCTGGAGTCAGGAATGCATGGATTGGGATCAAAGGCAGATGAACAGACAGGGTCCTCCTCGATGTCGGACATTGAAGAAAGAGGCCTGACCTGTCGATCCCTGAGCTTTTCTACTGATCATGGGGCAGATGTGATGGAATATCCTGTTGGTCGGTTTTGGGTCACCTGTCCTGTCCGCTCTTCCCTGCAGGTGGGACCCCTCTATGCCTTTCTGTTTCCGACCCTCCAACAAGGCAAATAACAAAATTAGCTGACCTTGGTTGTTACAGCAATAACAAGCAAGAGCCTCTTTGGTCTTATCACTCTGAGAACAAACAGTTTTCTGCACAACACACTGTTAATTTCAGACAGTTAGAAGAGTTAAAATTGCTAAACAGAAAATTGGTTCTGTTTTACCTCAAACCAGGACACAGTTTCAAGATCCTGTTGTGATTTTGAGATTAATGCACTCATTACATAAAAAATGTACTTTGTGCTTTTCCTAATCCTTTCATTTTTTATATTACACAAGCACAGAGTTCCCTGTGAGCTTTAACAATTTAAATTTCATACATTGCAATAACCAATCCCTAGCACTAGAGGAAAATCTCTTGGGAAATATTTTCCCCATTAGGAGGACAGCAGATGGCACTACAGCCACTTTCCCAAAAGCACGAGATCAGTACAGAAGATGTAGTCTAGAAAGTGATAATCTCATTTCACTGCTGTTATTGTACAGATGCTAATCAATCATCGAAGCTTTATCTATCTAAAGCGCTAAAACTCAGCTCTGGTTTCAGAAGATGGAGTCTCAGTAATGCTGAGCCATATCCTGAGGCAAACAGAACTGTGAAAAAATGCACACAGATACGAACTACTGAAGGCCATTTAGGTCAATTAAATATCTATGGATTTAAAGAGAAAACTGATTCTTTCAAACCAGAATTTTTTTATAGTTTTAAACAAAATGAGTCGGGGGATGTGGTGTGTATGTGTAGGTGTCAGACAGTGGAGCCTGCTAATTTTCATATGTCTGTCTTTTTTGAAGACTTTTGAGTGAAAAGCATGCCAAAAGAATGGCTGTTTGATCTATCTTTCCTTGCACAACGATCAGTAATGTATTGATCGTGTCCTTATCCAGTACTAAACTTTATCAGCTAAAATCCACCAAAACTAGATTGTTCTTTCGGTTATTTCTGAACAGCCCACACTCACAAACTTCATTGACATTTCTGTTAGTGCATTGAGGAAAGCATTTGTATTTTTTAATTTTTTAATGACATTCAATGGCAGACAGCAGATGAAATGAGGCAAAATCCTGCCAGAATGAGACACTGCCTTACACAGACTTTTCTGTCTATGGAAAAGACTTGGACTCGATGATCTTAAGGGTCTTTTCCAACCTAAATGACTCTAAGACGAAAAAGGCAGTACGACACAAGTTCTTCTCTGACATTCCTGAATTTTCTCCTGTCTAAACCAAACTTCCTTCAGTCTTTTTGAAATGACCTCATAAATATTAAGATTAATATGTCCGACCTACAGCACTTATTGTTTCTTTCACCACCCTCTCTTCTCAGTCTTGTTGGTTCTTTCTTGAAAGCTATGTCAAAAAAAAGTACATTATTCCAAGACAAAACTCAAAAATAAGGTCTTTACTATGAATCCACATGCAGACCTCTCCTCACATCACAGCAGAGTTACTGCAACTACCTTTTCTCTGGCAAAAGCCTCTCTGTACCATCGTACCCATTCAAAATGCTCAGAGATGATATTGTTCTGCTTTGAGCTTAGCTTTTATGTTATTTTTTTGGTGGAGAATATTGTTACAAATAACCATCCCTGGCAATAGAGATTGGAGCCATAATTTAGCAAAAGAAACATGGTGAAAAATAGAGGATGAGACATAGAAATGGAAAGTGGGAGGTATATGGTAACAAAGAAAAACATCCATGTACTTATCGGTATCTTAAGTTAGGATTAATGGTTTGTCTTTGTTACTTGCAGGCTCAGGCTTCCCTTTCTAGGATTGAGCATAAAAAAGACATATGTAACAAAATTCAATTGAGCAACAATGGTGCTCAATCAGCTCATCAACAAAGAATCATCTGAGGCTGTTTCATCTGAGGCTGTTTCATGACTTTATGCATAAAAAAGGCACCTATAACTGCATAAAGTGTATGTAGCATTCTTACTTGATGATGTGATCTGTTTTTCATTTATATGAGTGGTGGTGCACGGCATCCACTTTGCAGAGCCCCTTGCCATGCTGCAGCTCTGGTGCATGACACCAGCTCAGACTGGTGTCTGACAGGCAAAAAAGCAGCAGCTTGAGCTTGACTTGAAGCTCCAGGGTGTTCCAGGATCAGGATAATGCAGGACTGGACTCACTGCCTCCAGTGACCTAACCAAAAAACCTCAATCTTTGAAGTAATCAAGGATGACTAAGATACTGCAGCTATAAGGAAAGATAACTTTCCTTTTCGCTGTTGGGTTTTTTCATGACTCAGTGAAACTTCTGAGAATTTGGTTCTCATCAAATTGTAATTGCTTTTTTTTTTGTAGAGAAACAGGAGCTAATTTGCAACTAGAATCATGACAGGACTAACAGGATTATAGTGAGCATTTTTGTGGGTTCTGGTCTAGTTTTAAATGATTAAATCAGTTTTCCAAACTTGTCCAAGTCGGTTAGAACATGCTGACAGTACCAAGCTGGCTCTCCAGTCTCATTCCAGCCTCTCTGAGAAGCACAGTGAAATAATCTGGATACCAGCCACACTTCCCCAGCTGTGCATGCTGCTTGGATATGACAGCTTTTAGCTTGTAGAAAGCTGATCAAAACTGTCTCCTGGCTGTTCTTGTGAACTTGTGAACAGGCTCGTGCTGACCTGCTAGTCTGCTCTAAACTACCCTAGGCTGAGAACAACATGATTTTGGCTGAAAATAGTGGTGAAAGTAACAGATTTGTGACATACAGCAATTTAGCACTGTGTAACAGATGATAGAGTCCAAACTTTGGATCTTAAAAATAAAATATATTTTTCCTGAACTACTTTTTTTTTCTCTTTTAATATCAGTTTAACAAAGTAACATCTTATAAAAATAACATCTAATTAGCATGGGCAGATTTAAAAAAAAAAATTAAAACAAAAATCTCCCAAAATATTATCTGACGCATGTTGGACATCAAATCCTTTGAGACAAGGGAGAGAAGTCTTTCCAGTCACCTCATCCAGTTCAAACTTTGCTTTTGTAGCATACAGGGAGCTGTATACAGGGAGTGCCCAACTGATCAAATAAAAACTCTAAATTTGTTTGAATAGGCAGAAATTGTTAAATTTCTACTGAAAAATGGCAGCCCTCCTCATGCCTATGAGTCATTAAATTGACACGTGACCTGCTTTATGTCTGTCTATCTACACGCGCATGCATATGCATACATATATACACATGGATGTACACAGATTTATACACATATATCACTTATTTCACCTCCTGTCATGTCTTTACCACATGGGAAGATATACATCAATAGCAAGTGAACTGGAGATTGTGGGTCCAAGTGCAGTTTTGCACTTAGATGTAGCGGCACTTCTGTCAACTCCACTTTGATGGTTTCAGAGAACAACAATTACTTAAATGAACAAATTTGCATAGGCAAATTGGGGCAAAGGGTTTCCCTACTTTTACGTGTGCAAAAATATAAATGTAGTTAAAAACAAGATGAACACTTGCCTTGAAAGTCTCATGTTTACAGCTCTGTCCTAGAGTGAGGTTGTTTGGATTCAAACACCAGTAAAAGGATCTTGCCTAGACTTTTTACATGATATTTTTTCTCCTTTTAAAAGGCTTCTACATATACTCACAGTTCATTGGCTTGTTGATGAGTCTGGCTGTAGGAGGATAAAATTATTAAAGTGTTAGTTTTCTGACTTTAATTTTCCAAATGCATGTGGTTAAGTCCCTTGAGTAAAATAAACATATTGAGGGAGGAAATAGATAAAATCTTCAACCTTTTTCTCTGTTAATTCTACATACTCTTGAACTCCAACAGCTTTATACTTCTCAAGCAAAACTTACACCAGATGATTTACAATTTATCTAAACACGTTGAGTGATAGCAATGATTTATTTGTAATACACAAAGAAGTTATTGTCACTCTGTGATTCTAACGGATTGAGCCATCAGAGCAGCGCTGATGTATGTCTGCCATAAACCAGACAGCTTTATTACATCAGAGATTCAGTTCTGCAGCTGTGTTTAGAGGCAATTCTATTTAAAATGTGCCTATAACTCCCAAAGCCAAGAGCAGCATATTTGTTTACTTTCTTGTTCAGTTTGCCAGCCAAAGGTTTTTTAGGCCAAATTGCACCTATACTTGGCCCTGGAATCTGCCAAATAATGAGTTTGCAACATTCTGCTTGAGAGACATGTATAGTTGTAAATTAACTTTGAAGATTTAGTTCATTAAATGATCATTTCAAAATTACTTTTGACTCAAGAATTTGTGATGTGGTGAGTTTATTTGTTATTCATTCTGGCTCAACCATCTTACCCAGAGACATCTGAACTGGCCAAAAATCAGGAGTCTGTGTTTTAGCTCTTTGAGGATTTTGTGGCTTTGTGGGTGGTTTTTTGTTTCGTTTGGTTTGGGTTTTTTTCCTAAACACCTAACAGCTGTCCAGTCACCGAGAACTGCAGAAAGCAAACACTGGAAAGAGAAGGCAAACAGAAAACATGGCACAAATTTCCCCTTGTGAGTATCACTCATTGTAAACTAAGCGACTAGCCTGGGCTAGGTTCCTCACTTTTCCAGGAGACAAATCACACAGGTAATACCAGGGAGGCAAGAATTCTGTTATCTGAAAAATTCCTGCGAGTCTGGTTAATGTCTCTGCATTACAGCTCACTTAGTCAAGTTTGCATTTACAAATACTCCAGTTACGAGGAAGCATGTCATGAGCAGAGGAAAATCTCTGTTACAGTGTGCCCAGGCAATTACAGGTCTCCCAAAACTGACTGACATTAACCAAGGATATGGACCCCATCCTAAAATATGAAGTTGATTTTGTCTATTTTGTTTTTTTCTGTACACCCAGTTCAGAGTACAAGTTCTGCAGAACGATGAGATGACCCCAATGTTGTCCTTGGGACATGGATATATACTCAGTAAATATTAGTGTTCAATTACAGCTTAAAAAAGATCTCTTGTAGTGATTATGACAACAACAATACATCTAAATGTATATGCAGAAAACCTTGTGTTAAACGTGTATCTCCACTCAAGCACCATCTGGCTCCTTTGTTATTGAAAGTTGAGTCAACTAAACAGGCAATGAACCACGGCTGAAGATTACCAGTTAGATAGTGTCTTTTAGCCCTAAACCAGCAGCTTTAATCCAGCCCATATGAGGCATCCTCAAAACATTCCTTCTGCAAGCTAGTAACTGTCAAGGCTAAAAAAGAGGCTTGGTCTAGTTTCTGTTGGGAAGACAATGGAAATACAAAATATAATCTCATACAAAAACTAATCACTATTTTTTCTTGGAAATAGGGGCAGCATCACATGTCAAAAAACCTTAAAAGCTAATGAGTATTTCAACTAAAATTCAACAAATGGGAAAGAATAGAAAAGTCAATCAAAAGTGAGATTTGTTAAAGGAAGTTAATTCCAAAAATGAATAAGCATCCCTATAAAAAGGAATTCAAAGTGAAAATTAGAAATAAGCGTATATACAATATATTTAGTTACATTTAAAGAGTTGGGGAAAGGCAATCAGAATAAATAAAAAATGACAAGCTGAAGGCATCAGTGAAAAATCCGGGGAAACTCATACTGCAGTGTCTTTAAAAAAGAAAGAGGCAGCAGCTGAAGTGCATAAGGAACTGAAAAGGGAGGAAAAATTCTAATAGTAACAGATTTTTATTAGACAAAAATGATAAAATTGCTAGGGCTACCAGAAGGGGGGAAAAAAGTACTGGTTTAGAGGAATAAAGAAACAAATAGAAAAAAGGTGCTTAGAACTTTGTAATGCTTATAAATATTTCCAGGACATTAGTAACATAACAGACATTATCTGCTACATTTAAACTAATTTTCAAATTATCATACCCAATATAAATTATATTCAGAAGTACTAATTGAGACTGCTTAGGAATCTCTGTTCTTTAATTTTTATAATCCCCACTATTTTGGGAGTATAACAGAAGGCTCAAAGTGTGTTTATGTTTTGCAATTACTTTTGAAAAACATTTGACACTGTTCCCCATAGAATTCTCATGGAAAAAAATGGCTGTTCCTGGCCTGGATGAGCATACGATCTGCTGGATCAAACACTGGCTGGATGGACGGTCCCAAAGAGTGGTGGTCAATGGAGTTAAATCCAGCTGGCGGCCGGTCACAAGTGGTGTCCCTCAGGGCTTAGTGTTGTGACCATTTCTGTTTAACATCTTTATTGATGACCTTGATAAGGACATAGAGTGTATCATCAGTAAGTTTGAGGATAGCGAGGCTCTACAGAGAGACTTGGATAGATTGGATCGATGGGCCAAGGACAATGTTATGAGCTTCAACAAGGCCAAGTGCCAGGTCCTGCACTTGGGCCACACAGCCCCATGCATCGCTACGNAGGAGGCTGAGGGGAGGCCTCATCACTCTCTACAACTACTTGAAAGGACATTGTAGAGAGGTTGGGGCTGGTCTCTTCTCACAGGTAATTAGCAATAGAACAAGAGGGAATGGCTTCAAGCTGCAACAGGGTGCATTTAGACTGGACATTAGGAAAAAATTCTTCACAGAAAGAGTGATCAGACACTGGAATAGGCTGCCCAGGGAGGTGGTGGAGTCACCATCCCTGAATGTGTTTAAGACTCGTTTAGATGTGGTGTTAGGGGATATGGTGTAAGGGAGAACTTTGTAGAGTGGGGTTGATGGTTGGACTCGATGATCCCAAGGGTCTTTTCCAACCTTAATGATTCTGTGATTCTACTTAAAAGCGTAAATCGAATGACCTGACTAGTTATAAACTTGACCTCAAATATGAGGAAAATGGAAATGGACTTTAGACTACGAAGAATACAAGGTTGGTAGCTGGAAAGATTTTGTAGAGACTATGGTGTCAAATAGGCTCATTTTCTGATTTTGCTAGTTGTTTTAAGAAAGGAGTGTCTATGTGAGCAATTTTATAGAGTCAGGTTTACAACTTTGAAGGAAATCAGCATCCAGCCCCATTTCATGGGTTTCATCTCACAGCAGGGCACAAACTGGATTGCTTCTGGCCTCATGAAAGTAGAGGATGCCTGGGACTGGTTCCTACTGTGCAGCTACCGTACCCACATGTACCAGACTTGTTGGGTGTTCAGTCCATTGAAACCAGCCTTAAGTAAAACCGCTGAAGTGCATGTGGTGTAGATGACAGGTCTCAGAGCTGTAACCTCTACAGATTCACTGCTTTTGCACCATGCCACTTGACAGTGGAGAAGAAATAAAGGTAACAAAATGTTTCCCAAATAAGGAACACTTCTTGGTATTGCGTTTTTGGAGGGATGATTCATCTACAACTGCATAAATAAGAATCAACATCTAATGTGAATGAAGTCGCCAGTGAATAGATTAAAAAAATGATAAAGAGATTCCAAAGAGAAGTTATTAATAAAAAAAAATGTTAGAAAACAAAAATGTTTCCTTTGGGATCCTGGAGAGACTATTTCTGACTCTAGGGTTGTTCCATATGTTCAGCAAATACTCATAAAACCATAGATCATAAATCTAAAGAAGGCTGATGAAAGATTAAAATACTGACAAAAGACAACCAGACAGTGCAGTCTGGATTATCTGGTAAATTGGGTCCAATCGATCAAAATGCATTTTCATACATACAAATTGAAGGGCACACATGTAGGGAAACGATGCAGCCATATCTATCGGATGCAGTCCTGTACCCTAGAAAGCAGTGACTCTGAAGTGAGTTAGAGATCTAAGTAGGGAGGTAACTGCTTTGAGCTTTCGGAGTCGGCTGCAGGTATTACTGGGAGCAGTGAGATGATATTACTCACAGGCACAGAGAAGTTGGATGTTAAATTTGCCACCATGCAAATAAACAGTGCAATACTAGGTGCAATACTAATGCAAAGTTTTAATTTTATTTCTGTTTTATTCATTTTCTTTATTGTCATAGTGATGGTAGCAGATATCAGTGACTAATGATTTATGTGAGAAAGGCCTTTTCTGGAAGACTGACCCAGATGAAAGCTAGTCAGAAAAAAAAAAAAGGTATTACTAATATTGCTAATGTTTACCACTTTCATTCAAAAAACTAAGTATTGTCCTAACTTTTCACAAAACTGTAAAATTAGTCTATGATATTCCTATCACCTATTCTCATTTATTTCCACAAAATGCAGAGGAAAGAACAGTAGCCATTGTCTCATTCTTTCTCTCAGACTTTGTAAGTAATCACAACTACTCTCAGATTTGCAGAATTTTATTTTTCCTGTTGTTACTTCAACGGGGATGGCCTGGGGACTTCAGAATGACAAAACCATTGCAATCACCTGCTCATTTGTCTTGCAGTTCATGATCGATTTGTTCAGCAGTTGATACAGTGATGATCTTAATTTTTCTAATATTAAGATCTGTAACCAGATTAACAGCAGGATATAAATCAAACACAACTTGAGTCAATGCAGAACATCAACGCAGAACATTTGTTTAATATCTTTATCGATGAGGATTGAGTGCACCCTCAGTAAGTTTGCAGATGACACCAAACTAGGTGGGAGGGTTGATCTGCTGGAGGGTAGGAAGGCTCTACAGAGGGACCTGGACAGGCTGGATCGATGGGCCAAGGCCAACTGTATGAGGTTTAATAAGGCCAAGTGCCGGGTCCTGCATTTCGGTCACAACAACCCCAAGCAACGCTACAGGCTTGGGGCAGAGTGGCTGGAAATCTTCGCGGCAGAAAAGGCCCTGGGGGTGCTGGTGGATGGCCAGCTTAATATGAGCCAGCAGTGTGCCCAGGTGGCCAAGAAGGCCAACAGCACTCTGGCTTGTATCAGGAACAGCGTGGCCAGCAGGAGCAGGGAAGTGATGGTGCCTCTGTACTCGGCACTGGTGAGGCCTCACCTCGAGTGCTGTGTTCGGTTCTGGGCCCCGCTGTACAAGAGGGACATTGAAGTGCTGGAGCGTGTCCAGAGGAGAGCTACCAGGCTGGTGAGGGCTCTGGAGACCAGGTCATATGAGGAGAGGCTGAGGGAGCTGGGCATGTTTAGCTTGGAGAAGAGGAGGCTGAGGGGAAACCTCATTGCCCTCTACAACTACCTGAAAGGAGGCTGCCCAGGGAGGTGGTTGAGTCACCATCCCTAGAGGTATTTAAGAAACGTCTAGATGTGGCATTTGAGGGCATGTTCTAGTAGCAGAGATTGTAGGTTGTTTGGTTGGACTCGATGATCTTAAAGGTCCTTTCCAACCATGAAGATTCTGTGATTCTGTGATCATACAGTGATATCAAAGAAATTATCTTAAGCTAGTGGCAGTTTTCACTGACGCACACACAGTGCCCTTTCAGGTATTAGCAAAGAGTTCTTCACCTATTTATTTAAGCAATTTTCATCAGCATTCATCAGTGATCCCTCTAAACATTTCAGAAGCTCAGTAGCAAGCTATTTTCCTATGGCGGGAATAATCTCAGGAATAACCCAGTTTTTCTTAATTTCAGATTCCAAGAATCAGTACCACGTACTGATTAGAAATTTCATGACTTCCCAAAATGGCTAGCAAATGGGAAAATATCTGTCATTGCAATGATTGGACATCACCCATCCCAAGTCGTGAGGGTTGTTGCTTTCCAAAGTTTCAGGACATAAGAAATGTTTCTCATAAAACCACAGATGTGTGATTTCCCCTTTATTCATGTGTGAAATTAACCAAATTTAGAAAGTGGGATAATGTGCAAAGTATGAAAATATCATTGTGTAAATTTTTCTGAGACGGTTAAAAATATTTTGTTAATCCTGAATGTCACTGAAAGTCTGTTGTCACCTAGTCTCTGCCTTTCCCTCTGTGTTTGTTTTCCAGGGTATCTCGATAACTTCCCAGCATCGGTAGTTGATAACAATGGACTTAATCCACATCTTTGTTTCAAAGGTACTAGTTTTTTATTTTCATATCCTTAAAAGCAAGTCCAAAAGTCTGAAGTGTCAGTGACTCTCCTACATAAACTGTTCCAGAAGGTATTCTGGTGTAACAATGACACTAAAACCAATGTTTTCTTCTTGACTTCAAAACCAAAAATTGAGTGTCTGTCTCTTTGGGATGCCTCAGTCAGTGCCTAATGTTCAATCCAGAGCCTAGTTCTAACCCTACCACCGTGGAGAGGGAAAAGTAACTGACCTGTCTAGCTTGGGAGTTTCCCATCAGTGTTGAGCCAACGTGATGGGATTAGCTCTTCTCTGTGTACTGGGAGAAACATCATGGCATGGCCAGGACTTCCAAGGAAGGCTGGTACCTGAGATGCCAATGAACCAGAAATCCTTGGCTGACTCATTGGCCTTCAGGTGCTACAGCTAATGAGATGTACTCTATGGCAGGTGTGAAAGCACAAGTGCAGTGTTTGGAGCCAAAAGCAGTCACTGTATCTCACTCCTCCTTGTGCCTGGGGCACGGAAAAGCTATTTATTCCACTGGGAACTTCCTTAATCCACTGACTGAGCCTCGTTTGAATATGGACATATCTAATGAAAAACTGATCAAGAAATTGTGTTTATTTCTGTGAAAATGCGTGTGTGCGTGTGTGTGTGTGTGTATGTGACACAATCAAACCTTTGCAGCTTTATTTGTCTCTAAGCCATGGCAAAAAGAGGCAGAAAAGTAAATTTTAAACCCCATGATGACACACTAAGTCAAACAAAAAACACGACAGACAAAATGCAGAAACATTATTTGACATGATTTGATAAAAAGGTACTTTTCTTTGTGAAAAACAAATACACTCTGAGTGAAGTAAAAATCAGTCATACTCATTTCTGAAATAAATAAACCTTTTTTTTTTAATGATTAATGTTCTTTCTTTGAAGATTTCTTTTCTTACAATTGTCAGCAATCTTAGACTTACCTAGTTATGTATTTCCTTCTCAACATACTTCTTGCTCTCTTCTTGGGTGTAGTTTGTGTTACAGAGCAAATGTGTTTTGCATCCTTTAATTGGATTCTCCAGTCCAAGGTACTGGTCTTTTGGAGCTGTTCTGCTCTGTGGAAGAAAGAAGTAAGAGAAACAATACCTTGCGTAAAGCCCACAGCATTTCACAAGAAACCTTTTTATTTTGTCTGTGAGTTAATTCCCTGGGATACACAGAGTAAAAAAAAAAAGGGGTATTACAAGGCAATAACTTATATACTGATGTTAGGCATTAAAAGCCTGGGCTGATCAAATGCTGAAGTACTGACTGAAGAATAAACAATGGGTTTACAACGTGATTTAATTGAAAGTTTGCATCTCAAGACTGCAGTTCAGCTGAAATAGGTGTCTAAGGACTGCAGTATAGCTCCATCATCTCGTATGGTAAAACCTGACTGGACACATGAGGTCAAGGACTGTCTTCTTCCATGCATTTGTACTGTGATTGGCCCAGTGGGGTCCTAGCAGAATTAAGGACTTCAAGCATTATTGTAAGACCCACTTTGTTGGCACAGAATAAGAAATTCCATGTGAGAGTTTTTAATGCTGATATATATTACATAATTTAAGAAGTATTTCCTTGGGACTATTTCCTACTTAAGCTTTCAAGTGAAAATCCTCTTTCAGATCAATTGCTCTACAACCTTTAGCTATCCTCACTTATTCAAAAAGAATCTTTTTCCACATAAGCCACTGTAAACCCATTGAAACAGACGACAGAACACCTTCAAATGCTGAAGAATTTCCTATGGTGGAAGGCAAGGATTAGACCAGCCTTTAGAGACCAAAAGTTTAGAGAGAAATAACTTGATTGCTAGTTGTCAGAATTACTACTTTTCCTAGATTATACTCTTATCATCCCTAAAAATTCAAACCTCAGGTAATTTTTTCAGTATTTCTTTGCTGGGTCTTCTTTTATTTGCTTTATTTTTCATGTCTGTTCCTGGCCGTACAACAATGTAGTATGTATTGTCACACTGAAGGGCACGGACTCTGGTCAAAGGTATGCCTGGTGGCATCTACTCCTAAGCACTAACGAAAAAACCCCTAGAGGTTTTTTTTATGGAGCCTAGAAGGCTCCAGAAAGAAAAAAAAAAAGAAAAAAAAAAAAAAAAAACACTCTCCAATTATTTAATGAAGCATTAAGAAGTTAGAAATGGACATGGTACAAGATTTAGCTGGGCAACAGGAGCTTTAGCAGAAGGAAGGAGCAGAAACAATCTCACAGTTTTCACTGAGGTTATGAAGCAGCTTTCCAGTCTGTACAACCGCTATTCCAGGCTCAATGCTGTAACAGCAAAAGTGGTTCCTCAGCAGTGCCTGTTCAATCGTGTAAGTCCCAGGTGCGCTCCATGTCGAGAACACAAACAGCAAAGGTCACTTAATTTCATTATGCTGCGAATGCTACAGAGCTTGCTGTGGTGTCTGGAAAATCCCAATCTCAATGCCCAGTGGGATTTTAATGGAAGATATGCACCTGTCACATCTGTATGTAACTGCTCCATAAAGCGGACCAGTGAAAAACTTGTCTGTAAATATAGACATGAAGTAATCTCTGCCTAGTCTATTCAAAATAGAATGCCAAATAGATAAATAAATAAAACACCACAAAACAAACAGATAGCTTGCATTATTTTTTACTTATTTAAGTAACATACTGAAATCCTGGCCAAGAATAAGGCACCTTACAGTGGTAAAACCTTACAGTGGTAAAATGAAAAAGGCTAATGGCAAGCATAACCCACACATCAAACATTTTTCCATTATATACATTATTGGAATAGGTAATGTTCTCTCGTAGCCTAAAATCAGAATGCTCTGGTTCATACAATTATGGCAGATTTTCTTCTTAAGGCTAGTAATGTTCTTCCTTGCTGCTATTTTGCTCTGATTAATGCATTTGTTATGTCCTCTCTGTATATACATCTTTTACAATACCTGATCTAATCAGGTTTATGGCGAAATAATTCTGTGATATACAATAACCTCAACAACCTCTTGAAATATCAACATTCATTACGAAATTCTGGCAAAAGAGGGCCTGCTTTATAAAAATTTCCCTATATGAGAGGTACATTTTTAACTTCCACTGTGATGTCAGCCTGAAAACTGACTTTAAAATGCTATGCTTGAACATTTGCAGACTTCATGGAGAAATACAAGGTTTTACTGCTTTGATTTAGATTTACTATGTTGAAGAACTGAGACAGAGAAAAAGAAATCAAGAAGGATACCTAGTCTTTTTTGGGTGTTATCTCAGATAAAACAATGACACGACTGTTTTCTCCGTATCAGAAAATAGTCCTTGGAGATAGAAGAGAGACAGTAGAGGGTATTTATTCTATACTAGGTAAGAGTTTTGGCAATGTTCTTGTAAGGAAGCCAGGGGAATACAATTTTGATAGCACCACTTCAAGATGATTACACATGAACAGGGCTGGAAAACTCTACTCAGAGAGAATCCTTCAATATTTCATTTTCAAACCAGATTAACTACTAGAGTGGTGATTCTGCAGTAGCCTTTACAAAGTCTCTAGCATACATTTCATCCATAATTTTGCAGATGAAACAAGCAATGTACATGTTGAAGTTTTCAGATGATCATACATAAACATATTTTGGAGGACAGTGAAATTTTTCAAAATTCCTTATAAAAAGAGAGAACCATCTTGGAAAAGTCCTTGGATGCAAATCAGCAAGGAGGAGAGCAGAGGACTTCCAATGTATATACATGCAGTTTCTGCTGAATGTAAGACAGAGAACAATTACTGTGCTTAAATTCATACGTACATTAGTGGATCAGAATCCGATTGTAAGTTTGTAACAATCAACTTTTTTACACAAATTCCTATTAGAGAGAGAAAGGATTTGGATAGAATAATTTGGAAAAGACAGAAAAAAAAAAGGGAGATTCAGGGATGAGTAAAAAGTATTTGTTCTGTATAGAAAAGGCAGAAGGTGTGTTACCATATTTTTCTTCCATGTTTTGCTATGTAAAAAGTCATCTCAAAGAAGGTGGAAATTAGCTGTTCTTTTAGTCATGAATTATGCAGTTTAAATTGCCCCTAAAGAAATTTAGGTAAGTTACAAGTAAAACCTTTCAAACAGTGATGATAGTCATCTGCTTGATATACAGCTCAGCTCTGGGTTATGGCATTTCTATCCATTGCAGTTTTTCATGAATAAGGTCTCTGTTAGAAAAAGTTCAGAAGTAGTTAACTCTGCCTGGAGATAACCAAAGAACTAGTTGGGTTTTTTTCCAACATATCCATTCCAATTTCCAAATTCTGGACAGTTTTGGAACTGCAAGGTATAACTTCATTAATAAATGCATAGAATGAACTAATGACTATGATTCTTATTTAAACAAAAGCCACATAGCACTGTTCTTGCAATACAAATCATCCTTTAAATGACAGTATTTATAGTCCCTATAGGTTCTGATTAAAATGTCAGGAAATTTTCCTCCTGTGAGGACTGGACACACAACCATGGCCAGATGCTTTGCCTTGTATTTCAGTGCATGTGACAGAAAAAAAAAAAAACTGTAGGACTCAAATCCATTGAAAGAGACTCTCTACTGCTTGATTTTTGGCAATACCCAGGGAACATCTCCTCATACACAAACTGATATGTCTTGTGACTTCCAAGGACACAAACACTGCCGGGTTAACATCTGTCGCTTGGGATTTTAGTTTTGAATGGCCAAATCCTGTCCTTAAATTCAGTTGGTGTAACAATTAGTTCCCACGTTGATGATCTTCAGAGTCTGAATGATCTTAGAGAAGTGTTCCTCACAGTCTCTGTCACAGAAATTCAGCCATTTACAAGCACCTTCAGATAACTGCTAGATTTACCTGGTTTAAGGCCTCCCTTGAGATATTTCGAGTCATATTAGGTAGAAAGCAAGAGTGTCATCTGTCCATCACAAAGAGAGAAGACAATATTATGTCCACCATTGCAAGAGGAGTATGAAAAAGACTCAAGCTCCCCGATCAAGCCAATAGTTATTTTTTGCATCTGAGTAACTAAATATTCTATTATCTGTAGCCTATGCCTATGAAAAATACAGAGATTCTGTAATAGAGATACAATACAATGTTCAGTAGACAAAATAAATTGCCCAGCGGGGCAGAAAAAAACCCCAAAACAAACAAAAAACCAAAACAAACCAAAACAAAATAACCCAAGGACAAAAACCGAGGGAGGCCATAATCAATTTTGGCACTGAAGCACACTGATGATTTCATCACTGTATTAATAAAAGATTGCCCTATGCCAAGAAACAGCACAACCTCCCTGATTCAGATTAATATTGTTCTCCATTGTATTTTATCTCTTCGAATAAAAAAGACACACTTTCTTATGACAAACTCAGAAATGGTGACAGAAGTACAAAAAGAATCACAACAAAGATGAGCAAGAATTAAAGTACTTTATTGAAGCATCTGTGAGGTAAGCAAGCTTTGTAAGAAGCCTTTAAAGAAAACTAGCGTTAGTTAGAGAGGTTTTTTTTCTCATGAAGGTATGCAAAATGGATTTATGGAAGAGGACTGACAGCACAGATGGTTCAGGAGCTCAACATGCCAGCTTCCTTCTCAACACGCAGCAGCAAAACCCAGCTTTTACAGAAACTGAATTCTGTGCTGATAAAAGGAGTGGTGGACAGAATTAAATGCTATTCTAAAATGTATGGACATTAAGAGATACATCTAACCAAATACTTAAGTATTCATATCCCCCTCTCTCAGCCCTCCCGCAGATGCCCTATCTCATGAGAGCATACTAAGAAAACTTCTGGGAAAACAAAATATTGAGATAATGAAAGGCTAAATTCTGTCTCAGACACAGGCTTTCATTGGTAATATTTCAAGAAATTTAAATTTTTACGTTTGGTAAAATTTATAGATTCACTTTTGTACTGCACTGAATGGATGAGGATCAAAAAAAAAACGGGCTCAAGGTAACAGGGTTTAGACCTAATACTCCCAGATGCTGAACTGGGAGGTTTTTAAAAATCCAGGTATCCAAAAATCACTCAAAGATCGCACGGAGTAGCTAAGTTATGTGAAGCATCTATTTTTTTTATTTCAGATCAATATATGAAGCAGTATTCAAAAACCTAATTACCAAACCAAGCATCCCAATAAAATCACAAGAGCAAAGAGTTTACAAGCCACAAAATGGACACTAATGCAAGGAGGAATTCATCACTCATCAGTCCCTGATTTTTCATCCAATTACTTAGTTTTATGGTCTTTTCTTTCCAACATGAATTGAATTAGTTTTATCTTGGAGTTTCACAGAGGGGAAATGGTGTCTTTATATTAGCCATAGAAAGTGTTCAGAATTTACTTAAAGTAATGAAGCAATATAATTAAGAGTTGCTAAGAAAAAAGACTGTACAGCAGGATTGCATTTTGTCTACTCTTTATTGCTTTCAAATTATTAACTTAGACTTTAAGAGAAAGTACAGATGGCTTCATAAATAAAAAAAAAAATATGTGTATATCATTAATGGTTTTCAGAAGGTTCCCTTTTTTTTTTTTTAAGGCTGTTTTTTTTTTTTTTTTTTTTTTTTTTTTTTTTTTTTTGAAAGGGTGGGGAAAACTTTTTTTTTTTTTACTGTGAAAGAGCTGCAGAAGCCTTCTCTCTTGAGAAATAAAACATCAAAACATCTGCCCAGTCTTTGGTTCACTAATATCTGGGTGAATCCATTACTCCACAGCAGATGCTCTGCCTAGCTAATACATATTTCTGTAATCAAGACTAAGCATAACTATTGGCCAAAAAGGCAAATTTCACTCATTTAGATGGAAAATGCATTTTTGTGACTTCAGTAAGTAGTAAAAATAGTGGAAATAGAGGACAGTTACTGAAACTATCCATTTAGTGCCTTGTACTCTCTGCAATCAGAGAGGTTTACATGCTGGTAGCTTGGTTAGGAAGATTTAATTTAAGTTCTTCATTAGTGTTTATCTTCTGATTTCTCATATGGGATATCAAAAATGGCTAGGTTTCTCCCTGCTGTAGAATTTCTTCCCTGATATACGGGTAATTTTTCAACTAACGTATATCTCAAGGGATAGCTATAGAAAGCTCTGAAGAAAGTTAGCTAAGGGTAATATTTATAGAACAGGCTAAATATAGCTGCATTCTTAATGCTAAGAATTGAATTAATGCCTAACAATAACTCATCATGCCCTTGATTTCATCGTATGGTATAGATTAATCACTAGCTATTACCAGATAGTCATCATTCTGAGAACAAAGCTAGAACCACTCAGCACATCTTACATTTTTATCTTTTCAAGATATGGGCCAATATTTTAGCACATCTACCAAATCTATTCTATTTTGTAGCATAAGTTTCTGACAGTCACCTAGACAGTATTAAGAAAATCTTAGCCATCACTAAAATTTTATGTCTCCCAAAATAAAAAAGCACATGCTCATTTCCTGAATAGTCACACATACAACTATATTTGATTTTATATTTACTAAAAAAAAAAATAATTATTTCCTTGAACTATCTAGAATGCACTAAGCAAAAACTGAATTTTAAGGGACTAATTCCTATTATAAATCTATGCTATAACGAAAACCTGATCTGAGATTGTCTTATAATTGCTAGCATAAGTTTACCATGTTTTGTGTTGTCATATGGATGTACCTAGAGAACTAGAGAAGCTCTTCAATGATTCGTAAGCAAATACTAGCAAAAGTCACTCGGACTTTTCATCAGACTTTTAGATGTCCTTGGAATTCCTGCTTGTACAGATTTGTGCTAAACACTTATATGCGGTCCATTTTTGTAGTATAATTATCTGCACTACAAAAGCCACTAAATGGTCCTTTTCACTTAGTAGCCTAAGGGAAGAAAGAATGGAGAGACAACTAGCACAGTGTGGGAACCTTACCTACTTGCTATATCTATACTACCTTTTTTTTTTCTTTTTCTTAAAAAAAAAAAAAAATCAAATTCACAGCAGGCACATTGTTTAAAATTTACCATTAATTTATTTTACACATTGCTCTGTTCCTAAACTTATTTCTATTACATGTTTCTTGGGACAGGGATTCCATATGCTAACAACGAACTATTCTCAATTTGTAAGTAATAACAATAAACCTTGTGCACTTTTAGTCAACCAACTGGCATAAATGCAGTCCCTTAGAATTTATATTAACTTTACTTTTCATCAGGTATGTATATGGTTTTGTAAGAAGGTATAGAAATTTATGTGTGAATTATAGTTGTGTATGCACATTCATATAAAAAAAGCTACACAAATGCAAGCATAATCTGAAATAAAAGTTAAAAAATCATAAAAAGATAGGGTGGCTGAAGACTGTTTTCCTTTGGACTTTTTCCTATGGTAATTTTTCTGTAATAAAAAATATTCATTTTCCCTTTCCTAGATATAAGACAGTTCAATGTTTTGGCATGACACAGAGCTCTAAATGGCTATACGATATGTCTCTAAAATGTCTTTCTTAATGTGTCTTCTGTATTTTGTTTTTGACTTTCAACATAATTAATGGGAAATAAGTGTCAGTTTGACGCTCAAGGTGAAAACTGAGGTCATACCATTAATCATGTTTATGATTTACTCCTTCTCCTGTCTTCATAGCAATATGAACATTAGACTCCTGTTTTGTTGGTTTTATACTTACATACTGTTTTTATACATACATATTGAGTTTTTGTGACAACTATACCTCTGTGATTACTACACAAAAATTGAGAAGAATAAATGGAAAACTTTTCTGATGTGGAGTTGTATTGGTTTCTTCTTTTTAAAACAGTAGTTAAATTTTCACTAACAATATATAACAACCGAATCAACAAAGACATACTTAGGGAATCCTGAAAATTAACAGGCTGTCTTGCATTAAGCAAAACGAAGGAAACTAGCTTTTAGTATGTTAATTCAGCATCTTTACAGATGTGTCTAATCTCAACGCCTCTGTGAGTTGTCTATGGCAAATAGTAAAGATGAGCTACATGGTTAAAAAGGCATTAATATCTTCTTTAACAGGTCTCATTTTGCAGGTAGAAAACTAAAGCAATTGACCATCCATGTAGTCACTCAATATAAAATGTCTAGGAACTGTTGACTTTCTCTCTGATGTCTTAATGAAGGTGTTGAGATATCACTTTTTGATTTTTAGTCCTAGCTTTTAGCTTTGACAGGTAATTCAAGTATTAATGAGAATACATCACTGTTCATGGAAATAAACTGGAATTTCTTGGAAATACAGGTTGGGCAGAGAATGGCTTGAAAGCAGCCCTCAGAAGAAGGACTTGGGGGTGTTGGTGGATGAGAAGCTCAATATGAGCCGGTAACGCATGCTTGCAGCCCAGAAAGCCGACCACATCCTGGGCTGCATCAAAAGAATTATTGCCAGCAGGTCGAGGGAGATGATTCTGCTCTTCTACTCTGCTCTGGTGAGACCCCACCTGCAGTACTGTGTCCAGCTCTGGGGCCCACAACATAAGAAGGACATGGACCTGTTGGACCAAGTCCAGAGGAGAGCCACGAGGATGATCAGAGGGCTGGAGCACTTCTCCAATGAGGGCAGGTGAGACAGTTGGGGTTGTTCAGCCTGGAGAAGAGAAGGCTCTGGGGAGACCTTATAGCAGCCTTCCAGTACCTAAAGAGGGCCTACAGGAAGGATGGGGAGGTACTCTTCATCAGGGATTGTAATGATAAGATGAGGGGCAATTTTTTCAAACTGAAGGAGGGGAGATTTAGATTGGACATTAGGAAGAAATTCTTCACTCTGAGGGTGGTGACACAGTGGAACAGGTTGCCCAGGGAAGTTGTGGGTGCCTCATTCCTGTAAGTGTTGAAGGTCAGGTTGGATGAGGCTTCAAGCATCCTGGTCTGGTGGGAGGTGTCGCTGCCCATGGCAGGGGTGTTGGAAGTAGATGACCTTTAAGGTCCCTTCCAACCCTAACCATTCTATGAATTTATGATTCCGTGAAACTGTTTGGCAGAATTATACCTCTAGGATTTCCAAATCACCAATGATCATCTTAACCATCTGCCTTGGTCTTATCTGCCAGGTCACCACTGGTCTTAATTGGTCACCACTGAAATATCATAATTTACCCATCTTTGGGTCACTATTTCAAAGCTATGAGCTGAGTATTGCAAAACTTTTTATTTAAAAGTAGATGGGTTTTTTTGCAATCTTTGTATTTTCCGATTCTTATTCTCTTTCAATTCAAATGCTCTTTGAGACATGCATGATTTAAAAGGTACTTTTGACCAAACAGGTGCTACTATCTGTGATTGCCTTTATGCATTAGTCATAGCGTAAAGGTCTTAGTTAAAATATTGCTGAAACCACCAGTTGTAAAATAATTTCTAATTTGAATAAACCCAGGATTCCATCTAACCAGATCTTCCATTTGGTGAATATGCCATTTTGTTTATATAATTTTCTATTTGTAAGACCTGCTAACTACATCCTAGGTGTTTGAGCAGCTCACAGAGCCTCTGAGATTCTTTCTTTTCCTGTCCATAGTAATTATGGATATTCTGATTGTTTTACTAAAAAATTTTCATTTGCCTCTTTTGCCTCTGTAACTCTGAGTAAAGTCTCACATTATCTCAAAAGTCACCTGGCTTCAAGCATATGCACCACTGGAGATCTGTTCTGAGGACTAAGTGGGTGGCACAGGCTGTCAACACGGCAATGAATTTCTTCCCTTGCTACTGAACTTTTAGCTTTTCTCCTGCCCTCTGCCACCCTGGTAAGGCAGACAGCTTACGCATGGCATCGTGCAACCGCAGGCAAAACGAACACGCTGCAGAGAATTCAGAGCATTGCCTTTGAAGTTTCTGTAGCCTTTAAAATTCCCACCACTTCTGGAGCATATTTTCCACCCAATCACTGGGAGAGGAAAGGACTGACTATACAGACTTGCTGCCTTGAAAAGGTCCCAGTGACATCATTGAAACCTCTGAAGAGTTCTTTGCAAATACACTACATCCGTCTTTCAATTAAGCCTTGATCTAAGCTTAGCAACTGGCTCGGTATGAGTCTAAACATTCCCATTTCTTACCTAGCCTGGTCTTCACAGCTTTCATACAGGTATAAATATTGCACTGAAAGATATGGTCTTCTACCAAAAAGTCAAATTCCAGTTCCGGTTCCACTCTCTCCATGTCCTGATACACAAACACATAAAAATGTAGATGCAAAATAAGTATAAAGGTGCCTTATTCTATTGTGCTTTACCCCTTTTTTTCTGATATAGGAACAAGCTAAACTTGCTTAAATGTCATTAAATGGAATCAATGATAGAGGAGCTGCCCTCATTTAATCATAATGAAGTGCAGCAATTTCAGTGCTGAAACAAGTTCCAAGTCTAATGAATGCGATGCTGAAAGTGCTGGTAGGGAATCTGTCCTGGGATAAATGAAGCTTCATGGGATTCACCAACAAGTGAACATTTTTCAAACCCTTCCCCACTCCAGATAAGGTTGATGGGAATTCTGCCACTGCTTTCAACGAGGCCAGAAGTTCACCTTGGGTAAACTGGCTTTCAGGAGAGAATCTATTTACAGACCTGTGAGCTTCCCCTTTCTGCTATTACTTTATCTCATGTCACTGCAGAGAGAAGATAAATTATGGTGTGCTTTAAAGTAAGCTAATAGACTGGGACTCTTTGATACCTTTTATGGGTTAGGTCTTCCACTGAGATTTATGCCTTTGCCCTAACAGAGCTGGTTGTTTACCTCATGCAGATGAGGATTATTCCTTTCAATCCAGAGACTAACGGCTTAGGTCTCAGGCACCATGACCTATTTTAACTGTTGCAGGACTTTTCATGGCAGTTTAAGATATGGTATGAATGCCTTAAATTAAATAAAGTCAAAAAGGATGAATAAACCTTAAATTTTGCAGGAAAAGTTCAGAACAGTGAATAAATATAATTTTTATTTAGTGTTAAAAAAAAAAAATGAACAATGGCTTTTGCAATAAAATGTCCAAACCAAAAGAAAAAAAAAAAAGTTGTCTAGATAAAAAATATCAGCAATTAATTGAAAGTCATTAATGTAATTTCTGTTGAACTACAGCCCTCATGCTTACTAAAACAAAAGTTCCTTTCAAAGGGAACAAAATCACCTTTTTAAAATTAAAAGAAAAACATTGTTTAAAAAATGTCAGTGGTCAATGTTTCTTTTCTTTACTGAATATTCTTTTAATTGAAACTGGTCATAATTTCTGAACAGTTCATTTTTTTTTATTTTATTTCCTTAGAAAAAACAGTAATAATGAATATCTTTTTTCCTTGAAGTAAAAAGGTAGATAACATTTTTCGGACATATTAGTTAATATAAAAATTACAAAGATCTGTAAATAATATAAAAGAAGCATCTTTGTAGTTCTGTGCATTTCTATATTTTACACAATGCACAAATGATGTAGGCAGCTGAATGAAAACTGTGATCTACTTTCAGTGAAATAACAATAATTCAGGGATTAAAAGATTGTAATTACCTGAGAAATTTGCATCCTTCTCACTACTGATGCAAAACTCAAGCTGCCTTTTATTTTCTGATTAATTAAATTTTGCATCCAAGCATGGCATACTGACTGAGTAATGGACTAAAATCATGAAGTTAAAAGTATGTGAAATCCTTTCTAGGTATCTTGATATCTCTGGAACAATTTTTCATCTTCTTGTTAGCATTGAGGAAACAGGATGAAGGAATCTTAGATCAAAATAAGTCTTTGTCTTCAAAAATAATAAAAACAGACAAACATTTTAGGAAAGAAATCTATGGAAAATTCAATTATCATTAAAAACATGTATTACCTGGTCTCATCCCTTGAGTCTTTAGTAAAACTAATTATCTCCAGCAGAGCATTAATTAAAAGATTTCTCCACATGAGGTTGGCTAGTTGATTTTTCAAAAGTAAGGTTGTGCAAAAATAGTTGTAACTCATGCCATTTTTCCCCTTACCCCTTGTTCTCCTTTTAAACAGAATATTGTTTTCGGTATCCCAAATGTTTAGTGTTCAGACACCTGCATAACAGATCATCATAGCAACTAACAGGTCAGGTACAATTTCATTAGCACTAACTGTCTTGCATTAACCTGAGTCAGAAGGAGATTGTACTGTCCAGTCATTGCCCATAAACACTTGTTTTCCTGGTGTCACTGCTAATCACCGAAATACAAAGTATACGTTTCAAATTTTAAGAAAATAACCCAGTGTCTTTTAGTTCACCAGGATGATACCAGGGGCTTTCATAAGTTTTATGTGCAAAAGTATTTTTTGGCACTCTTGGAAGTCTGTTTTCATGTATTTTGTGCTGCTGACCTCTAGTGTCATGGGAACAAAAATATCTTTTAATGCTATTACTCAGGGCTGTCCAAATCCTAAAATCTCCCCCACCCCACCCCACCCCGCCCTGGCCCAGTTGCTCTTCAAATGTTGAAAATAATGTTTAGAAAACCAAACAATTCAGTAAAGATACCCATGAAATATCATAAATAATTAATTTTCATACTTTGTCTTCCTAACACAGCTTAGAAAGGTGCCAAAACAACAGGATGGGCTCTTTCTGCCAAGATGTTAGCAAAAATGCCCATGTTACTTGTGAAATACCTAATTCTCTTTAAATTTTAACTTCAACTCCATTTATAACACAATCTCTTTTTTATTTTTTACCATCTCCTGTGTCTACAGTCAACGTTTTCAAAAACCGTTAACTAGTGATGATAAAGCAGAAGATGAGGAAGATGAGGTAGATACATAGTATAATTCTGCCTTTTTCTCACCACACTTATGGCAGTTCTTTGAGTATAAAGACTTATAAGCCTCTACACTTAAAGTTAGTGATTGCATACAATGCATTTTAACCAGACAACTGCCTTTTTCCCACACGCTCTTTGTGCTACACAGTGACTATTAGTAATGTAATCCAAATTTCTCTACATAATTTGAGACCCAACCATGAAATGTGCAATCACAGACTACCTCCTCATCCTGGGTCCAAAGACCTTACAAACTAAACAACTGGTCTGGGAGAACTACAGCCTGTAAAGAAGCCAGCAGGGATACAGGACTGGATGGAGAGGGCAAAGCTGGTACGTGGTGAAGGTGGGAAAAGGAGGCTTCTTGAGAAAAATGACATGAAGCAGATGAACCAGTCCTGTTATTTCTTCCAGACATATTGCTGGCTTGTTTCTAAAACCACATGGTGAGGGGTCGCATGGTATTTTTTCCGTCCCGTCACTTACTTGAATTCTGGAGACTTCTTGGGGAAAGAATGAAGATTCTATTTTTGTCCCATAAATGTTTAATTTCACAAAAGTATATAGGGAAATTAAATGTGCCTGAAAACAACGTTGCCTTGGCTGTCTATACCCTGGCCAATACTGAATTTCAATGAGGGGACATACTTTGCATAAGGCGTATTGGGAAACTTGTATTGCCTCCTTCATTCATCATGGCATCTTTCCTTTGGCATGTTTCAAATTAGAAAAAAGCTGAATGTAGATTTCAAATGCATATTGCATGTCAAAACACAGCTCAACAGTCACTTGAAGAATTTGTTGTCCACTGTTAAAAAAGATTAACAGCTGCAGAAATGTAGTATTATTCAAGTCTAGCATAAGGGACACATTATAGAGGCACTCAGAGACATGCTTTAATTTTATCCCATCTGTTTTATAGTAAGCGGAAAATTTAACTATTTAAGTCATGTATTAATTTGATTAGTAAAAAAGGAACTATAAATCTAAAGGGATAAAAAAGGTAAATCGGTAGGGCAAGAAAACAAATTATATAATACTAAGAAAATCACTGTATATTGAAGAAAGATCACGACGGACTTTGAGTCTTCTGTTTTCTAGACCTCAGGACAGACAGTAAAGCTACATAAGGGTAGATTTAGACTATAGATAAAGAAATTTTTTACAGTGGGGGTGGTGAAACACTGGAACAGGTTGCCCAGAGAGGTGGCAGGTGACCCAGTCCCTGGGCGGGGCTCTGAGCAACCTGATCTAGTTGAAGATGTCCCTGCTCATTGCAGGAGGGGTTGGGCTAGATGACCTTTAAAGGTCCTTTCCAACCCAAACTATTCCATGATTCTGTAATTCTAAGAAAAGAACGAAAAAAACCCCAGATCTATAGAGCCATGTTTATTAGATCTGTATGCATTTTTCCATTTCAAATTGCAATCTTCACAACTGAACCCAGGATAAGCAGTTTCAGTCTTCAAGTATCAAATAACGAACCAATGTCCTTAGTTTCCCTATATTTTATGTGGCAATCTCTCTTTTCTGTATTTGGGTCCATTCTAAAATGTTCCATACCTTGCCTTTTAGTTCTGGCTTTCAGATCTCTGGTATCAGACGATGATAGATTCCTTGGCATTGTAAAAGTGTTCTAAAGAACATTAAAAATGGTAGAGAGGTGTATTCTCTAGCTTTGTTGATTGTTAAATCAGTGACATTTTGAATAATGCATTTTTGACCTGTTAGAGGATGAAGAATATTTTGCAGAAGGCATCCAGTACTGCGTTCTTTTTATTTTGTTAAAAAAACCCTTTTCCTAAGAATTAATGAAAACTGAATCACAAAAAGATATTCCAACAACCCAGAACTGAAAAATGAAAGTTGTTCAGAAAAGAAACTTTTTATTTTTACATTCTCCTTTTTCTTATTTTTTCCTTTCTCTTTTTTCCTGCTCTTGAAATCTGTATCATAATATTAATGAAAACTAAGAGGCAATTTTTTTCCTTTGTCTTGATGTGAACATTTTTCCATTTTCTAAGTTTCAGTCTCCTGGAAAATTGTGGAGTGGAAAACTAAACAAAGACAAATGAATTCTCTTTTTTGCTGCATTATCTCCTCAGATGGGGAGAAGTGATTGGAGAGTATTTTGAAAGACACACTTGAAAAGTTGTTGCTGACTAGCAACGGGATAAATGCAGATGAGAGCAAAAATGTTTTGCTTCTAAAATTCTCAGGGAACAGTAACATTTTCCTGGCAAACGTACTGATTTTAACCAACACTTTTTACTTGAAAGTTGTATAACTATCTGAGACAAGCTCTGTAATAAAATCATAGGTATGTGAATGACAACACTAAATTATAATTCTGTTATTCCTTTCCCTTCATTCAGTTCATTCATTAAGTTGATCGTTTTACATTCAGTATGTGACCTCGGCTTTGCTTACTGTTCCCTTCTGAGTTCAAAAAGACATGTGCTGTCACCTGTCAAAAAAGCCTTGTGAGCTTCGGATCTTTCATATGGGGCACACACACTTATCTCCCCACAGTAAATCACTGCAAAAGCCAGGGAACTGGACCCACAAGCCTTGTGAACTCAGACACTTTCTTTAGTGACAATAATAATTCTGCTGAAGTTGTCTGCAATAAATAAAGGTCATAGGAAAATATAGTCAGAAAGAACGAGCAATAAATCCTGCTGTCTTGAAAATGTTGATTCTAACTACTAAATAACTGTACTGAAAAAATGTCATTTATTGTCAATTTCCTTTGATTATCAATCAATAAGTAAATGCTGGAGCTTGAGCTCTGCTTCTGCTTCCATGTGGTTATTTGTGACTGCTCTCTTTAACATATAATTGCATTAATATAAAATCTATTACCAAATCTTGACAGATTGTCTATTCTCAAATCCTGATAGCATGCACCCTTAAACTCCAAAGAGAAAGAAAAAGAACCTGTTTGCAATTCTGTAATATACTGGTTTGCTAAATGTGTGAGGAAAATAAAGAAATGAAAAACCTGAAGTCATATTTGGTCCAAATGATTGAGTTCTTCAGCTAAAGCCTACAATTTTGGTTTAAAGTAGATAGGTTTGTATGAAAACTCATGTAAAATTTTTTGCCTTTAACTATTCAGTAAAGGGTAATAAAAAGATAACAGCTGAGGAAATATATATTATACATTTGTCATTTTTTGTTATTTTGATCATGCATTTTGGTTTCGGCTAATTCACCATACAGCTAGGTTATGACAAGTTTAGAGATATGAAAAGTGTATTTGACAGTGCCCTGCTGTTTATGATGCCTGCAAAATAATTAATATTAGATTATTTTTATATCTTTTTTTAATTAGGGCAGCTACATGCTCTTTAATGTAAAGCACACCATGTTCTGGGTCATGGGACTCTAAGACATGTCACTCTAACTGTCTTATGACACTTTAAATGAAAAAATGCAGTTTTATTACAAAAATTTGTGCCTAACTTGAATAAAGCCAAAGGAAAATATAGACCCAACCACACAGACTGAAAAATGGAAATAGCTGACCTAGTTAGGAACTGCATAAAATATCTTCTCTGATAATTTATATTGTGGACAGAAGGTTAAAAGTGACCTCTTTAAGATGTTAGGATGGCTCATTTCCATTCAGTGCATTGCATGGGGGGTTTATAGGCAGTTTTTGTATGATATAGACTTGAGCATATACTAAAATGCTTTGCTGAATGATATACCCTGGTGCAGTTCTCACTTCATGTCATGAGAAGATTGGAGTGTTTTACATAGGGATGAATAAATTAATGATCTATTCCTGGCAGGTTTATCTTGCAGACATATGGGGGAGAGGCCTGGGTTTAGTGGGCGGTGCTACCCAAAAAGACCTCAGTTCTGCTATTTTCCCTTCCCAAATGCCCATCTCGTCCAATGTGTCAATGTTACCCCCTTGAATCCCTCAGAGATGGCTGAGGTTCAACAGTGTTGCACATCTGCACACCCTGTCAAGGTGGGGTGAACAAGGGATGGGATGGAAGTTGCATCAGCTCCACATTTTAGAGAGCATTCTGGGGTCTTTGCCAGTGGAAAGTCCCATGAAATGATGCTGAACAGCACCCAGACAGCCTGGATGTCTGGATATCAGTTTAACACCGTAAACCTCACACTTGTCACGTTTTAAAATATAAATGTGACGAATCCTGAGAACATTTAGAGATACATGCTAAATGTTAATATCCTAGTTTGTTTTCTTGGTGTGGATTTAAGCACTAGGTTTGTGCAAAAAATGAACATCTAATTTCTTTTTTTTTAATAAATTGAAAGGGATCATCTATTTTTGTATGTTCTTTCACATGGCTAGCTTGCAGGTGCAAAGAAGTGCAAATGTATTTGGTTGATGATCTTAGTTAAGACAGTTATTTATATATCACTCTACAGAAAAGCCCTATAAATGTCAAGTCTGTCTGAGCAGTTTTATTAAACCACTTTTACTATGCTATTAGGCACTTTAAAAATAGTTCTTTATTAAGAACATTTACTTGGATATTTACTTCATGAGTTTATTAAAGTAAAATCTTGCCTCCTCAACAGCCTGTTCTGATATCCTTTTTGACAGACCTTTGTGCCTGAATTTGTCCTGGAAATTATCTTGTGAATTCCAGTACCAGGATGAGAAAAAGTTATCAAATGTGAATAAAATTAGTTGAATTGGACCCCTTAGGAGCAACTATCTTGCTAATAGCACAAAATCTCGTTATTTCCAGATATAGCTGTGCAATTAATTCACTATTTATTTGCGTGCTCTTTTTCAGCTTTCCATTACCACAGGAAATATTCTATAATCTGTTTCATATAAAGAATTAATTAATCTAAAGATATAGAAAAAAAGACTCAGCCCAGGTGATGAAGCAGTTGGCATTGCCTCTACAAGGAATAAAAGCTTTTCTTTTTTAAGAAAAACCAAAATGATTCAGGGTCGAATAATGAATGGTACTCAGAGGCTGCTGAATTCAGACCTGTTGTGGGTCAGACACCAGCCTCACACCAAGCACCCATACTCTGACTGACCCAGCAGCTCTGCCAGCACTGGTATCGCATACACAGTGACTGTTCCTCCGGGCTTTCTTGCACCGCCTTGGATAGGTCACCTTGGTTCAGAAGATGAAAACAGTTCCAGATTCTGAATCTGGAATGGGATTGGCATTGGGATATGACAATGCATAGGGAGCTCAAGTCCAAAACTGTGCCTTAAACCATCTTTCTAAAGCAGCTGCCTAAATTTAGAAGTAAATAAAAAAATCTTTCATAGAATCATAGAGACATTTAGGTTGGAAAAGACCTTTAAGATCATCAAGTACAACTGTTAACCTAGCACTGGTTAGCATGGTTTAGTGGTTAGTCCACCACTAAACCATGTCCCTAAGCACCACATTTATGTCTTTTAAATACCTCCAGGGATGGTGACTCAACCACTTCCCTGGGCAGCCTGTTCTAATGCTTGATAACCCTTTCTGTGAAGAAATCTTTCCTGATATCCAGTCTAAACATCCCCTGGCACAACTTCAGGCCGTTTCCTCTTGTCCTATGTCTTGTTACCTGGGAGAAGAGACCAACCCTCATCTCTCTACAGCCTCCTTTCAGGTAGTTGTAGAGAGTGATAAGGTCTCCCCTCAGCCTCCTCTTCTCCAGACTAAACAGTCCCACTTCCCTCAGCCTCATAAGACTTGTGCTCCAGACCCCTCACCAGCTTTTTTGCCCTTCTCTGGACATGCTCCAGCACCTCAATGTCTTTCCTGTAGTGAGGGGCCAAAAACTGAACACAGCACTTGAGGTGGGGCCTCACCAGTGCCAAGTACAAAGGGACAATCACTTTCCTAGTCCTGCTGGCCACACTGTTTCTTATACACACCAGGATGCTGTTGGCCTTCTTGGCCACCTGGGCACACCGTTGGCTCATATTCAGCCGGCAGTTGACCAACACCCCCAGGTCCTTTTCTGCCAGGCAGCTCTCCAGCCACTCTTCCCCAAGCCTGTAGCGCTGCATGGGGTTCTTGTGTCCCAAGGGCAGTACCCAGCACTTGGCCTTGTTGAACCTCATACCGTTGTCCTTAGCCCATTGATCCACCCTGTCCAGATCCCTCTGTAGACCCATCCTACCCTTAAGCAAGTCAACACTCCCACCTAACTTGATATCATCTGCAAACTTTCTGAGGGTGCCCTCGATCCCCTCATCCAGATCATTGATCAAGATATTAAAGACAACTGGCCCCAATACTGAGCCCTGGGGAACACCACTTGTGACGAGCTGCGAACTGGATTTAACTCCAGAGATAAAGAGATAGATAGAGATAGAGATAGATAGAGATGATAGAGATAGAGATAGACATAAAGAAGATAGAGAAGATAGAGAGGACAGAGATGAGAGGGACAGGTCTTGTCTACAAAAGTATTTTAGAATACTTGTTTTACATAATAGTCTAGATTTTCCTAGCAAAAGAGAGACAGAGAGAGAGGGAAACACACAGCTTCTGCAGCTGACAGGAAGGTGACTTCAGTCCCATCTCCCCAAACTTTCCAAGGGTGGGAAGAGAGATAGTAAAACCAAATAAATTTTTAGGACAAATGTTTAGGACAAGTGTTTATGTTTCTCAGTTAAAACCTGGGGAGTTCTAATTTCCTGATATTTCCTGATTTCTGATATTCCTAAGATCCTCCTTTTTATTCCATTACTGTCTAATGATGAAGTACTCAATACTTAGGTAAGCATGATCAGCTATATAAATGTTCTATGGAAAATGAGTGTCTGGATATCACTTAAGCTGTTCCAAAATATAATTAGGTCAAACTACTCTTCCTTCCATAAAGGCATTCAATGTGTAGAAAAAGATACCAAAGCCAAAGGACACAGGGATGCCAAGGGATGCACCAGAGACCCAAAGGGGTCTTAGAAAAAGGGGGCTTAGAAAAGCCTCTTTAATATTTCACCTTAACTCAATGGACAAGACTGATGAAACTACACAACCGTAGTCTCCTGAGATTTCTGTCCTCCAGCAACTACACTTAGTCTCAGCACAGAAGATTTTTGCTCTCTGCTATTTAGTTAAAGAAGATGGAGATTGCTTGATATTAAACATATAAGTGGAAACATCAGGGTTAAATGTATTGCAATATGGAGTTCATTGATTTCATGTGGCTCTGAGACACAGTTAGTCACCTGTGGGAGAGCAGGAGCAAGTGTTTTCCGTGAAGGAAAGACTCCATCTGTCTAACGCATTTCAGACTTCGGTGACTTGTTTTCAAAAAAACAAATGTGAATTCTTTGATGTTAGTGCCGCTGCCAATATGACATAACATAATTAATTGAGAGCTTCATGCCAAAATAATCTATGCAGCTGAAGTCATAAACTTTCTCCAAATAGGAAATAGCTGAGGATTTATTTTGCCATAATGTTGGTAACAGCCTGTCTTTTTTATTACCTTAGGACTTAACCCAGACACCTAGGCGTGAGGATGGACAGGAATGCAGCTACCTCCTTGTTCTCAGTGTTCACGTACAGCTAATAGATGGTTCCTGGCTTTCTATATGATCCAGAGTGTCAATTTTCACCCTGTGTGAGGAGCTGAACTGCATTTCAGTTCTCGTTCTGCAGGCAACTCTGCAATTCATTTTACTCCAAGCCAAGGAGCTAAAAGTTAGATGCTGCAGTGCTTAAAATCATTATTTGGCCTGAACCAAAAGGGTTGCTGGTTTGTTTTTATATTTTAAAAGTTATGCAGTATGACTCTGTTTATGTGTCTGCTGAGCGAGAATGGCCTACCAACTGCAGGCAAACATCAATCAAACCAGCTTCAAATACATTTTGAAAAGTAATTATGGTGCCACTGACTGGTAAACATTACCATTTAGCCATGTTTCCATAAATAAACCCTGCCTGATAAAGCTTTATGGGAACAGGGTGTAAACTGAGCTAATTTAGAGACACAGTTGATAGAATCTGTATGTGTATGATTGGGCCATCAGTGACATTTGATAAACTGCAAAAAGATCACATAAAAATTAATACAATTACATGGCATTTTCCCATTACCAGAATTATAGTGTCAACATATTCAGTGGTCAAAAAATACAGTTATATCCTCTTAAAACAAACGGATGAGTATTTGTACGCTTTTGGCACAAGGAAAGTTGCAGTCTACCCTGGCTGGCTTGTTGAGTGCCGCCCATATAGGTAGGTCTCTCACTCCTGTAAGCACTGCTCCATGGAAGGCTTTTGTTGTGTATGACCCACAGTCAGTCAGTGATTCACCAGCCAGCACAGATCCATTCTCAGCAAATAATTAAATATCCTTCCCCCATGTGCTCAGAGGACAAATCCTGTGACCTGCATGGCCACTTAAGGTGGCTGTTCACGTCTTCAGTTGTCATACCTTTGTTGAGTGCCGGCAATGAAGTCAGTAAGAACTATAATGCAGAGTTTAATGAGAGTAGACTTGCCCCCCGAGTTAAAGGCTGCTAATATCGAATATATACGGTTCATATTTTCATTGATACTCCTTATTGTTCTCTTAAAAATGCTGAATCAATTGCTCACTTTTTTGTGGAACGCTAATTTAGCATAAATTATTGTAACACTCTGAACTGACAGTGCCCAATTATTGCCTCTTTATAGAACAAATGCATTCACACATTTTAAAGGAAATCAAATCCAAGTATGCTATAAATATAAATAATTTGTTTTGCTCTTCATGGAATCATAGAAATAGAGGTCATATAGGTCAGCATTCCACTTGAGGCAGGACTATTGCCAACACCAGATCAGGTCAGCTGTGGCTATGCTTAGCCAAATCTTGAAAAACTTCCAAGGATAAAGACTCCACAGCCTCTCTGGGAATTATCTTCCAAGACTTCACAATTCTCACAGTGGAAAAGCTTTTCCTGATACCAAACCTGAACCTCCCTAACTGCAGTTCAGAGACATTGCCACTTGTCATAACATTGTGCACTTCCAAGAAGAGTATTTTTCCTTTACTAACAATTTACCAGTTGCATTTTTTCAATGTCATCTATGACAGTCTGCATCACAGGGAAGGAATGTTTTTCTTTTGGGGAAGGTCATGGTTCAAGAATGTCATGAGGTGAGGGCAGCGGTTTCAACTTGTAGTCCCAAGATTTCTGACAATTCCTGGGTGTTTTCCAGGCATTTAAAAAGTATATAAACAATAATAATAATAATAATTTAAAAAATCCAGTAGTCTTTGACCCATCATGCAAAGTCTGAACTTCCATTAAAAAAAAAAAAAAAAGTGAAGAGGTCTGCTGAGTGAAGCAAAAATTATTAGAAAGGTTGTTACAGTGAGCTCTACTCCAGTTCTCAACCATACTAACACTTCCTCTTAGATCATAAGCAAATCATCTGAATTCTGTAGGATTTGCTCTTCACTGTAAAATTAAGCTATGGCACTTTATCTCAGTAAAGTGTTGTGAAGACAAATTTTATTTCTTTTAGCAAGTCTCATAAACTCAGAAATTTCAAAGATGGAGCCAAGTAACAAGCCTAGCAAGACAGGCAGAACTCTTTGAAAATGTCTTGAAGATAAAGAATCTGGGGGTTTGTTTGGGTTTGGGTTTGGGTTTTTTTTTCCCTGTAGGCAATAGAAGCTTCACATTTGACTTCACTAGGAACAATTGACCGATGGAGTAAAACAGTACAGTGAGTCATGTGTTAAAGTGGGAAAGTACTAGATAAAGGTTAGCGTTTGGAAAGCACAGAGGCACATCTCCTCACTTCTTGTGATGTGAGAAATAGCCTTGAGCAAATCACTTCTCTGTCCTTTCCCTCATCTTGCTGCAAAAGTGGAAAAAAAACCTGTTCACCTCTTATATAAAGTACTATGTGGAGGACAAGTGTGTTATAAAAGCTAACAGTATGACAGCATGACAAAACCACCAAACATAAATAGAAGGCAATGGCATTGAAATACTTAGCTTTATCCAGTCTTTTTCTTTTTTCTTGAATGGTGTGTGGAATAATGACTATAAGATCTCTTGTCCAGTAAGTCGACATCTCTGTATAAAGGCGTGAAAGGCTATTGTCATTAGAGGTTTTTCTTTTCCAAGTATTTCAGGAAGAATTTGATGGACATATCACTGGTGTTCACTTGGTACATTACAAAATGCAGGAATTGCAAACACTGTATTTACTTTAAGATTTCATTATGATATACTGTCCAAAGGAGCATTAGAGAACATTTTGGACACAAGATAGATGTTTTATTTTGCTAACTCCAGAACAACACTGTAGAATACATTACTGAAAAAGACTAATGGATATTTAATCAAGATTATGCTAAACATTCATATAGGCTTCCTAGGACTCTTTCCAGTATTTTTGCTCATCAGGAGGCAAGAATAATTTTCTGTACCTCCATTTTTTTCCTCTGATGAAAGTTTAAACAGATTTCCATTCTTACCTGAGAGTATATCAGTCATAAACTTATGTAAAAACTTTCCTTTACATCATCAGGTAGCACTTAGATGACATACCTCTTCCATAAAGATTTAATCAAACAAACATTAACAATATAAAATAGAGGAAATAGTAGTATCCACCCTGAGTATTTAGACTCAAATTTCTTCATGAATTTTGAAGAAAAAATGAAATGGTTACAGCTGACACTCATAGCTGTACTGGAAACCATCTTTATTTTCTTAAAAGACTGTTCCATTTTAAATAGACTTATATTCTGTTATTTAACTCTTTCTGAACTGTTCCTTTAGCTGATGCTATAAAGTTGACTCAATGATCGTGAGTAATTCTTCTAAGTTACACATCCATGAAACAATGAAATTACAATTTTGCACCTGTCTTTATGATCATGTCTAGTCAAAAGTAGTTAAGAAGTTTTTGCTCAGCTAGCCATACGGCAAGATCACAGAACAGCAGTGAAATGTACACTTTGGTCTGATTGTAGCGTGGCCGTGTGAAGCCCAACAAGACTGCACCAGAGCGTTTTTGCTCTCGAATTAAAATCTTGCTGTCAGCGTCAGACTAAAGTAATTGAGACACTGCGCAGGAGAAGAAAAGTAACCTTTCTAATCGAAGAGGTGGGAGATGAAACTCAAGCAACCTCAAATTGCATGTCATCTTCCCTTATATTTAAAGCATAAATGCATTAAATATAATCAAAATATTTATTTCTTTTTAATTGGCTTCTGCAATAGCACATACCTTGACTCCCATTATTTTCTGAGTTGTTTAAATCTGATTTTTGTAAAATCTTTTTTGTATGGATGTTATCTGTGTTTGCTTTTTTGCCTTTTATTCCCTGTAGAGCTCTTGAATACAGCAGACAATTTGAACAAAATAGTGAAAAAGATATGTCAAAGATTAGAAAATCCCATTACAGAAGGGAAAATGATAAAGAGCCCGTGTATTTCTTAACTGACAGACTGCAAAAACCAGTACAGTATCAGAAAATCTACACTGATATTCAACATCCTGATGTAAATCCATAACTTAGGGTTAGCTTAATTGTAGTCCCCATTAACATATTTCTGACAAAGGGAGGATGCACTGCTGGATTTATTTTATTTGCTGAGGTAGAGAAATGTTGATGTTCAGAAAAGTTAAATAGTCAAACGATTTGTAGCTTTTACTAAATAATTTTAAATTTGAAAATTGTGTACCTTAATCATTGAGATAGGAAAAAAGACGCTATTTGACCATCTCTTTTCTCTGAATAGAGTCTATAACACATCATAACTCTAACCTAAGAATCAAAATGTTCTGTTTCAGGAATGTTAAAGTTGAATCTATAACTGTTCCCAATTTAGAATTGGGGGCGGGGTGCTAATCCAATTCTTCCTAAATTACCAGATATTTTTGCTTGTTGGCTTTTCTGGTGAGTGCAAGATTTGCCAACAAAAACAATAACAATATTCATCTCTACTTCAGAATATTTCTCCATTTTAAGGACTGGAAGAAAGGACAAATTCAGCTAAAGTGGTGCAGAAATCCAGGGGATCTTCTGGTACTGAGCTGAATTCAGTTTTAGAGACAGCCTAAAGCTTCTCATAAATCACAATTGCTTGTTTTGAGAATCTCTAAATTGAAGGTCTGTGTGTTCAAGGATGTTTGTTATTCAAGAGACTAAACATTTACAGAGTAGTAGCTACATTCTCAAAGTTAACGTCAACACTGGATAACACTGAGTTAAGGCAATTTAAAAACTTCTGGTTTTTTAGTCTTCTCCTCGAATACCGTAAAGTAACATCTTAGCTGGCCAGATCTTCTTGCTTATGTTGAATATTACTGATTGATTATTGTGTCTAAAATGTTATCCTATTGTTACAAAGCCTGTGGCCTATTTCCTAGGCTGGTCCATAAAAGTAAACATATATACAAAATTAATCTTAAGTTATTGTAATATTCAAATAATTTTAAAATGGAGCTTTGTCCTCTCTCATCCCTACTGATTTTGGGGTACCAAACAATTCTGAGAACTGATGCAGAATCTGGTCCCTGTTCAGTTCTCCTGTTGAGTAATTTTTTTGTAACTTCCCCTCAATTATATAGGGCAAACAGCACTTTCAGGGTGTGCACTTTCAAGGTGTGCAGGTACTTGCTCACTGGCTGTTAGACAGCGAACCCGGGCAATTTTGCTCAGATGATGGGACTGCCTCCTGCTAATTCCTGCTGCCAGCAAAACAAGCCTATTGATGTTTAGCTGCTCAGCTCCAGCAGATTCAAATGCTGTCCCTATTGCAATTCTTACTGCTAGTCTCAAAGGGAACAATGTTTGTAACAGGACTCACCGTAACAAGGAACATAAGCAAGTGAAATCAAACTGTAGCCAGGAAAATCCTCAAGCCCATGGTCAGAGAAGAGTGATTGGCACTACATCGCATACAAAACAAATAGGTTTTCCAGTGACTTTTTTTCCTTAGATGTATGAATCCTAAGAGATGCTTTTTTTAATACGATTTTTTTTCTCAGTCCCAGGCATCTAGTGCTCCCTTCGTGAAGGAAGAGAATTTACAATTAAATTGAAAGTCATAGCCAGTGGCGATGAAACAGGTACCACTCAGTTAAGTTTGCCATGATAATTTCTGACTATAAATCATGTATTTTGCTAAGTGAAATTTTGTCAAACTTGAATCCATGCATTCCTTGTTCAAATGCAAAGGAACTGGCGTGAACCACCAACTAGAAATGATGGGGGACTGAATTAATAGAGTTTCTTTCCAAAGCTGAACCACAGCCTCCAAATTATTATTTTAATTCTTAAAACCTGTACAATTTCCCAGTTATGATTACTTTTTTTCTAAGGTGGACAGTCCCCCGGGCTTAGGATAGGAAAAACTTAATCAAACTGATAATTAATTTGAGAATCTAGATTTTTCCCTTCATTCATGATAAAAGTTAGGTGACTGCATGAACAGTCCCACTGAAACCCCCAGGGATGCTACAAGAGGGAAGTATTGTTAACTTGTTAATGGCACTACTGCCTGATTTCAGCGTTTCATTTAAAGAACACGTGGATTCCCATCAGCCACCTTGGAATCAAAAATCTCACTTCCCATTGCCAAACCTCTGCAATAGTACTGTAGCTGTGTTAGTCTTGTGTTTAATGAGTTGGGTATGGGATTAGTTATGTTAGTTATTTAGATCACTATTAGCAATTTAAACTTCGCTCATTTGCACCATAAATGAAACCCTTGTTGGAGCATAGGGGAAAAACTGAATTTCCTTTCCAGCTGCAATAATATCTGTAAAGATTACAAATTTGACATTTGCAATCATCAAATGAGCAGCTGCATTAAGAAAGAAGCATGTGTGAAAATAGCAGGATAACTGAGAAATACAAATTGAAAAGTCTCTAAAACTCTCAGTCCTCATTTATTTAAATTTATTTATTCAGCAAGAATACAAATTCTGGTTATGCATGGACTAATTCCTCTTCTCATCAAACTCTGGGAAGCCAAAATAACTCCAGCTTTTATCCCTGGCAGGGTGATGTAATTGGAAGCTGGAATTGCTCCACAGTCTTAGTTTTGCTTTAGATAATTATTTTTTCTTAGGATAGCAAGACTTTGAAGCCATTAGCTCACGAACCTGACAGCCCAGACACCCTAACAAGTGTCTCTGGTGGGTTATGTCATGCCAGCTGACATGTAGTAACTTTTCATGTATATGTTCTTAGCCCTCAGCATTGGCGAGGCTTAGCTTATTGTGCAAAGAGGTTTAGATAAAACTATACTAACTTGTATCCCCTTAGGTTAAGGTCACGTCCATAAACAGGTACCAAAGTTCAGCTGATGCACAGTAACTTCCTAAGTGGTGGCAACTTGCTCATGTGTCTAAGCAGCTCTAGAACTATGTTACCTGTCTTTGCTTCCTTCAGTCAGCTGCACCCCTGTTCTCTGCAATATGCTACATCCGTATAGCAAAGCCATAACTCTAACTGCATGGGAAAAAACAACCTGAACATTTGGACTCCATACCTTTTGTATGTCTGGAGACATACTGGAGACATACTGTCTGGAATGCTGAACGTTAGCATGAACTTTGAATGGCTGATGATTAATTCTTTTTCATGGTGCAAAAAAATGAGCCCCAGCTTTCATACCTTGTATTAATTATCCCCCAGTTGTGCAGACAGAAAGCATCTCTCCTTATTCAAAACTACAATGGTACTACTTTGATCTGTCACATTTTACTCAAGTAAAATTGAATAATCAACTCGGATAACCCAATATCTGCCTCAGGTGATGCCAAAATGATGGGAATGGTGTGTTCCATTCATCACAGATAAGAAGAGAGGAAAAACATTCCTCTTCTGTAAAGATATGACTCATCACCCTGAGGATTCTGTGTGATTCTGTGATTCTCTGATCACAGGTAGAATTCATACCTTTGCAGAATAGTATGGTCTTTCAGCTACTGATTGAGTCTTAACTAAGCCCAAGTTAAAGGGTTGAAGGGACACATATGCTTATGCGATGATGTGACATTAAGCTTATGAACGATTCTAGATGTTCTTTTTGTTTAAAAAAAAAATAAAAAAAGCTATCACTGAGGGACATGCATTTGAGATGTTACTTTGCAGTTTGAGTGTGTTTTAATTCATCTTCAGAACATTAGTTATGAAGTTTCTGGGGTAAAGATTTATTTGATTCAAATTCAAACTGGCAAAGGCTTTTAGAGTAGCAGACACACCTGTGGAGTTCTGCTGGTGTTTCTGAAGTCTAAAGATCTTGATGTATAATTATAATGCCAGAGCCACATAAAAGCAGGCCAGTAAAGTTTAAACAGGGTGCAGAAATACGAGCTCTTTTTAGAGCGTTCTGTCCAAATATCATTGGTTTTGATTAAAGCTAGTTTTATTCTCCTCATCCTATAGCAAAATAAGTGAAGATCTTCACATGCTCAGCACGGCAGCTTGGCTGTTTCTACCTAGTAACATTCAATCTCTGGTAAGATGTTCCTGGAAAACTAAACGAGTGTGGTTTTGCTGCTTGAAAGATACCATTACATCAGCACATTTTCTTCTGTCTCCACGTGCTTTTACAATCCTCTGAAGTAGATCTCAAGAATAAGACATCCTTTCATACACAGTTTATCATAACAGTGTTTCAGAGTGGGAGTCATTTTAAATTTAGACTAATCCTGTGGCCAAGTAGGCTATCTTCACCTGCTCCCTATACAGTCAAAGAGGAGATATTACCTCTCTAAGACTTCCGTCTCACACACATCCTAAGGGACATGTATACATCAGGATACAAAAGGCACATCTAGATGCCCTGTATTATTTCTTTTCTGACAATCTGACAATAAAAGTGGTGCAAATGACTAGGTTAAACCAGACTCGAACTTCAGGGAAATAAAGTTACAGGAGATAAATCTGACTTTCCATATCTATTTTCAGTCAATAGCCATAAGTGATAACAGAATCATAAGTTTTGCCTTATGGCAATATAGGCAATTACTGTGTTTAGTATTCCCACTGTGTCTTGCCTCAAAAGAAAAGTTATGCTTGGTCTATATTAATTGATTCAGACTCAATTCTATGTACAAACCAACCACTCATCTTTCGCATTTGGAATTATATTTATTGTTTTTCAGCTAAGATCTTTGCTGATGTCTGAATTGTGTTTCGTTGTATTTGTTACATTTCTCTTCCAAAACAAAAAATTAGTTGAAAATGCATGGATATCACTGTTCGAGTAATCTCTACTTTTTTATTTCGTCTTTTCAATATTAAATGAAGTCAGGATCAATTTTGCCCAGCTTCAGATAGATACACATTTGGGGTTTATGTATAGACAAGCATTTATATATCTGGTAACTCAGTGGCAGTTCTCAGTGGCAGACCAAGAGTGTGGTTGGATCAACCTTCGGTCTGCTATGGGACCTCTCTGAGTCAATGTCTGTTGACACGTCCTTTGCAATTCGGAGTGTCCCAAGTGCTTTGGAGGAACCAGAGTTGAGGCAATAGACCAAAACCTAGTTCTCCGAAGAAGCAGATGTAAAAAATACTTGCTATAGCTAATATCACTGCTAGCAAGATGTCACTAGGAAGTTACACTTTGACAAAACTGTATGGGAGCAAAGTTAAACGTCTATCTCAGTAACTTAGGAGAAGCTTTCCAAATTTTGTCTCATGCTTAGATGTAACTCTGCTACCACAACAATAAGCCACAGACAGCTTCTTGTCCCTTCCACCACCTCTTCTGTCCTCTTCTTCTCCCACCTGCATGTTGTAAATGTAATTACTCTCCTTGCTGGAGCACAAGAACAAAGCAGTGCTGTCAGTCCAGGTCCCATCCCAGCACAGGGAACCCTACTACTTACTTCCAAGCAGCCATGGCTGGGGGCTTCAGAATTTTCTTGCCATGTACAAAATAAAAATTATACTTCTGAAAAAATATAATCTGTTACCATTCACTATGAATGGTCAAAACTGGCATCTTGATTTTTATTATCACAGGATTCATATATGTATTATTGCTTCAGTCAGGCAATATTCTGAATGCTTTAAGTTACTTAAAGTAATCAGTATAAATACATATAGTCAAATACTAGTGAATTTTAACTAAAACTGGTCTGAAATTAATACATGAATCTTTACACAATACAAGGGAGACAATGATTTAAAAGAAAAAAAAATCTCAAAGTACTTACTATAAAGTAAAAAACAAATTTCCCATTGCTCCCCAATCTTTGCAATGAAGGCAGCTGAGGTTGCCAGTACTGTAAAGCCTGAAAGATTCAAAATGTGAATCTAAATGTCATGGCATATATTTGGAGGTTTTTGTTAAAAACACAGGAAGGAAAAAGGTTTGAAGGGTGTGCTTCATCATGAGTATGTGGGCTGGGGACATACTTTGTCCCTGCTGCAAATGTAGATACAGCATCTTTTTCACTTAACACAGTGCTCTCCTTCAATTAATAAAAGGCATAAAAAGCCCAGGTTAAGTGGGCATGTACCAGAACAGTATGTACAGATGGTAACTAGGATTTAAGCACTGACAGAACAGGAATGTAGCACACAGCATTGCAAGACTAATTACACTTTTCAGGGCGCTTCCACTCATCATCCTGCTTGCCAGCAGAAGGAGGTGAGGGACAGGTTACTTTTCGTTTTGGTACATCACAATGGAGTAGGCACAGCAGCCTTCAGAGAGCTCTGAAGCATTCACTCAGCAGTCGTACCTCTGCGCTGGAGCAAAACTTTGTGCCACCTCAGTTTATAGCTTAATCATAATTAGTGGCATTGTCAAAAAATAATTCATAAGTGTTTATTTTTCCCCCCAGACAGATAATTAGATTTATACATACAAAGCTGAAGGCAGTTTGCTCTTCAGAATGCAAAGATTAAAATATCTCTGTAAAAGTTTAAATTATTTTTTTATACATACAGTTAGCATAAGGATTCATGTAATCAGAAAATATTTACTTATAGGTGTCTTGCACATACACACATGGAAATAAAATATTGTTTGGCCTGGGTTTTCAAAAAGGTTTTTGCTATTCTGCTCATAGGGTGAAGGAAAGTTCCTCCTTCTTCAAGCTTAGCATTGGCCTACAAATATAGAACTAGAAGGTCCATGGTGCGTGCCATGGGACCATTTGTCCAGTCCCAGTATTGAATAGGGAATGGCAAGCCTAACAGATTTGGCGTGGACTGTAGAAAAAGTAGACAATCTAGGAAAAACATTATGTCCCTTCATTCATAAGAGGTTAAAACCAGAAGAAAGTGTTTATTTGATTAGTTCCCCAGAAGTTTCACAAGGCTTTTCCAGAAGGGCAGGTCTGGAGAGCTCAGCGGGTGCAGCACTGCTGGGACTGACGCCAGGAGGGCACTTAAAGTAGAGCCAGAGGACAAATATAGGGCTGTGTCCTCCTGCCAGAGCAGAGTGAACCATCGCATTCCGCATGGCAAGCTCTTCCAGCAATCTCTTTGTTGAGAAACTAATGCTTCATTTCGAGAAAAAAAAAAATATATATATCTGAGCGTAACAGTGGTTAAGTGTTCTCTCTTGGGTGAGTTTTATAGCAGCAACAAAGACTTTACCTTACTTGAATTTTGTTATGTATTATGTCTTATAAATAACTACCTAATATCTCTTAACAACCAAAGAATGAGTACCCCATTAAAAATGAGTTACTAGGAGAAGGCAGCAGCACAGAGCTGAAGGTATTAAGCTGTATGGAGAGTAGATGGCCTGATAAAACCTTCTTGGCAGAGAAGTGATTCAGGTGTTTCACATGTCACCTTCAGTTCTAATGTTGATTAAAGAACTGTGTGTGATTTTTTTTTTAATCCATCTAGCAAGCCTATTTATGTTCTTTTCACTGAATAAGACCAGAAAAAATCTTATACCCTGGTTCTGAAATTCTCCTTCTCATCTCTCACCAAGAGAAGGAAAGACAAACAATATGTTCTTGTGCTGACTTTGTGCTTTTCTGCACAGCCTTAAGTTACACTCAGTCTTAGCAAATTTATCATGTCATGTAGATGAATTTAAGAGGTATTACCATCTCATCAAAAATATTAATGTTAAGAAGCAAAGGGAGGTCTCTTTTAGGTCCCTAAAAACTGTGTAGTGTTATTTATGTCACCCTAGAATAACCTAGATCCTTGGAGCACCGGTTTAGCACCTGAATCCCAGACAAAATATACTTACCTTTATAAAGTAAGGTAGAGGTTCAGGCTGTACTAGCTAAATGAAAAGGATGCTAAAGGGAAACTATGTGATGACATTGCTATATAATCTAAATATTTAGACGGAAATAGCTCCTGAATCTGTTGTGCTTATTGAATTTCATAAAAGGTTTCATTATGAACGGTGGGATGAAAGCAAGATCTAACTCTGCTTTACAGAAAAGCAGGTGCCAACAAGAGATTGGGATTTACATTCTTTTCTTGTGTTTAGATTTCTAATTTTTGCCTTTCAAAAGAGCTGTCATTGCTACTCTGCTTTGGCAATGGAAAGTGTGGAGGTTCCCCCTTGTAGTCAGTAAACTGCTGCTAACCCATCGACTCAGGATGAATTTTTATTCTTCAGGATGGGTTTCATACTTTCATGGGTTTCGTGGTTTGTCTGCCTGAAAATGAAGCAGATTTGTATTTTCGAGCTACCTGGAGAATATACCTGGCTGATTCGCAATATGAGTACCATCTGCTCCTGCAATTCTGCCTTGCAAAAAGAAACTGAGGTTTACTGGGCTGAGAGTACAAGCGTCTGGAGATAACAAATGGTGAGACCTGGATTCTAGTTTTAGTCACGAAGGCTACTATACTTTTTTTCCCTACATTGTATGCATAAACATTCTTTTAAGTAGGGATCGGAACCTGTAATTCCCTGGTCAGATCCTAAATTACTACTTATAGCATTGGCAGGGTTTCTGCACTGGGCACAGAGCATGTCATAGAATAATTTATTGGAGAATTTAATGGACTTGCCTAAAATTGACTTGAATATCTTGTAGAATTTCCTTCTACAGCTGTCCAGCATTTTTAATTTGAGCTTTTTGTCAAATTAATAATTTCTAAAAATAGTCTTAATCTTATTTTTCACTCTGGCATAGTATTTCTTTTATTATTGCCTTCAAGCTTAAAATAGCACAAAGAATAAATGGACACAAACACATGGTGAATATTAGCCCATTAACTAGTTTAAATAACTCCTAAAAATACTGCAGAACATTGACTCTTAATGAATTTTGAGAGGAGATTGGTTTTAACTGGATATGTTTGCTGCTATATATTTCAAAAAAGAAAAAATGTGGATAAAGGTATACCGCAGCCATAACACACCACTTCTAAATTCAGTTATTATATTTTAAGCAATTATATTTTGGTTTTAAATTTTATATAATATGTAACATTTTATATGTATATACATATATAATACATTAGTATATTTTCATATGTTTTATATATGGTTATATGTCCTGCCAGAAGAGCATAATCTTTAATCCATAGCTCACACTTGTCAACTTGATTTAGCCTGTAAGTCAAGGTTATCAAGTTTTATCATCATAACAATGGAACAGTGTGATACAGTTAAGAATAAAATCTCTAGATTAGAGTTATTTTCATGCCCACATAATTTTGTAAGAGTTTTATTCTTTATTTTCTGGGACATTCAAATACTTTGATCCTGTACGTGGTTCTTAAATACACCATACGCCTGTAGTTCTTTCTAACCACCTACTGAAGTTAACTGCTCCCTCAAGAACTCTTGGGAAATTGGTCTCAGGACAAAAGCGGAAGCAAGGCATGTTTTCATGGGTCCTTTGCTCCATCTTCTGCACCTATAGCAAAACTCTGCCTTGACTGCAGGTGACAACACTGCTAGAGATGCTTTATCTAACAAGGTAAAACCTAACAGTGTTAAAGCTTTTGCTAAACAAAAGTTGCTGACTTTGTTTAGAAAATCAAAAACTTAACACAGAGGGTGAAGACAGGAGAGTCTGTTCAGTGGCTTAGGGTGGCGAATGGAAGAAGGGGTGAAAAGCAATATTTCCGGGCCACCACCCTGAATTCTCTTGTTCCCTCCCTAAATAACACTCAAGTGTTGTTTAGGTGCTTTAAGGTATGTCAGGCCATGAGCAGGCGGCATGACACTGAGGACATGTCCAGATTTGCTACCTGAATCGCTGTATTTCAGCAAAAAGAAATCCTACACTGCATAAATTCTTCTGGCCATCCAATGCCATTTTCCCTTGTTTCCACATTAAACAGTGAATCAGATGCTGTTAATCAACTATTAGTGACTTCCATTTAGCACTGCCAGTTAGCTTTGAGGGAGGATCTGAACTTGTTTTTTAGACCACTTTAATTTTTTCCCTTCTTAACAAGGGCTTTGCTCTTAGTACTGCTATTATTTGAAAGCTGTGCTGAAGAATTACTGTGAGTCTTAAGCACTTGGTCAGGCAGCATGTTCTCTGCCCTGTTGATTCATATCACTTTGGCTCAGCAAAAGCAGAACTGCTTGCTGTACATGTGATCTGAGGATCGCAGACTGCTCCGTCTTGAATCTCAAATAAAAAGCATTAAGAAAACACAGCAAATATGTAAATGTGCTTTCACCTCATTTTTCATGCTCATACTTGCTCTGAAGAAGAGTAGCATCTCTTAAGGGAATTCAGGTGCCCAGCCTGAGAAGCGATTTTCAGGGGAGGGCACTCTTTTGCAATTAATGTATATCATGCCCTCAAATTCAAAGCACAGATTTCCATAGAGAACACTTCCTACAGCAGACCAGTGCATCACGCAGCATAGTCACAATACGGTTACTTGTGCACATATATATGCATAAACAGTATTTTATTAACTCCAAAAAAAGTTGGATGGAATAAGTATATTACAAATCTTTGATACTTTCCATGTATTTCTACCTTAAGATGAAATATTACCTCTTTTCTTATGTGTGTTTTTGACTTTAATTAGTTTTTTTCCAAGGAAAGGAATTCATATCCACAGCCAGTCTTGAAAAAATCCACCTGAATCAGGTATATAGACACTGTAATTTAAATTAATAAGAATGCCATTTTAACAGTCATAGAAATGTAAGGAAAATGAGGACTAAATTTGGAGCTTCTTGGTCTTTAATAAAATTTAAATACAGTGCTATTTTTCAAAAGTGAGCTCTGCTTTTGATGGTAATCATCCCCATGTTGGTTAGAATTTAGGGTGACCATTAGTCTCTGCCTGAGCTTTACACATTTCCCCTGGCTCTCAGCTCTGTGCTAGGCTGACATCCAATCTCGGTCACACCAGTGCCAAACAGATATAATTACATTGAGCAGGGCTGGGTGACACCAAGCAATCACAAACATCAACTCAGCTGTGTGTGCTATTACATCAGGTATAAACATCTCCACACCTAATAATATCACAGACACAAACACCTTCCACCTGTTTTTTCTCACTCTGGGGACATGCCTACATCAGGCAAAGATCCTGGACTTGCTTTGCCCATGCAAAAATGAATCTGGGTACCAGTGTGGCCACACTAGTCCAGTGCTGCACCCAAGCTGCAACAGGGTGGCACGGTGTCACCCTAATGTGGCACGCTGCTTTCCATGGGGGCTTTCAGACTCCAAAAACAGGGCAGAGATTTTGCACACAGCTACCCATACAAACAGGTCCTAAGTACTTTGGGTGCACTTCTGTTAATGAATTAAACAGAGACTGGGCAGAGGTGTCAGAGCAGCAATGTGGCCGTTGCATTTTTACACTGACAGAGCAATTCCTGCACCGTTTTGGTACAGACAGTCTCCCACATGATCCCAAGGTACAATTTGGGAATGGACACAGACCAAAGACCATTCCTACAAGCAATTTGAGAGGAATCACCCTGTCTTTGGACCCAAGACAGTTTAGTAATATACAGTCTGATCATGCCGCCTATGGTCACAGAAGCAAAAAGCATACCCTAGCACTGTTTTAGTTTATGAGAAGAGATTTAATTCCTGATACCACTCCACCCATGAATTATAAGTCTTGAAGCAGTAACGTGCAGATTTCTTTATCCTGCCAAAGTTGCAGCATGGTCTAAGAGTGGCTACGCAATGATTTGCTGGCTTTGTACACGCAGAATTCCCTTTGCGGCCTGGAAGCAGGCTATTGCACACACTTAACACTGATTTAAGGAGCTGATGTCACTCCCGCTGACATCAATGGAAAGATTCTCACTGATTTCGTAAGAGGGGAATCATGGCCCAGGTAGCGCAGAAAGGTGCAAGGCCCGAGAAGTTCTCCAGGGAAAATATTCTTGCCACCAATGGCAGTAAGAGAAAGCAAGCCCTAGATACACATTTATAATAAAGCAAGGTCTAAACATGCACACAATGAATTGGATGCCTCAGTTCCCAGGTCAATATATTGGCAGGAGCTTTTTTTTCTCTAGTCTAGTTCAGAACATAGCCATAAACTTTTTTCCATTTTAAACTTTCCTGTCCTAACCACAAATCGTTCCAGCTGAGTAAAGTGAACTGATAAATCTGTCTCTTTTGTTATTATACCCGATTGATTAGTTCTGCTTCATCTTGCAGAGGGTGTACATGAAGAAGTACCTTTTTGGTAACTAGGTGTAATACATTGCAGGTTGAAAATAATATTGAGTGTAAATGTAAAATTTTTATCTGATTCATTTCAAAAGTACAATAAATGGTATTTTCCACATGCAGATACAGTCATCACCATTAGGAAACGACTTCTCATCATTCAACATGTCTTTTAAACTTTCGTGCATTTTTTGCAATGTTAAGGGTTGAAAATGCTTTTTTACAGTGGACATCAAAGCCAACTGACTTATAACCACATCCTAGGTGGGATGATGATTAAGACTCAGTAAGTAAGCTAGGTGAAAAATGACAATTAGGTGAATAATGACAATAGGGCAATTCTTTAACTGTAATACAGGAAAAGTCGTGCTTTTCCACGATAACTTCCTGCTGGATATTTCATAAATTGAAGCATACGAGAACTGATGTCAGCATAAGGACTCATGCAACAGCTCTGTCGTGTACGGCAGAAGTTTCCTCACAGGAATGCCACAACCTTAAAATTTGCTCCTGTCTATAAAATCAAGTACTCTGAATGTGATCTTCAGGACATGCTGATAAAACCCATTTTAACACCAGACATTTCCACTGAGGAAGATTTTGAAGGCACTCGAGGGAACTGTAATCATTATAGTAAAGAATTACTGTTGGGGTTGAGAACGGAAGGGAATAAGGTTTGTGATGGATTACCTGAAATTCCTTCACTTGGAGTGTAATTGTATGTTCTTGTGGAAGCATGGAGATATGGGCCCTTTTGGGGGCCTTTATAAAATCAAAGCAAACACAGAAAAATAAAACCATGGATGAGCTAGGGTTCTTTTGCTCATAGTATCATAGATTGCCAGCAGCAAAAGTTGCAAGGCTTTTCACTTGAAAAACCAAACTCTAGTTCTGTGATGACAGCTGGCCCTAATTCACTCTCAGTTTTCCATCTGCACTATTCACAGTACCATTTACTGAAGTCTCCCAAACACACAGCTGCAGAAGCAGCTGCTTTGAGAAAACTAAAAGACTTTAAAACCTCAACCAAGGCCCTTAAAAGAAGCAGATAAAAGAAGAACCCAGCTAGAGCCAATGTAGCCCTTAGGTAATTCCTTCCTTGGGGCTGCTCTGAATTACTCCAACCTATAACAGAACCCTACAAGACAGAAAGTTCAAACGAATACTGCCAAGCACAGGGATATCCCAAGACTTCTCTCTTCAGCAGTATAACCATGCTTGTGAGACATAACTTGTCCCATAACCAACAGTGACTGCTGTGTGGAAATCCTTAATCAGGAAAAATGATTTTCCTTCCTGCCTTTGCTGCTGAGCCAGCGTACGTGGGCATAATGGACAGAGAAGTCTTGCTCTACATCGACATCATATGGCTCTTCTGTGGATTAATGCCTTATCAGCACAAAAAGCACAAAATGAAATTAGCTTGTTTTGTGGCAGAAATCCTGTTCTCACTCCTTTGTTGAATAAGCATATCCGGCTCCAGATGCATGAATTTAGATGGAAGATTGCCTAGGGCCAGAAGGAGATTTGCACTTCTTTTGCTGCTAGAGTTACCATGCATCCACGGTCAGCAGCATCCATCTCAGTCCTCATCCACGCCAGCAGTCACTGTAAACAGTGTAAGATGCCTACCTCTCAGTCACAACGATCACCTCCGCACCCTGGAGCCTCCTGCATGCAAAGTCAAGGGGAGAGGTGTGCAGCAGTCACACTGTGCTGGCTTCTTCAGCAACATTTTGTTCGGATCAGGAATGCATTTTTAAAGCTGTGGTGGTTTCACCTCGGCTGGACACCAAGTGGCCACCAAGCTTCTCTATAACTCTTCCTCCTCAGGTGGACAGGAGGAGAAAAAATCATAGAATCCTCATGGTTGGAAAGGACCTTTGAGATCATCGAGTCCAACCATACATGCACCAAAAAAAAACCCAGAACCACTCAACAAAAAAAACTCCAACAACCTACAATCTCTGCCACTAGAGCATGCCCTGAAGTGCCAAATCTAGACATTTCTTAAATACCTCTAGGGATGGTGACTCAACCACCTCCCTGGGCAGGCTGTTCCAGTGCCTGACCACTCTTTCAGTAAAGTAATTCTTCCTAATATCTAACCTAAACCTCCCCTGCCGCAGCTTCAGACCATTTCCTCTGGTCCTGTCATTATTCACCTGGGAGAAGAGGCCAACACCCACCTCTCTCCAACCTCCTTTCAGGTAGTTGTAGAGGGCAATGAGGTCTCCCCTCAGCCTCCTCTTCTCCAAGCTAAACATGCCCAGCTCCCTCAGCCTCTCCCCATACGACCTGGTCTCCAGAGCCCTCACCAGCCTGGTAGCTCTCCTCTGGACACGCTCCAGCACTTCAATGTCCCTCTTGTACAGCGGGGCCCAGAACTGAACACAGCACTCGAGGTGAGGCCTCACCGGTGCCAAGTACAGAGGCACCATCACTTCCCTGCTCCTGCTGGCCACGCTATTCCTGATACAAGCCAGAATGCTGTTGGCCTTCTTGGCCACCTGGGCACACTGCTGGCTCATGTTAAGCTGGCCGTCCACCAGCACCCCCAGGTCCTTTTCTGCCGCGAAGCTTTCCAGCCACTCTGCCCCAAGCCTGTAGCGTTGCTTGGGGTTGTTGTGACCGAAATGCAGGACCCGGCACTTGGCCTTATTAAACCTCATACAGCTGGCCTTGGCCCATCCATCCAGCCTGTCCAGGTCCCTCTGTAGAGCCTTCCTACCCTCCAGCAGATCAACCCTCCCACCTAGTTTGGTGTCACCTGCAAACTTACTGAGGGTGCACTCAATCCTCTCATCGAGATCATTGATAAAGATATTAAAACTGGCCCGAAAACTGAGCCCTGAGGGACACCACTGGTGACTGGCTGCCAAGAGGATTTGACAAAAGGCTCGTGGGTTGACTTAAGGACACAGAGATCACTCAGCAATCACCAGCCAAGTCACGGGCAAAATAGATTCGACTTGGGGAAATTAAATTTATTACTAATCAGATCAGAGTAGAGAAAATGAGCAATAAAACTAAATCTTCAAACACCTTCCCCTCACCCCTCCCTTCTTCCCAGGCTCAACTTTACTCCTTATTTTCTCTCCCTTCTCCCCCCGAGTGGCACAGAGGGATGGGAAATGGGAATTGTGGTCAGTTCATCACACGTCTCTGCCGCTCCTTCCTCCTCAAGGGGAGGACTTCTCACACTCTTCCCCTCCTCCAGTGGGGGGCCCCTTCCATGGGAAATCGTCCTTCATGAACTTCTCCAAAGTGGGTCCTTCACACGGGCTGCAGTTCTTCATGAAATGCTCCAGCATGGGTCCCTTCCAAGGGTGTAGTCCTTCAGGAACAGACTGCTCCAACGTGAGTCTTTTCCATGGGCTGACAAGTCCTGCCAGCAAACCTGCTCCAATGTGGGCTCCTCTCTCCTTGGGTCCACAGGTTCTGCCAGGACCATACTCCAGCATGGGCTTCCCACGGGGTCACAGCCTCCTTCAGGCATCCACCTGTTCCGGCATGGTGTCCTCCACGGGCAGTAGGCAGATATCTGCTCCGTTGTTAACCTCCATGGGCTGCAGGGGGAAAGCCTGCCTCACCATCATCTTCACCACAGGCTGCAGGGGAATCTCTGCTCTGGCACCTGGAGCACCTCCTCCCCCTCCTTCTACATTGGCCTTGGTGTCTGCAGAGTTCTTGCGCTATTCTCACTCTGCTCTCCGGCTGTTGTTGAGCAGCAGGCTTTTTTCCTCTTCTTAACTATATTAATTCCGGAGGCACTACTACTGCTGCTGATGGGCTCGGCCTTGGCCAGCAGTGGGTCTGCCTTGGAGCCGGCTGCATTGGCTCCATCAGACATGTGGGAAGCTTCTGGCAGCTTCTCACAGAAACAAACACTGAAGTCCCCCCACCACCAAAACCTTGCCACGCAAGCAAAAGCAAACAAACTGTTTTCCTTTCAGATTAAACCAGACGAAAAGCTGAGGAATAGAGCAGTCCTACTCCAGCCATGAATTAGCATTCGATGCAGAGAAACAGACAGGCGATAGTCTGAAGGAAACCCAGTGGAACGGATGTAGTGTTTGTATCAGGTCATCAGCACTGTGTCTCTCCATATCTACTCCTATTGCTCTGCAATCCTTGCTAATGCCAGGAGCCAGCCCTTGTCAATGCACATCCCTTGGTTTTCTGGCTCTTTCCCTTCTTTCATACATACCCACAAACAAGCAGGACAACATCATCCTTCACCCCTCCTGACTTTCACAGAGGGCCTTCCTTCTGCTGAAATCAACCAGAGACTACATATGGGCATTTTTATTCCAGAATAGATTTTACCAAAAGATATATTTCTTCTCAAAATTGTTACATTTCATAGGAAATACGTTATGTTATAGAAGAAAAGCTTAATTCTGCTGACCTTTTTTTTTTTTTTTTTGATCATATAAATGGTAAGGTTGAAAGAGTCTAAGATATTTTCATTCTGCTGTTTTATGTATTTCATTTTTATGTATTAAAACACTACTTTTACAAGTCATGGATATTACAAACATTGTCATTTTAAAACATGAACAGAAATCTCATTGAATTATGTAACAAACCCCTAAACATTACAAACTTATTGCAATGAAGTCTTTCCTTTGACATGTCATATGGGAAGAGTTAAAACTAGTTTCAGTTAAAACTATCCAAAATACTATATTTTCACTTGGTGTGAAATTCAACCTTAGGTAATGTGCCCTGACTTACTAATGGTCATTCGGTATAACTGGAGTACTTGTGAAGACTTCCAGACATCTGTTGAGTTGAATGTTGTTTTATTTTGATACATTAAGAAGCTCTCCAGATTTTGACTGCATAGGAAATCAAGAGATCAAATTTGTTGCCACTTACAGTGGACAGTTGAAAGACGTGTCTAGACTGGCATTTTGGCATAATGACAATAGGTCTGTGACCCTCAGGACAAGGGAAAGAGGTACTACTCGAGTTTGGTGCAGATTTTAAATGTCGTTATACATATTTAGCTATCTTCAGTGCCTGTACAGAGATCCTTAAGCATCTAAGATCCTAAATTAACCTTAAGTTAACCTCAGCCTCCTCCTCTTTTCTACTTGCTATTACTGCTATTATGATTACTCCTTGTTATTATAGTGGTTTTAATTTAATATTTTTTCCTAAAAAATCTGTAATAGTGCAATAGAGAAGGCAATATGCTAACTGGCAGGCAAGAGTAAAAAACCATCTGCTTCTCTCTGAGGTCTCTTAACATAGCAACATAAGACCACATATGTTTGGTCAGACTGAGACCACCTAGCCAAGAAATGGAAGCCTAAAGGAAATTGCAAGAAACGAGCAAATATCTACTGGTTCCTTCAGAGAGCATGTTTCACTCCTCGCTAGTTCATGCCTTAAAGACTTCTTCAGGCAGACGTGATGTTGTTGTAGCTCTAAGTGCCAGGAGTTTGTAGAGGTACCGCAATCAGAGTTCTGTGAAATCAACTGACCAAAACTTCATTGCAAAATATGCATATTTATTACTGTTGAAGTAATTAATGATTTTAATTTTTTTTATTATTTTGTGGCATTCTGCTTTTACCATTTGACTATAATCCCAGGAAAACCCAAAAGATTTTTTTTTTTTCAGTAATCCACATTGGGATTTAAAATGATTTTTCAAATTGAAATTACCTTTTATTTTTTTTCCTTGGGAAAATTAATTTATACTTAAAAGCACATTAAATTGACAAATAACAAAAAAAAAATACCTCACAAGTCAAATGACATGTTTCTTAACTCAGCGCTTGGATTTGTTTGCAGTTATTTTCAAGTCTGAGATCAAGAGTCTTGAGTAAATAATGAACAATTATTTACAAAAGGTCTTTTCATACTGAAAAGTGATTTGCCAATCTAATAACTTTTCATTACTTTACACCATGTTTGCATGACTAATTTTAAGATGCGTCTCACCAATAATAAGCAGCTATGTTCTGTTGTGAATGCGTAATCTTGCCGGTCTTAGCATGCACAAAATATATCAGCTTTTTCCTGTATTTGCATAAGTTTGTATTATGGATTTCAAGGGGAAAGCAATATTACCCTCAGTCTTAGGAAGCCGAGTGTTCCTTATGGTAGCAGTTCTGGGTAGAAGTGGTCCCTCCCTCCTTTGAGTGTCCTTGTTTATTCACAGAACATGATGGGAAATTAAAATTCAAATTCTGTCTTTCAACTCTGTTCTATCTTTCGTCCTCTATCAATGAGCCCATACCTCTGTAATTCACCTCCATCACCAAACTGGTCTGAACTTCTTGATCACTCCATTGTTTTCTCCACAACTTTGTTTCCTGTCCTTTTCTCCTCTTCTTTCAATTGCCTCTTCTGTGCACTCCTTCCTATCATGTTTTCCTTCCCAGGCATTGCACTTTTGTCTTTTTCCTCTCATAGAATCACAGAGTCGTTTAGGTTGGAAAAGGCCTTAAGATCATTGAATCCAACTATTAACCTGGCACTTCCAAGTCCACCACTAAACAATGTCCCTAAGTGCCACATCTACCCATCTTTTAAGTACCTCCAGGGATGGTGACTCCACCTCTTCCCTGGGCAGCCTGTTCCAGTGCTTGACAACTCTTTCTGGTGAAGAAATTTTTCTTGATATCCAGTCTAAACCTCCCCTGGAGCAACCAGTCCAACTGCTCACTCCTTGCCTGGAAGAAGAGACCTACACCCACCTCTCTACAACCTCCTTTCAGGTAGTTGTAGAGAGCGATAAGGTCTCCCCTAGCCCTCCTTTTCTCCAGGCTGAACAACCCCAGCTCCCTCAGCTGCTCCTCATAATGCTTGTCCTCCAGACTCCTCACCAGCTTCGTTGCCCTTCTCTGGACACACTCCAGCGCCCCAATGTCTTTCCACTGTAGTGAGGGACCCAAAACTGAACACAGTACTCAAGGTGCAGCCACACCAGTGCCAAGTACGTAGCGAAGATCACTTCCCTAATCCTGCTCTCCACATTATTTCTGATACAAGCCAGGATGCTCTTGGCCTTCTTGGCTACCTGGGCACACTGTTGGCTCATATTCAGCCGGCTGTCTTCCCTGCATTCAGTGCCACCGTATTTTGGGGTGGGGGGCGGGGAGAAATGTAACTTGCTAAGAAGCTTAGTTGCTTTAGAAGTTGCCAATCTTGTGCACTGCACTTAAGCATTCAAGGGAAGACACAAGGGTGTGACAAGAAAGGGAACAAGGGAGTGATCAAAAGACACCTTGTATGGTATCTACCAGCTTGGCTGTAGGTTTGGGCTTTTGAAAGTACATGTTTGCATTTTATTTGTTTGGGTTTGATCTGTCATGGCAATAGTAGAACAATATTTATGTACTAGTAATTACAGTATTCTCCTTCCCCCCCAGTAGCATAGCTATAGTTTCTAGTCTGTCAGTATTTCCATTACAAAGCCCATTTTTCAGAGGTCAATAACTCATCCATTTCACACTGCCTCAGCTCAAAACATGATATGCAAGTTGTCAAAGACTCTTAATTCAGTTTTTATCCCCATGATGGAAGGGAAACATTTGTGGAGCTTTTTTTGGTAATTTATGAGATTTTATTTCTTTTTGAGATAAAACTTGGCTTTGCCTCTGAAACTGAAGTGTTGCAGATAAGTTGTCACTAATATGGGCTAAGCCTTTCAAGATTTTTTAAACTAGAACTAAACAGACAAAATATCCAGGTAAAAAACACAGCTACCAAACAGTCAGTGCATACATTTTTTATACTTTTTTAGACTGCAGAGTCCTTAGCTGCCGTCCCACTGGTAAATAGCATGCTATGAGGGTTTTATGCACAAAACAAGGAAAATAAAAGGGCTTTGATTCTCAGCTTACACCGCTTGTTGCAATTCCATTCAAGTGCTGGACTTGCGCCAGTCTGCACCACTGGAAATTTAATTCCATGCAGTAAATACAAGTGAAGATGCTTCTGTGAAATTTTCATCCACAGCAACTCTTCCAATTGCATTAGGGACCCATGAAGGCATGAATTCAAGTGGAAACATCATTGATGCCTAGGCTGTCTTACTATGGTGGAGGTGTACTTTGTGAAATATAGATTTATTTCTACCATATCTAGAGAGACAGCTGGAGCTAGCAGTGTGGGTTTAGTCATATTTACTATGGGATGGTTAAGGACTCTCTGAAAGTTGGACTCCCTTGAGTAAGCTCACCTTTTTATGCCAAAGAATTTTCAAGCACAAGGTGGGAACAAAGGGATGTAGCACAGAAGCAGTGAAAGATGTTTTGGTTTTTCTGTGCTGACAAAGAAAAAATTGAATACAAACATAATGGGCTTCTGCTTCTAAGAAGCAATAACACTGGCTGTGGTGTTATGACAAGGGGAAGAGGAGGGGTGACCCTTTCAGTCTTCCAAGCAAGAAGAAAGTCTTTGGTCCATTTGAAGGGCCCAGATGGAGTCCCTTTTCCCACGAACCTACACCACAGGGTGACAATGAGAGACAAAGAGGCACAGACAAGGAGAAAACTGACTAAATAAATTATTGTGTTCTGTCGTAAGTTTTTCCTCAGCAATTTAATGCCTGTGTATACTGTATTTGTTATTATAAAGATGATATTAGACAACAATAAACTAAGTAGTACAGTGAAACCATTAAACAGAAGGTACTCATTTTGCATTCACTATTGGTTCCAGAAAAAATAAAACTGAAAAGGCAACTCTTGGATAAATGAAAAAATGAAAAGAGCAAGAAGTGCAAATAAGCAGTGACTACAATTTTTCTCACTAACTGCTAAGAAAAAGCTCGTATGTTTGGTTCATAACCAGTATACTGAAGTCATATCTATTCTTCTTTACCAAAAAATAACTTAGTTATACAAACAGTGTAAGGCCAGGTATTCTTTTTTTCCGCAACTAGTTTTAACTATTTTACTCAGCCTTGAAGGGCTAGTTGGCACGTTCACCAAAGCACAGTCATCCAGAGGAAAGCCAACAATCAGAAATAGTGTATATCTCCTTCCTGATCCAACCTGAACACTTTCTATTCTGCACTTTCTCATTGCAGTAATCTGCTGCCATTGAAAAGCTATAGGGCTTCAGGCTGCTGGCTACCTTCCTCAGAGCCCTATTTTGGCATAGCATACATTAACGCACTATCAGCCAGCCTCACACTTTTTAGAGATACACTGTAAGTCACAGAAAAGTTCAAGGTATTGCAATGAGTGTGAGCTATATGCAATATTGTGCAATATATAATGATCAATTACAATTTACTAAACATTTGAAACCTCCATAGCAAAAGTAGACTATCACTGACAGATGTGATTTAGCGTTCATATGGTTTCATACACAACCTTCATGTGTATGGTTTCATACACAGCCTTCATATGTGTATTCGTATTTACTCATGGTTCTCATAAAATTTAACTATAAATAATCTGTAAAAAAAACCCTCAACGTTAAAGACTTCAATTTTTTCAGTGTTTCTTTGGAAAAATACCTTAGCTTTTTTTTTTTTTTTTTACCTCAGAGTGGTCAAAGGAAAAATGACAGCAAAACCAAGGAATCATTCATTTTTACTAAATGATAATGGGAAAATATCCTAATTAGCTCAAGTACTATTACAGTTCACATAAAACCTGTACATTGTGTCACAGAATGTAAACTGTCATAGTTCAGTTGCGAAATCCCAGTGAAGTGTCAGAGAAAATTTTCAAAACAGAAAATATTCCTTTTGTACTTTGACAGAGTTAATTCTTGTCAAAACACTGGGGGCAGGAAGTTCCATTCTGAATAGGATTTTATTAGTCTATAGTTGATATTCATGCTGTGCAGAGTATATAATTGTGGAAAGTATGAGCCTCCTCTGAAACTGCCAACCAAAACTATTTTCCACTTAGAATCCATTAATCTCACTCAACATTAGTATCTGAAAATGCATCTATCTAATTTAGGGAGCTGTTGTGCCTTTTTTCTCTACCCAGCGGACAAAAATAGAAATCTCAGTGTTCTTCATTTTAGCTGCATAATACCCTTTCCTTTTGAAAGAGTGCATTTTCCTCCAGTGGTATCTGATTTCTCAACTCACCAGAGAGCTTAGAGTAGGTGCTTAACTGTAAGACAGGTAACGTAAGGTGAAATTAATCACATGTGTCTAATTAGCTTGGTTTGCATTAACTTCATTCTTCTGACCGCTACCGGGAATGGACTTGAATAACAAACATGTCCCCCACATTAGTTCCACCACACAACTAGTGGCCAGTGTATTACTACCCAAACCATGACAATCACTCTTATGCCACCTTCATCATTCATGTGGATTAATAACTATATCTATGTAGTTCAAAGCTTGTTGTAGATGGCTTTATCTCAGGTGTATCCCACATCTTAGACCTATTTTACCAGCGCAAATGATCTGTTTACTTGATGTGACCAGGAAGCAGTATGTTACTCTACATGTACTGGAAGAGGTTGTCCAGGCAAATTGTGGATACCCCATCCCTGGAGGTGTTCAAGTCCAGGTTGGATGGGGCTTTGAGTATCCTGATCTAATGGGAGGTGTCCCAGCCCATGGCAGGGGGGTTGGAACTGGATGATCTTTAAGATCCCTTCCAACTGGAACCGTTCTATGATTCTACGTGCAAATGAATACAACATTAAATTTAATAAGACTAACATGTCCAGAATACACTGGACTCACCGAATACACGTGATTTATACATGCACAGTCCTGATCATATAGATTTCCAGGTATCCAGCCTAGACTGTCAAAAACTAAGTCAAGAGGTTCTACTACCAAGATACAGCAGTGAATTTTATACCTCTAACAGCAGAATTAACCAGCAGAAAGGACAGGGTTGGCAGTTCCATGCACATACAGATTCATTAGCTATATAGCCTTGCTCAAAAACAATTGCCTTAAAGCCAATAAAGCCAATTCAGAGTATACTGATAAATGCTGTTCCTCAAATATGGGCCAAATCTTCAAATACAGGCTTGAATGAGATTTGTTTCAACACAAACAATTTGTGACACAAAATAATTCTTAAAAAACAAGGTTCATCAAGCTGAAGACTGTGTCTTTGAGCATGGCCAAGGATGCTTCAAAAGTTACAAGTAGTATAAGTAGCAGTAAATGAGAGAGAGTTTGACAGTGAAAACTCTACCTAAGGGGAGAATACAAGAACACAGCCTGACTCCAGGGAGCACTTTCTGATTTATGGCACGTAAAACATTACCCCTGGGAAAATGAGAACATCAATTTCTGTAAAGTCACATAAAGCTTACTGTTGCTGTCCTAAGTTATAATATAGCTTCAAACACCCTCGGGTAGTGGAAGGTCTGTAAAAACAAGTGTTCTGACCTTTGGGCTACTGGGGAAAAGAAAGAAGAGGATTATTCCAGATTTTTGAGAGGAGGAGAAATGAAGGTGTGAGTTTTAGTACCTGAGCAATCCCTAACACTAAGATTAAAGCTTACAAAACAATAGGAGCTTCTTGTATAAATCTGTCAGTCCATTTTCAGCTTGTAATGCATTGTCTCTGCAGTTTCGGCACTCAGATTCTGCTTTATGCATCAGCCAAGGAAAAGCTGTGCAGTGTTTTTGTGGTTAGATTCTGAGTACAAATTCTTGCTTTTATACTGACGTGCAAAATCCTGCTCAAGATACTGAACCTACTGTACTTAAATCTATAAAAAAACAAATCAAGACCTTTCCCGCACCACGGATGTTATGAAACCCTTTGCTATTGAGACACAGGTTGTATTTCAAGGCTACTATAAGCAGCAACATTCTTTCAAATTAACTGTTTTATGTCTGACTCTATTCTGTGCTGTGCAGCAATTGTCCTCTTACCTTGTGGGCTGGCTACTCCTTTGAAAACATAGTGTATAGTATATTGCATAGTGTGGATGCAATAGGAAAACTGAATAGGTACCACATCTACGTTTTCTAAAATGGTCAATAACTGCAGCCCATTGCTGCTGGTAATGGTAAGCCACTTGGCCCCAGTATGGAACTACGGCTGCCTACAGAGATCTGCAATACAAACTGGAGTTAGCAGGGTGAAGTCCAAAGGAGAGCTGCCGTCATCCATATGACTGTTGATGTGTCTTCATATCCTTCCCGAATGCTCCTTTTTATTCTCAATCCCAATAAAAATTGTTTGGGTGGTTGGGTGGTGTGTGGTGACTGCCATTTCTCATGCTATACATCATGGTCATGTTGCCTTTTGTCCCAGCGATGGTTCCCTGCACCGCCCAAGGCTCAAGTTGCCAACTCTGCGATGAGGGCAGTCCTTCCCTTAGGAGCATGTACCTGGTACAGCAGGGTCCTGATGCCTGTCGTGGCTCAGCAAAGTTACTGGCACAATACTAAAATATTTCACTTTGGTCCAGCTGTACTTGGAAAGCTGAGCTCACCTGCAGAGTGGGCCTGGTTACACAGAGCAAATGATTTAGAGCTGTGTTTTTTGTCCCTCGCTTCTTTCACATGCGTCAGCCGCACTTTCAAATCCTGTGCCAAGGTATCCCTAAGCCTCTGAGATTGCCTTACTCCTTCTTCTGCACATAACGGAGCAGCAGGCACTGAGAAATGTTCATTTCCTCCTCTTGCACATCTACCTGGTGTATTGGCAGAGTTATCCCAGAATTAATTCATATTACATAAATTTTGATGGAAGCACTCACTGTTTCAGACTTTATTTACACATGTGCAAAAAGGCCGATGACTTCAGTGTAAATGTGAGGCTCTTCCATATGTGCTTACTTTCTAAAGATGTAAATGACAATGCAACAGGCAGGAGAATGTTGGTGCTTTAAAGGTGCGGTGCAAAAGGAGGCTTACTGGAGAACCAGCACCACTGCACTTCACTGGGGAGATTAATATATATAATAAGCATATATTTATTTCTATATTAAAAGAGGACGTCATACCCATTTTTTTACATACATTTCAGTATAACAAAATTCTTGCACAGATTTATCCAACACTGATGATGATGATACTGATTTCCATTTTGCAGTAGGTCGGGTTTAAGTGTTAAATGGATGTCCTTCAAATAAAAAAAAAGAAAAAAGCAGTAATTTTCCTTGAACCATCTGGAGGAAAGAATCAGAGAATCACAGAATGGTAGGGGTTGGAAGGGACCTCTGGAGATCATCTAGTCCAACCCCCCTGGCAGAGCAGGGTCACCCAGAGCAGGTGGCACAGAAACACGTCCAGATGGGTTTGGAATGTCTCCAGAGTTGGAGACTCCACCACCTCTCTGGGCAGCCTGTGCCAGGGCTCTGCCACCCTCAGAGTAAAGAAGTTCCTGCTCATGTTTAGGTGGAACTTCCTATGCTCAAGTTTGTGCCCGTTACCTCTTGTCCTGTCCCCGGGCACCACTGAAAAGAGCCTGGCCCCATCCTCCTGACACCCACCCTTTAAGTATTTATAAGTGTTGATAAGATCCCCCCTCGTTCATCTTTTTTCCAGACTGAAGAGACCCAAATCCCTCAGCCTTTCCTCATAAGAGAGCTGTTCAAGTCCCCTAACCATCTTTGCAGCCCTTAAGAAGCCCCTTGAAGAAGCTTTTGTAGTAGTAACTATGGATATCTTTATATTTACATAATGTTGTGTAACTGTACAATACTTAGCACATTAATAAAACATGCACTAAATAATAATAGAGGAGCTGGAAAAATCAATGTGAACAAAAGCTCAATTAAACAACTAAACTTTCATTAAAAAATTCACTTTAAAAAAGTACATAGAGATGGGATCAAAGTGGAAAATGAAACCAATTTCATTTCAAATAGACTTGCTAATGAAGCACACACACTTCAAATGATTACTACACGTTGTGCAAGTTACTGTAAAAATCATCTAGTGCAAACATTTGTGTTTAATACTCTCATCGTATTTTCCTGGAATTATCATACGGCTTTATGGCCTTTCACATATCGTATTTTTGTCTCACTGAGGCTTGGCTAGACCAGAATAATTATTGTTCAGGTACCATTTCTTGTTTTCAAAATGTACTAATCAGTGTTTGTGAGTCATAAGAAGCTACAAAATATACATTTTGCAAATTAACTATGAATAATAGAATAAAAGTTCTGGAACTCTATATGCAGTTTTTAGTTTTGTGTTCCTTCATTTGATGTCTTTAATAATGGTAGTACTTTTTCCTTAATGATGATGATGGTGTTTTGTACTAAGAACCACCTTTCTCTGTGCTTATACCTTTGATCTCCCCCAGCAGGCAATGATGTTTTTTTCTATTTTTATTAGTGTTATTTTATGTGGCCTACTGTACTTCTCATGCCATCCTTGTCTTCTTTCTAAACCTTTTATTCTTCATTTAAAATTCTGGTATTTTGCATGCAAACTCAAACCACTACCGCTGTTTATTTTTCTGAACTTCCCTCCCCAGGGTACTCATCACTCCTCGCTATCAAAAAACAATATCCACTGGTCAATGAAAAAACGACAAAGTCTGCAATTTCCAAGAGCAGTTTTACGTTACTGAGCAAAGTACATTATTGATGTTGAACACATAAATGATAGTCACAGAGCATGCTCTTAGCCGTGTGGGGATCAATGGCAACTTTCAATAGTCTCCAGCTCATTTAGGATTTCAGAAACAGTATTTGCCTCTCTTTGTCTAATAGACTTCCTGCATCTCAACTACCTGAGATCATTGGAAGGGAGATTTCCCACCTCATTATATAGACAAAATACCTGGCTTTGCTCAAGGTCCGGTCTGTATTGCCAGAGCTGTGTTGCCAAAAATGCTTGAGTGAAGGCAGTCTGCAGGTTTGCTGTGCAATCCTGGTCAGGGAGAGGGATTTCTGGAAGGAAAGAGGAGCTGTTCTCAAAGCTATCCCCAGGCAATGTGGTTCCTAAGCAGAGGAGACAGCAATGACAAGGAGCAAGAGGACCGGAGACAATTTTTAACAGTGGTTCACTAGCTAATTATGACTTAACCATCCATTTTTACAGAGATGACCAAACAAAATACAGCTCTGATCAATAAGGTACCCAATGATCTTTACCATCTGAGAATATTGTACTTCTTTCAAGAAGAGAAAAAAAAGTGTATATGTCTATATTTGTTTAATGTTTAACCATAAAACACCCCAGTCGTGACTACAGGCTGTGGATGCTACTGCAGTGGAGTTTTCCCACTCTAATCATAATCACTATGCCAGTGGCAGCAGATGAATGCAGAACTACAAGCTTCAGTTCCTTGTTGATTACCAGGCTTTCAGCTCATTGCTTCCTCTTCTAGAAAGCACTGAGATGCACAACCAGAATATTATTATTGTGCAGTGAATAGGCAGATTTATTATGCAGAGTGTGAATGTACTTTAGATTTCTGCTACTGCTCAGCAAACATCCTGTAGGGCTGTAGAGCTGGATATTAGCGAAAATGTTAAGTCAGCTCTTAGGAAACAGACTGGGGAGTATTTACAGACTTACGGAGTTTGGTTTAGTAAGTGCTTTGCAGCTCTTCATAACAAATACGTTATAATGACCATTTAAAAATTGGCAGTTGCTTTAGTACCTTTGCTGTACTCAGATCTAATGATTCAACATAATGTTTCTGGCAACTTGTCTTCCCCAACGTACCCAGAAAAATTAACCTTTGAGAGAAATACTCATGGATAGTAGCCTTTGATAACTTTATGTACAGAAGAATGTGGTTACTGTGGATATACACTAACCAGACTAACTAGAACAACAAAAAGCATTCAGCAGCAGAGTATATGACAGGGGACCCTGGGTGTCAACTCAGTTTTCTAAGCTATCTTAAAACAGACATCATTTCATTTTTATTGCAATTATTACCAGTCCTCACCAGAGGGAAACTAGTTCAGATATGCCTATGCTAGGTACAGCCACTGCACTGACTGCAGTATGGACCCATCCCGAGCACTATTTTGTAACATCTACCTAGAGCCCTTTCTAACTGATGTGACAGCTGATTCTGCTCACTGCAGTGGAGAACGCCTCTGGACTGCAATGTTGTTATTACCTGCAAACATATTCCATTTAATCACACATAAAGGGTAAATAGGAAACTCTTGCTGATGCCAAGATAACCATATATTCTTCTAGTAAATAAGAAACAGCCACAGTCTGTTCATCCTTATTTTCCAGCCATGCCGTTAAATAATTATGTGATCCTACCCAACAAGGTGGATCAGTCCTCCAGGGGAAGATGCAGCTGATCAAATTAACTAAAAACCAGCTCACAGCTCAAATGTGATCTTTGTTGAAAATGTATGCCCTCCCAAAAAAAAAGCTGTAGTCACAACAAAGCCTGTTCTTTGATGTAAGTGAATCACGTGTTTGGTCCAGAAGTAACCTCAGCTTGCACAGAATTTCCTTATTTTTTTCCCCCAACAATATGTTTGTTGGACTTGCCTTTTAATTTCTTTTAGCACAGTTTACTGTCAGTCGCTACAGATTCTGCAATCATTTTGGAGGTATCTTCTTAAATGTTTTATAAATGCTGCATTTTGAATAGCATTCAAAATGGTTCAATTATGTGCATTAGGACGTGTATTTGTCTTTCTTGTCTTCAAAATTCCAAGAATGTTGACAAAACTTGTCAATTTGAAGCTTTGTAATATAACCTTCCTAAGTGACTGCATTTGAAAAATGTGTATAAGATTGATGTTGATGATTTATTCCTGAGTCTGAGCCACACACAACCATGAAGATGCTTTCATGTCAATCATCCTCTGCTTCCCTTGACCTTTAGAGCCAGCTTCCATTTGAACTGGGAGTTCTCTCTCCTCTCCTTACTGGGGCTGCCTAGCAGCAAATCTGCTTACCCACAGCCACATTGGCAATGCACAAGGATGAACCCTGCCCCTTCGCTGGCATTCTCTTTTGCAGGTAAGAAACAAACCAGAAACTGCAAATTGCTTGTTAAATTACAAAAAAAAATCATTAAATGCATAAAAGCACATGTAGTTAAATACATTATCGCTTGGAATCAATTTGTCCAAGAGCAAAATGGCAAATTAAGGATTGCAGATTATTTGTAACCACTCATAGAATAATTACTGTGCACTAGTAGTACTGCACAAAGGAAATTATTTAGATATTTCCTGTAAGAATTCTCAGCCACTGCATTGCAGGAACAGCTTTGAGTATTGCTAACACATAACAGCCCCTAATGCTTCTACAAATGAAATCCTGTAAAAGGCTACTATCATTACGCATTAGTTGTAAAATGCTATCAAGTAATTTAACCTACAGGATCAGCCCACTGTAGCAAACACCATATAGTTCAGTCTCTGTAATAATGCATATTCAATTATCTAGCTCATCTTCTTCTGTCTTTATTATAATTGATAGTCACGAACTGCTTAACTACATCTCTCCATAAAAGATGTTAGAGGAAAATCAAAAGATTGGCATGTGATCATTCCTACCCATAGGGCATATTAAAAGGTCAATATGTAATCAATATTTCTCAAATCAGCTTTGGTTTTGAAACAGTTCTTAATGCACTGCCTTAGAACAAGTCCGTATACTTCAGTCCCTACCAAATGTGGCAGACATGCCGATGTCCACAAAGAGATCTGTAGTACGACATTACACAGTAACAGAGCGTGGGTGCAGACACTGGAGCAACCACGTTGATGGAGTGGCCTCCATGCCCATCTGGCCAGCACCACCCTTTTTCCCCCAGGCAACGGTTGGGAACAGATCAGTGTTAGCACAAGCCAGGAACAATTCCCATAGACGGTTTGCATTCAACAGCCCAACAGCCCTGTTTCATGGCCTAAATGTGCCCAGACCGTTCCAAAAAGCCAGTCCTGACATTCTTTGGTGTACTCGTCAGTATAGATATAGCTGCAATGCATCCGTACAAAGCCTATGCTTTCAGGAGCAAGGTCAGTACTTTAAAAAACATGAGCCTGACTTAGAAGCCTGAAGACATGGGTTAGCATGGGCCTGACTTCTTCACATGCTTCCGATTTTATGGCAGTAATTAACCTACTTGAAGCCTACTTGAACGCAAATCTGAGTCTTCCACTTCTTCTGGACAGCACGACTTCCAGGTAACTTCTTGAAGTTCCAACTTGCTACCAATATACTTTTAACCTGACAGGAAAACAAAATACCAAACCAACATGAATTTTAATAGTATGGTTTCATGGATCTTTCCAAATTCCCAACAATATGGAATGAGAGGATTTTGTCTGAACAGCAGAATATAAAAGCATAAAATATAAAGGAAAACAGTGAAGATACATCCAGCTGAGAATCCATGTACATCAGCAATTTAAGGCTGCCTGGAAAGAGCATTTAGAATAAGAACATGGAATATTCTTTCCATTCAGTATTTGCCTTTTATTTTCTAGCAACCAACAATTTAGGGATTTCCTGATCTGAACATGACACTCAGACTCTTTTTTTGATTAATTTCTGCTCTATGACTTTGTTCAACGCCTTTCTACAATGCATTACACTTCCAGCTTCTATAAAATCCCATGGCAATCCCGCACAATTCAATCCTGCATTGTTTGAAAAGTGTGTAAGGGATGAATGACTAGGTTACAGATAAGGTTTGGGAAAGAAAAAATACTTTCATTTTTGGTTTTTCATCAACATTTGTCAGTGTTGTGGCATTTGAAATATAAATGGATGATCAAAACTTTTGAACTCGATAGCTTGATTGTTACAGCTTTAGACCCCTTTATGCTCTGAATAATTAGGCTTAAGGATATAATAATATTTGTCTTTTTTTTCTCCTACACTATATACCTGTAACAACATTGGTATTTTCAACATGTCAGGAAAATATACTATCTATACCGACAATTTTAACGTTATCATCTTGTTCCCCTTGATGATGCAAACTTGATGATACTCTCCTGAAGAATTTCCCTTTAGGGAATGTACTGTATGTATTTGATTTCTTTTTTAATGGTACATTTTCCAATATTGAAAGAAATGGTATTTCTTTTTTAGAATCCAGTAAGGACAGACCAGTGGATTCATGGCATGTTTGTTTATCAGTTATGCAAAGAGAGAATATTATCTTTGGATAATTTGCTGATTTGTAAGCTTTTTTCCTTTCTCATATTTTTAATGTAGTGGCATTTTGCTGAAAGAAATAGACTGGGAAAAAAAATCAAAGTGTAGTTGAAATAGAAAGCATAATTATATATTTTTTTTCTGTTGATATACTACAATAAAAAAGGTTACATTGGGAAAATCAACTCTGTGAAGAGTCTATAGATCACAAGAATGTCCCTGGACACTAAAGGTATCAAAATGTGCTTTCTGAAATGTTGTATGGGAGTCTGCAAGACTTTAGCTAGAGAATTTTCCTCTCAATGCCTGGGTTAGATAGAACTTAACAGAGATGTCTCCAAAAACTATGCTCTTTAAGAAGAACACACTTATTTCCTGGACTTTTGTCAGCGTTAGGTTGATGGTTGGACTAGATTATCTGAAAGGTCCCTTCCAACCTAGGTGATTCTACAGTTCTATTATTCTATGACTGTTATTTCTAATGATAATTAAGTGCCAGTGCTTGATGAAAACCTGAACACAGATATCAGGAAAAGTGACCCGTCCTGAAGAGATAGCTTCACCGAGTTTATCCTTTCCTGGCACTCAAATCAAATTAGTTTGATATCACAGGGCAAAACAAGGCAAGGTGAGGCAGGAAGTGTTATAAGACATACATCTAAGACTGGTGAGATGAGTTACTCCTGAATGCCTACATCTTTATGGAAGATAAAGAAAACTTAGCTGAGTGGACAAATAGATTTTGTAAATAAAATTATCTTCTGTAAATAAAATTCCCTGGGCTCTGAGGCAACCTGTCATGGATTGTTTGTATCTATATATTACCAAACTCTCTTAACACTCTGTATCACTTATCTCTCTATATCACCTAACTTGCAACAGGTTGGCTGGACTGAATACCTTACCCCAGACCATCCTAGCCCCTAGACCATGCTGGAAGATTAGCCATAGACAAGGCACTGAGCAACCTGCTTTGGCCAGCAAATTAGGCCAGACAACCTCCAGAGGTGCCTTCCAACCTAAATCACTCTATGAGCCCATGATTATCTGGGAGACTACAAGGTCAAATGGTCCGCAGATCCGCCAATGCTCATAGTAATGGTTTAATATAAGGGATCACATTGCACCAATCTCAGGGTCTTTGGCTGGTGTAGATCTTCCTATAGACTACATATAGAACAAGGGAATAAAGATGTTAAAAAATTAAAACATGATCTTTTCTTGATAGTACTTTTGATTTCAGTAAATTAGTATTTTCTGATCAAATCTATTGTCCTGAAATTTCTGAACATCCCCAGTAATAGAGCAATTTCCTTATTCTTTGGTATTGTGAACATTTCCCTGACAAATGGGGAAGCCGTGACTCAGGCATCTAGGGTACAACTGGCAAAAGATACATTAGCAATAAAACAGTCCATAATCACTGATGTACTCCTGCAAGTTCAAATTAATACTGTAGCGCTAATACTGCAGTGCTGTGACTTGTAGTACATCATGTTGTATAGCTAGTTCTGGCAGTATGCTGTCTTAAAGAAAAACAAAAAACAACCATAAAAAACAGGTGAAATGAAATCAAGAATGTATCATACATGCAATTTAGTGAGTCTGAAGGTACAGAGACTTGTTCTTGATCTCATCCAAGACAGCTTTAACTTCAAAGTTCAGCCAAATATCACTGCAGGATTTATTGTCTTTATAATTGTAGGAGAGTCACAGATACAACCTGTGAATTACAATTTTGTAGGAAGTGCAATAAACATACCTTGTGTTCTACAGAAGCTGTGAATGAAAAAAAGTCATAATTCTGCTCAAGTTAACAGCATTTTTCCCCGGAACATTTAAGTGTAACTTCAACACATGTGGCCGTATCCAGCATACTTCGGTTTTGATAGCAGCACATGGCAGGGTGGATAAGTAGGAGCCATAGCAGGTTCTCAGGATTTCGTGTGGGTTTTTGCAGCACATGGAAGCTGTTGCTCTTCATACCTGAACTGATTAATCGAGGGCTGTACATATGAAAAGCATCACACTGTTGACACCCATCTATACAGCACCATGATTTTTGGTAGCACAATGATGTGACTGAAAATGAAGCTCCTCAGCACACCAAGCTTAGGGTGAAACTCAGATGTTTGAAACAAATGGAAAGCAATGCAGGAATGAGATGTATAGTATTTATTTGAGATTGACATTAGTACAGAAAGGTATTATGGGAAAAGTAAGTTCTAAGGCAGAGTTTGAGAGGGGTATGGGATTTGTTCTGAGAAAAAGAATAAAATAGAAAGATGATCATAGGCTACCTTGCTAGTTACAATTATTATTAAAATACTGTTTTCCGAGATATGCCTTGTAATTTTTAACTGCTGGTTACTATTATAGATAACTTAAAATTTGTAAGTAACTTATTAATATTAGCCTGAATAAATTTTATTCTTAAAGCATTCATAAACTTTGCGGATATTTAATTCTTTACCAAACCTTTATTGAAGAATACAGAGCCACCACGATGGTCAAGGGCCAAGCAGATGACCTATAAGGGGATGCTGAGGGAACCGGGCTTCTTCGATCTGTAGAAGAGATGGCTTTGTGAGACATAACAGCAGGTTCAGACATATCAGGAGAGGTTCAGACTGGATATAATGAAAAAAAAAAAATCCCACAAGGACAACCAAACATCTTGTGAGAGGTGTGTGTCTTCATTGCAAGAGATTGTGCATCTTTGGATATTTTCAAGACCCAGATGAATAAATACCTGAAGAACCTAGTATGATCTGATAGCTGACCCTGCTTTAAACAAGAGGTTGGACTAGATACCTCCTGAGGTCCCTCCCAACCTGAATTATCCTGTGTTCCTATGGTCTTGAACATCAATTTCCAGAAAAATATATTATAAGTCAAAAACTATTTAAGAAATTATTTTAATATTCTTGGCATTCTTAAGCTCAAGTATGTCCAATATTTGAAAAATTAAAATTCTAAATGCCTTTCCACCAGAAATACCTTACATTCTTTTTCCCTCAAGTAATATCTTAGCAGTTGAAATTATCTACCTGCTGAGAACATCCTGAAAACTCCACGGGACATCACTTTATTAGAGAGAGTGTGGATATGCCTTCCATTGCTTAGCACTTTACTACATCACAACTTAAGAAAATCCTTAAATCTCCAACATGGAATGGAATTTTAAGGAGAAGACATTTAGTGAAATGAGATCATAGTGATTTCACTAATTAGATCTGAAAATAACCTCATTGGGAATACAAAAATATCTTTAAAAACCCAACACTGCAGCTGGGGTCAGTGCGGGTGTTGATGGGTATTTTTCAATTTGTTTTAAATGAGTTTTCTTTTATGAAGCATTAAAAGAAAAGCTTTGAACAGGTTTAGGATTGAATCACATAGTCTTTAATTTATAGAAAGCTGGAGAGAACTCTCAAGATCTGCTGCACAAACAAGCAACTGCTTTATTTTCTCCTGGTAACAACACAGATAGGAAAACACCCTTTGACAGAAGAAACCAAAAAGTACAGACTGGTGTGGGGGAAAGGAAGATTAGGGTCCAAACCAAATGGCTGTCATTACAAGGAAAAAAAAAAAAAAAAAAAAAAAAAGGAACAGCAACTCAGGTAAATGATAGACAAATTGCAAATTAAAAGAAACCTGAGGAGTGAGGAAAAAAAAGTATTAAATATTTTTTATTATACCTTTGTGATACAGAAGTAAAAAACTGTGTGTAATAACCATGTAGCTTGTCCCTGGGGGAAAAAAAAGAAAGAAAAAAAAAAAAAGAAAAAAGATGCAAACACACATGGTTGTAAGAAACAAGTATTGGTCTGTTGTCAGTAGTGCCCAATAACACAGGTGTCTCAGGACAGTTTGCAAAGTTTGCAGCTTACCCAAAGCTTACTCCCAGTCTCCAGCAATTTGTAACCTGGGGACTTCCTGAGCCTGAACTTGTATCTTTATATCCCATAACTTTCATAAGATTTTCTAGCTGTTTCATGAACCAGTGCAAAATTCAGCATCCATAATATCTCGTGAGAAGGAATGAGCACCTAAACTATACACCGTATGGAGCAGCATTTTCTTTTGTTGGTTTTGAACCTGTCACCTGCTGGAATCAGCTGAATCTACTAAGCCTTTCTTGATTTTCAGCATGAACCTCAGGATCTATGAAATCTGAAAAGACTTTTATTATATCCTATCGTTATCCCTGCCTCCCACACACAGTTTCTTCCCAGTCTCAGTCTATGCTTTTAGTCATCTTTATGACCCTCTGTGCTTTTTTCCTGTTTTACTACATAGACTTTCTGAAACAGGAAAACCAGATTGTGTATAGCATTTAAGAAGTGAGCATGTAATGTGTTTCTACAGTGGTTTAAGTTGCTGTTTTGTTCTGTATTCTTTTTCTGAAATAACTACTAATCAGTTTGGTTTGTTAAATCTCAATGAACAACAAGATGATGTTTTCATAAAGTTGTTATAATCTTAGATCTATCTTGTCTCTTAGTGCCAATATTCAGCTTAGAGACCAAGCTTAGAGACCACCATTGTGCATGTTAAAAAAAAATCCTTAATTTTTTTACAGGTGAATAACTTTTCAATTTAACTTTGCCTCTCTTCTGATGGCTGCTCAACAGAGGTGATTATAAAGAAGCAGAGCAATTCCTTTATGCCAGGTTTAGTCTCAGAATGAATTGGTACGATATATTCCTCAGACCTGTACAAGTAATATACAGGCAATGTCAGAGAACAGGTTAACAGAGAAGTGCTAAAACAAACTGATTAACAGCTGCAAGGTTTGACAGCCAGATGACAGACTTCAGAAAATTCCAAGGTAATAAAAACAAAACCTTGCTTAAATCAGCAATCAGGGAGTACTGGAGAATGGAAAGTGCTGTGATTGTCCTTAAGGACTGTATTGTCAATAATCCAGAACTACAAACTAGTAAGTTTTACTTCAGCGTTGGGCAAATTGAAGGGGAAATTGAAATTGAGTTTGAGAGCACATTGATGAATGTATGATGCTGGCAACCTTCCATTGCTTTCTATAAAGAAAACACACGCCTCTAAATGATCTGAATTTTTCAAGCAAGCCAGCAAATTTTAATTAAAAGAAAACCCAATGGCATGAATAATAAGCTTTTAAAATTTACACAATATAGAATTTTACTACTCCTGGCATTAAGAAACTGCCCAGTATTTTGCTTAAATTAATAAAAAGTTAAAAATTTAGAAGCAGTGACATGAAAGGGAATAAAAAACTGATTTGTGTTGGCTTTTGCTCTTACCTAACTTTAGCACATAAAGCTAAGACTTTACTGTAGTCATCTGCAGTTCCTCTCTAGTCAACAGAGAGAAATAGGCACATTCAGATAATGATTTATCATATACTAAAACAAATCTCTGATAAGTTAGAAAAATTGCTCTTTGGAAATATGTTTCTCTTATTATTGCTAGTAGATGGAGTTTAAAGGACTTTTATTTAGGTCAGTCAACTAAATTTTATGTAGTCAGTGAGATGAATCCCTCTATACTGACTCAGAGAAGCCACTGCATAGTACCACTAGCAACGTACTATACTTGCATTTGACTAGCCCCAAATACTGTATAGAGTTATTGATCTTCTTTTTGTGTTAAACCTAGAAAGCCCACAAAAAGCTATCTTGTCTGGAGAGGCACAATTACTAAATGAAACAAGTTTATTTTTTCAGCTGGAGATTTGATTACTGGATCCACATGACTTTAACATCTCTGACTACCAGTGTATCCTTTCTGTCTTCAACCTTGTGCCGCAGAAAGGAAATCAGGAGGGAAAAAATATCCACCCTGAGCTATGTGACCTTTGAGGAACTTCAGGGCTTTATGCAATCAGCACATTCTCTGCCTCGATGAGTTATACACTCACCTGTGTCGCAGTGCCAGGCATGTTTCTGTCTAGTAGCTGATTCAGTTTATAAATTATATAACAAAATCAGTGGCTCCCATTACTTGTAATGTGAGGTATTGACTTTTCCTTTACCTCAGATGATTCAAGTAAAGGAATTCCCATGGGGACATTGTAGATGAGAAATGGAAAAAAAAAAAAAAAAAAAAAAAAAAAAAAAAAAAAAAAAAAAAAAAAAAAAAAAAAAAAAAAAAAAAAAACCAAAAAAACCCAAGCAAACAAAAAAAACAACTGAAAGAAACTCCAAACAACAACAACAAAAACACAAAGAAAAAGCAAAACCCACCCAAACAGGTTTGAAAACAAGGAGAGTGAAAAAAGTCTTACAGCTTTTTTCAGGCCACATATAATGCATACTGTACACTAACAAATCTTGGGGAATAATAATATACTTTTGTGGCATAAAATGATATCTGTGTCATGAAACCATATGTTTTTACTGATGACACTGTACTAGAAGTAATAGAGGTTGAAATGTAAAGTCATGTGTTTGTGGGATTTTTATGATCTGTCATTCATGACATAGGAGCCTCAGAAAACCACCACCAAAGCTTATCACCAGGCTGTCTTTTGTGTTGTTTGTGAAGAGCTCCTAGAAATTCTTTTCACATAATTTCTTTTACAAGAAGTAAGTTTTTGTGGAGCCTATACATTTAGTCCAGTTATATTAGTGTTGTCTTTTTCTTATTTAAAAGTAATAGCTAAAGACCCCACCTAAAAGGAAAGATTTCTTGATTTTGGTCTAAGCGGAATGCAGAAGCACCACTAATCTGAGACCGGCAAAGTGACAAGTGTCAAAGAAGAACATCAAGAGATGACCACGTATGTGTCTGTGCGCAGAGGTGTCCCCACCTGCAACCTAGTTGCTCTGTGCTGTGAGGAACATGGAAGGACCATCTGATCATGCTTTGCAGGGCCAGCTTCAAAGTCCTGCTCAGAAGGAGGTAAAGCAGGGACTTCAGCCTACACAAGACTGGGAATCTGGGGGACTCTTTGTTCTTTAAGGGCTATTTAGTGTCAAATACATAAGCATACCCTGGAGACTAGATACCATTCTCGCCTTTGCTAATGCATCCCCTACTGTGAGCTGAAGTCATATTTCCTTTTGCTTTTTTTTTCCCTACAGGCCTGTGAAATTTGTAGAGTTACACAGCTTTTGGAGAGGAGAAGACTATCCCTTCCCCGTTCTATCCCAGCTTGAGATCATTCCAAATTTCAAATTTCACAAGGTACCTAACTCATGTCTGTGAACTGTACCAAAGTCTAGAAGACAAGAAACATTTCAGATTCGATATTCATCTGTTTCCTGCTGGCTGGTTTCATTGTCCCTCTCCGGGCTGGATATTTGGGCACTTAAAGTTGCCTCAAGCTCCCTGGTCACCACACAGAAAACTAAGTTCAGTGAACTGCATGCCACGAGTTGGTTACCTAAAAGCTGGTTATTTGGCAAGATACAATTCAGTTCCTTTCTGGTTTGGGTATTTAGAAAACAGGCAGCTATAAATCATCTTTAGATAGATGTTATATATGTAGTTGGTACTTCACACTGACAGGGTTATTAATATCCTTAAAATGGTCTTTCACTAATATTGGTAGGAGAATAGAAGAGTCCCTCTAGGGCCCTTTGGCAGCAAGCCGGATGGCAATGACTTGCTTGGAGTTGTAAAATTCTTAAGCAAAGGTTCAAAAAATAATTAATTGTTGCTTACTAGCAAACAAGGCTTTGTTACCACACAGTGTTTAGCATTTAAAAATAAAACATATAAAATCTGTATAATGCACATTGTAATTTAGTTGGCAGGTGTTTTTCACTGTGTAATTTTAAATGGAATTATCCATAACTAGGTGCATTTCCAGTGATCTCCAATGAGGACTGGATTTGGCCTAAGCTGATTACATATTTTCCTCATTAGTCTGGAACAAATAAAAGTCCTTACTGATAAGGTCTATGAGATAAAGAGAGATGTAGATAATATAAAAGGTAGAATTACTGTTTTGTAGTCCATTTTCAAAAGAGACAAGTATAAGGTCAGATATGAAGGCACTTGTAATTCAGACTTTGTGAAAAGCATGGATTTCCCTCTCTTAAGGCCTGGGTGAACCTTAACCATTTGCCGATGATGAAAGCAAAGAGCTTGCAAGTATAGCAATAGGGTCTTGCAAGTATAAGCAGGAAAATATGAAGTGGAACTAGCGAGTTTTAGAGACTGACACAGCTATGATTGAAGTATTTGCTTTACATCTTATATCTGCAATTCAAGCAGGAAGTTGAGAAATTTGAGAAGGTTCAGGGAAGAGTCATTCATATACATGATTAATGAGAAATTTAGCATCATTTACATGTAAAAGTTCCAAGAGAGGAAACAGAAATATGATTGCTGAGGAGTCTCCCTTCCAGAAAGTACCAGGTGAGATCTGGTGAATGTGCTCGGCTGAAGCTGGGTAAATTCAAGCTGGGTAAATTCATTTTAGTTGTGAGACTATTTAACCAAGTTACTAGGAGACACAGAGGACTTATTTTACTGACAATTAAGTTAAAACTGGATGTGATTTTCTAGATATGTTCCATTTCAATTACAGCTATTTGGTTCTTAAAAAGGCATTATACAGACTGTAAGAGGTGATGATCAACCTATTTCCTTTATGTCTAAAATCTATGAACAATCCTGCTCTCATCTTCTGGAGAGGGGAGGGGAACCTGCTCAAAAAGAAAGAAAAAAAAGAAGATACATCTAATGGCAAAGAAATAAAATATTTTTTTTTTTTTTAAAACTCTTTCAGGTCTGTACAGGTGGTTTAAGTCAGCAAGGTGTACCTTGCAGAAATCATCAGCCAGGTTGTTTTGAAAGCTCACTTCATTTCAAACTGAATCATGTTCTGTATACTGAAGTTATTTGATCCCAGGCCTCCCACATCCATAGAAGCATCTGAGCTGCCAAATGTCAGATGTACCTCTGTCAGTGTGACATTCCCTTCCCAGTAGTACATATACTGCTGGGATGGGAAAGAAAGATTACACAACATGAGGGTTAATTGGTGCCTTAGGAGCTGGTAGCCTAGCAAAGTACTTAACAAAAGCAGAACAGCAGAGACTGCTGGAGAAAAATCCCAGAGGAGGTAATACCCTGTGCTGACACTTCACGTAAGTTAGGAAAACTTGTCTGAACCTCTGCTTCAACTGTCCACAGCAATGATTTTAAGTGAAGATTTACAGCTACCAGGAGGAACCTGGTAAGTACTGGCAGGCTGGATGTGCTAGTTTTGTGGGTTACATTTATTCCCAGGATACATATGCTATCAGACCAAGAGAGTTATGGAACTGCTTGTCTAGGGCTTGCATTCAAACAGAGAATCCCAAGAGCTTCACGTCTGTAAGGAAAAGCTGAGTTTTCTAGTATTTGGCTCATAGAACAAGGCATTTCTTGGCTATCTCAGCTATGATCTGCCAACATCCTATGCCTAATTGATAGATTAGTTGTTTTTGACAATTTCCCCTAAATGTCAAAATACTGATTTGAGTGCAAGAGCTATCTGTTTCCACATCCAAGGATGCTGATATGATATACCAAAGAGCATGATGTCCACTTCTTGAAAGAATTCTTTTCCACCAGGAAATATCTTGCCTTCTTTGGAAGCAAATGAGCTATGGTATGACCTCTTTAGTTTTGGCCTTAACTTCCCCTCAAGATGGACTTCAGCCTTGATAATTTGCCTGAGTAAAACTTAATTTCCTCTTTCGCTTTCCTGACTGAAATAAGCAACTTGCTTTCAGAAAGTCACCTGACCCTTGTCACCAATCTCTAATACAAATTAGTAAAACAAAGCTTCTGTTCCTCCTACTTTGAGCAATGCATGCCACAGATTCTTACTTTGATTGAAATTTCTGTGTAAAAAAGCCTTAAAGCTCAAACAAAGCTCACTAAAACTTATTACACATCTGTGCATTTCTACAAGGTGCTCATTTTTCTGTTATTCCTCATAATTGGTGGAAAACAGAATATCAGAAAAATCAGAGGTAAAAAGAATGCATTTCTGGTTGGCGTGATTGCAGCCAGTAACTAAGAACTTCACCCAAATTAGTTTACCGCTTCTCCTTTTTAACACTAGAGCTTCCTTTGTCTCTGCTCTTCATGTTCATTTTGATTGCTGTCTGGAACATTTGCAACATTCAGGAGTGGTTTCTGATTATGGCAATTTGATTTTCCCTATGCTTGGCTAATTGCATCTCTCATTTCTCACAGATCATTATGAGAACAGATGACAACGGAAATCAGTTCCTTCAGAAAAAAATGTTTTTGCAGTCCCAGGACTCCAACCTCATGAAAATCTTCAGAAAATTGTTGCATCCTTTTTTTTTTTTTTTTTAGAAGAATGCTTAAACATATGTTTATTTTATGTAAATTCTATCAAAAACGGACGTTTTCAAGAACACCCTACTGACTTAGTAACACACATCCCATTAACAGCATGTGTCATTTTGGAGAGATCTATGAACATCTTAAAATTAAAGTAATTGCTGTTCTGAAGATAAAAGCTCTTGTGAATCCAATATTTATATAGGGTGCTCCTTTCTATACTCACCTATATCCAAGGCCATAATCCCTTCAAACCACTCTGAACCAACAGCACCAAGACAGGCTTCTTGGCCACCTCACTGTCCTCTCCCTGTGTCAGTTTGAGTATTTTCATGGCCTCATAGTAAGACAAACTCAACTACACACACCTTTACGTATAAGCTAAAAGGACTTTGGACAAATCACTGCCTCAGTCCATGACTTCAGCAAATCAGGAGATTCTGGTGAAGTGTTTCCATCCATCTGTAACAATTCCTGCATCCAATTGTTTTATATGTTGCAGTCCTGCAAGATTTCAGCCTGAGAATGCTATTTTTGAGGAATCTGTTATTCTTCTTTACCTTGCAGTTGCTTGAGGTAGAATTTGTCGGTCTTTTAGTGCCTGAAATTTATAAAAGGATAAAGTCTACAATATATAAAAAAATATGGCTGATAAACTCTGGCATAGATATGTATCATCTAAAGCTGAATAGATGTATCCCATCTGTAAGGTGAGGTCTGGATAAGCTACCAACCGTGGTCCAACTTACCTTCTTCGGAAATCAGCTGGAGCCATATGATTAAATCCTGTGGAAGAAGCATTAAGCCAGAAATGGAATTTATGGAAAAATTCATCCTTGTTACAGAGATGCAATTGAGACTTGCAAACTATCAGATGTAAGGCCATCTGCATTCTACTGAAGGTAGTTACTTCGCCATAACTAAGACATGAAGGATGCGGTAGTCCGTACTTGTCTTTAGTGAGATATTCATGTGGAGGGCCTAGATCCATCAAAAGGATAAAAGATGTTGCAATTGCATAAAAAATTGCATTACTCTCAATACATTAAACCACAGAAAGTATCTTCCATATAAAAAGACATGTTCTGTGATACAAAGCCCAGAGAAATTTTACAGACCACACTAAAATCTCCCATTCATCCATTTGCAGGGAGAGCATCATTTAATACGCGTTATTAACTGTATTCTTAGTGCAGCTGAACATATTTATTTTTTGCCACACTGTCTACTGCTCCATGCTGCAGGATATGGGGGTCTAGTGGACCATGCAATTAAAATGCCAGGGTGATGGTAACTTATGCAATTTAGATATGAAATTTTGCATGGGATAACAAAACAATGTGTGCTAGTTATGCTCCACTGCAAAATCCATCACCAGTGGAAGCATTCTTTCATGAAACAAAATAAAAAATAAGAAAAAAATAGAAAAGTAGAACAGAACAAAGTATTATGCCAGTAATACCATATTGTTAACTAACTCTATCGCCTAACAAGAATGTAAAAATATAATCCCCTTCTAAAATAATTCAGACACGTCTAACATTAAGTAGTGACACAACTACAGACATGCATATGGTGTGTTTACCAAGTACTTCTTTTCAATAATTACCAGCTAAGAGAAATGTATCATGCTCTAACTGTATTCTATTTTTTCAGGTTCAGATATATTCTCCTCATGAATTCATGCTTACTGTTGGCTTCAGCTAACTTTCCTAAGGTTCCAGGGTGAACCTCTTGTAGATTGTGCCAGTATCTAGTAATCAAGCGTGAGACTCTTGATATGATTGTCCAGTTAACCAGATTTTTTTTTGCGTAATTTTTACTGGATATTGACTTCAGAGGCAAAGATTGCACTGAAGAAAGATTAAAGATTAAATCAGGTTGCCTCGTTAAATTTAAGGTCAGAAGACAGGATCTCCTCTGCGGCATTCAAAGGCATGTGCTCATCTCCCTTTATTATGCTGTGAATTTAGGCTCATGTTAAACGCCTAAATTAAACCCCATATTATGTTATTGTTTTGAAATTTTACAGTTTGCAGACATTAAGGCCAGCTGGTATGGAGTTTTCTGCATCTTAAAAATTAATTACATCGTTTTGTATATATGACTTCTAACAATCTGACTTTGTTGACAGTCATCAGGACTGTCCATCCATCCCTTCCCTTTATAATTAGTAAAAACAAATTTCTTAACTGGATTGTTACACTTTATAGAATAAGTAATTTTCAAACCAGGAGGAGGCGTTGTAAAGGTTCCAGTACTACGCCATGCAGCAGGATTTTAATTGAATCTCTACTAGAATTTACCCATGTCCATACAAACGGTCTTTTGATTGCAGGCCATAAAAGCAAGCTAACTAGTACGGCAAATTACACAGATTTTTGCTAAATCAGCTCTTTAATAATAAAGTTCTTAGTGGATGGAGTAGTAGGTCAAGGAAATGCAGCCTCTTTTTTTTTAACCTGTATGATAAATATCCTTGAGGCATATCCCTTAACAAAAGCACCTGTCAGTAGCTGCAGAATTTAAATTCAATTTCTCTGGTCATTAGAGATAGATTTGAAAAGCCAGACGTCAAGGCAGGTGCCACACTATATTTGATAGTAAGTTAATGGCCCTTGAAATTCAGAAGCAGTATGTCAGCCCTAACAGTTCCCTTTGTAACCAGCTCCCCCTCTTCCAGGCTTGTGCCTTCCTCTGTGTTTCTATGGCTTTTATTAAGATCAGCAACTGAATGTGAGAATGATGTTGTTTTTCTGTTTAGATGAGCTAACATATCATGTTTTATTATTTTAATGTTCATCATCTCTGGGACTTCACGTCTGCGAAGCTTCAGTTTTATGGGTGTTTTTTTCAAACACAGAAAAAAGATGTCTATGCACTGCAAATAAACTATATGGACTATTAAATGTAATTGTTTTGTTTCTGTTCCTGGTTATTAAGATATTTCACTTAAGCCAGATTTGTATGGCTTTCTAACCTTTATACCTTATGAGATGGAGAGGATTTTTGGAAGGCTAAAGAGGGAACGCTAAAATTTCATTGCAGGACACTGGACCAAATGCTGGCTTTGATTGGCAGTATGCAGTTGCAGGTGCAATTTGGCTTCTTAGCTTTTAAAACACCAGTTGAGGTAAAACAATCATCCTCTTTTCAGACTGCCTCAAGTGCCTCATCAGATGGCAGCAGTGTTTTACAGCAAGCAGTTGAAAGATGTTACACATGCTCCAGGGAGTGAAAAGGATTTTTTTTACAGGCAGGGTTTTTTGAATGCGGTGCAGAGTCATCACTTGCTGTAACAGTCCCTGATTATTTGAACACAGACTATGCCTGCATTTAGAATAACAGAATAAATAAAATGGTAGTAGTAAAAAACAATCCTCAGCAAGTGAAAATTTTCAACTGTTTACAGGGGTTTTTTGCTACCTGAGCATGTATTTTTTTCCATTTAGGGTGACAATTACTAAAATTTGGCCAGCTCTGGTATCACCTAGAGTTTTGCTCATCACATCTGACACACTAATTACATTTTAGAGATGACCACAACATAAATGTTTAACCAAATCTGTGGGACATCCAGAAATGTCTGAGTCCCAAGCCTAGGACTTGTAGATCCCGCTCTGCAACGTGCTTGATAAGACTTTCTGCAGGTTGCTCCTGATAGGGTTGATGTCTTCTCCAGCTGCTGCCACCCGTTCCTTTTCCTTTCATTGTATCAGGTTTTGCAATCCTGTGAGCATGTGATGAGTCAGATCAGCTCTCGTGTTAAGTGGCTTTGGCCAGCCTTAAGGGCTGTCTATAGGAGATATGTATGGTTCATTTCTGTTGGCTCGTTAACACCGGCTGAATGAAATTAGCTGTTGGCCACTCACCCAAAAATGCTTAGCACCATCATTTCCATTCCTTCAAAGACAATGTTCCTGTCATTTATTTACCAATGCATTGATTTGGAAAAAAACCCACGTTGCAGTATCTAAACTAAAGTGCTAAGGCGGAGGATGTAATACAATGGAGGTGGGGAGGGAAAAAAATGAAAGAAAAAAGAAAACCAACAAAAATCAGTATTTTGATAAAATTCTGGGCGTTTTTCTGATTCCTGGGAACATTCAGAAGTTAACAGTAAAGTTCTTGGAATTTGTTCCTTTACCGTTTCAGACAACTTTTGAGGAATCTCAGTTGTATTTTTAAATGGGAACAGATGTAAAATGCCCCAGTGCATTTCAAATCCCAGCAGCTGGCGTGTGGCATCAGCCGGCAATGCCTCCCCTCCGAGAGCATCCCTCTCCAGAGGCTACAGGAGCATCCAGCTGGCTGAGAGGCACAGAGGAGTCCCAGGTATGCCTAGGGAAGCACCAGCGCACATCTGATTTTCTTCTAATTATATCTCGGCAATCATCCCCATGGAAAACAGTTAAGATAAACATGTCTCGTGCAATTCTGTCATGTAGTGAAGACCTGGAAGTTACATTTTAATTCAATTGACTCAGGGTGCAGAAGACACGAAGGGCTGAGGCTGGGCAATCTATATCCATGCCGTAAAGGTTTGCCCATGTCAGTAATCAGTAATCCCCACATCAGAGCCTCCAGGGAGAAGGGATGCTGCGCAGCCTGCGCTCATCAGCAAGCACACGCTGAACTGGGCAGCAGGGCTCAGACTTCAAAAAACTTACTCCACAGAAAATGCCGAAGTTACCTTTTAGTCTATATCACTGCAGAAACATAAAAAGTTTGATAAATATCGAAGTCCAATTAAAAAGTGTAATATACATTAAAATAACCATTGGAAGTTAAAAAAATGAATTATTCATCAGTTTTGGGAGGAAGGGGGAATGGTCTCATTTCAGGCATTTTAAATTTGAATGGAAACTCTTTAAAAGTGGAAATAATGTCATTCATATATTTAAAACACTTTCCCCTTCAACACTTGAACAAAATGAACATGCTCCCATGATAATTTTACATTTTGTCAAGCTACCTTTCTGACCAAAACAATTAATTTGAATATATTTTTCTAGCTCCATTGTTATATTTTTAGCTACAGGATGAATCAAAGTGACAGTCATAGACTTTCTTTGCCATTTAAAGTTTATATAATTTTCCTTAAAGCCTACTTAGAAGTCAGGTGAGAAGAGGTTCATTAAAACAATATTCCATGACAGTGGAATACTTCTGCTCAGCAAGACAGAAGGAAAAAGGGGCCATAACGAGAGGCTTTTCCCCTCCCACAACACCTCCCCCCCCAAGACCATTTCCTTTTTAAAAATATATAGATATATTGGCTTGTTGCCTAGTGGAGGATTTTGTAGATTAACAACCTTCTGCTCCCATAAGGTGGCACACAGACCAGGTCCCCATCTAGTCAGGTGTGACAGAAAGGGCTGAGCAATTCTCTTCTCTGGCATATTAAAGATTTCAGAGTTTGTCTTCCTGGCTGCTGTCTGAAAGAGGCAGAAGTGCACTTTAGTTCAGACAGCTCATTTTGGAATCATTACTTTCAGTTCCATTGCAAGTTCAATAACTCATTATGTTTCAGTCTAGTATGTTTCCAACGATAAAAATACCAACTGAACTTTATAACAATGATCATAATAATCAAACTAGGCCTGGTGGCTCTTGCTGGAGAAAAGCCCAATGGCTGCCTGATCTGGGTGAGACTGAATCACCCCATGCCATATCTATTTTGGCAGTTACACTAGGGTACAATTTATTGGTATGTGACAGATATAAGGGGAAATTCTGGAGGTTTATTCTCACTTACAGCCAGACAGAATTATAAGTGCTTCCCCTTTACTTTCCTAATTCCTCCCCAAAGCCGTATTCCATGTACTGAGAAAAAGTAAAAAAAAAAAAAAAAAA
>VXBH01008919.1:17265-33403 GCA_013400035.1 Rynchops niger | reverse complement strand
AAAAAAAAAAATTACTTCAGCTACCACCATCCTTTAAAGACTGCTGTGTGATCAAACCACAATGCAGTTTCCCAGAATTTCTGGACTGGCTTCACAAACTGATCCTTGCAAAAGAACAGCAGCAGGACCACAAGAAAAAAAAAAAAAAAAAAAAAAAAAAAAAAAAAAAAAAAAAAAAAAACAAAAAAANAAAAAAGAAAAGGCACTAAAAAAAGAGTAACATAATCACATATCCTTCCCAGAGCATGCTAGAAGGGAAAAAAAAAACCTGGCACAAAGAGGCTGATTTCTGGACCCACAGAGAATTCACATTGTGCTGCAGCCACCCATGAGACTTGCTCCTCTTACTAATGGGTCTGTAATAAAGCATCAGCTTTCAGCAAGGAGGCGTATTTTTATGAGTTTTACTGAAGCAACGATGGCTGTCCAGGATAACATGGCTATTAGTTGTGTTACAGCAGTTCTTGCAAACCCTGACTGCCACTTACATCTCCACATGAGGACACACAGAGATGTCTATACGTATTTAAAGTGCTGCATTTCCTTTGGAATTTGGTAGGGAGGTATCTTCCAACCTGGAGGATCTGGCTTTAAGTGATGTACTGTATGGTATAAAGAGGCAACGTGCACTGGTAAATTAATCACGGTGGGTAGCAAGTCCAAGGGCTGGAACTGGAGCATCAATATTCTGAAGCTGCTGCAGCAGTCTTGTCACACGTTTGGCTCACACCATGAAACACCATCCCAAACAATTCTTAGAAATAATTTGGAAATTAGCACTTGTCAGGAAATATTCCCAAGAGGTCAGCTGGACGGAGCCGTATGCCTCTTAGGCTAGAAGTGCTTAATAATGTGTATGTGGTCAAACTGTGCCAGTTGGCTTCTGTGCCAAGAACAGGCCCTGACACTGTTATTTTACTAGTATAGATGCAGCCAAAGAGAAACACTAATAAAATTAGTCCGAAACTACTTGGTTCAAATTGCTATCACTCAGCTATCCATAAAAATTACAGTCCCTTGAAGACAAAGAAAAGAAATGCACACGTTCCACAGAGGATGGTGCAAATGGTCAATGGGTAAACTCTACTTACGGCCAGACATCTTCTTCATTCGAACATTACTCACTCAGGAGTACTAAGAAAACGGTGGTATTTATGCTATAAGAAAAAAAAAAAATTATTAGGAAACAGCTAGCAAACAGAGAAATTCTCAGGATGACAGTGGGAAAAATTATTCTTTCCCTAACAGTGATCAGTATGAAAATGGAGCTTATTCTCTGTGTTTTATATTTAATTTATTAAATATATAAATCTATATTATATTTAATATATTAAACCTGCTCCAATGTGATTTTTTACCCTTTACTGCGGGATAACGTTAAAAGTAAACTTCATTCACCGAAGCACCCTAACGACTGGAGGCAGCAGACAGTACAGGCAATACGTGTATGTCAGGGCTCCCTGTATCAAGAAAGCCCCAAGCACACTCTCCCACATTAAACCATTGAATCGTCACAGTGAAGTCAAATACATTTCCCAGACTTTAGGGATTACTTCTGATATTATATGTCCTTTTTCTCCACGGCAAAGGAATGACCAGCTCTGACAGTCCATTCACTGAGAGGTACCAGTTCGTACTCATCGACAGTTTAAAGTGGAGCCAAGGAAAGGGAAAGGCCATCCAAATCCACCTGTCTGACAATGAATGCAACACTCTGAGTTACAGAACTCTTTCCAGAAAAGCTTCAGGTATGGGAAAACACCTGCTTATACCAAGCATTTGATTTGGGCCCTCATTTGGTTACACGAGCTTTGAGATTCCACTCATTATCATATGTCCAGCTTTCACACAGCACTTTCTGCCACAAATTAAAAGATTTCAAAGGGAGAAGCCACACAGGTTTCCTCTTAATGGGTAATTTTTGTGCTTATGAACTATTTGTTGTTATTGTTACTATTATTATTTCTCTTTAGACGTTAAACAATGCCAAAAATGTTATTGTTCTTAACAAATACACCAAGAAACTCAGCCTTTGCTGGCACACTCAAAATTTGCTTCTTTTTTTTTTTTTTTTCAGTGGCACTTTCAGATATAAGTTTGGAAGGAAAAATGATGATTTGGGGAGGAGGTACACATTTTTGAACTATATAACTGATCTGCGTTTTTTAAACTTCAGAAGCTTGACAGGACTGTTGGGAAAAAGCACAGAGGAGCATTACACAGTGGCAGATGTAGCTGTGAAACTCTTGGGTAAGGTTGTGGGGGGTGTTTCAGAGTGATACAGGTTTCCCCTCAGCGTAGTAGGTGGGCATACATTGCCTCTGACGGGCTGGTAGGAGAAAGGGAGCTCCCTTAGCTCCCTTCTTGGACAGAAAAGGAATTGTAATGAGGAACACCTCATATATCTCTGATATTTTGATTGTACTGGAGATGAAACATGGCTCTCTTTCAGTACTCTGAATTTCCATTTAGGTAATTGATAATGGCAACCCAAACTTAGCTGTGTCCAATTAAATAAATTCTTGCTGGCACTTGGAGAGCCAATAATTCTCTGACAGTAATTAAAAACCCACACAGGCATTTGCCTATCCAAAACAAAAATACGTACCTTCCCCAAGCTGCAACTATCCCTTAGAGAGATCATAATCCGTGCTCGATATTCAGTCTTGTTCAGGACTCTTCTGTATTTATCCAAGACAGGGAAGGCTATTGTTGCACACTTCTATGATTTAGCTACTTTTGAGTTGTCTTTTGAAAAATTATCCTATATTTACATGATTTTAAAATGCATTACAATAATTTAAAAGGAATTGTGGAATCTCATAAAAAAAAAAGTAGAAGAGGTTATAATTCTTTCTGTAATACATAGAAACCTTGTGAAACTGAAATAACTCTTTCTGTAATACACTGTAAATTTGTGAAATTGAGAGAATGAAATCCAGAATTTTCACTTAGACTCCATCTGGATATATCTTTTAATACTGGATCTTTTAATACTGGATCTCTACTGGATACCTTTTTTATACTGTACATGTCTTTTAAGCTGAATTTTTCCTTTCCCATCATCCAGAGTTTAATTAAAGAAGGTCCTCAGCTCTGAATCCCCTGAACTTGATGGTTTGCTGTCATGAGGGAAGGGACATGCCTCCGCAGATAACTGACTCCCACTAGCAGGTTTTTCTAACTGTGTTACAGAAGCTGGAGAAGACTATCACACTGCAGATCTAAGTGAATTATTCTCAGCTGGTGTTTCTCAAAGCATCTGCATGACCATAATGGAGCTTGAGTATCTCAGCATCTCATTTGAAGGCACTTTGCTGCTAACAGATTCCCCAGCCCTTATGTGCCCTGCAGTCTTTCCAGTTCTGTCCCTCCTAGACATGCAACATACAATGTAGTGTCCATTCATCTCCTTTTTTAACCTTGCAGCTCAAACCCTTCCCACTTACAGGAGGATGTAATAGCCTCATTGTAATTAATTTCTGGTCTTGTCATGGCTGTATTCATTAGCAAATGTGAAAGGCAAAGGTCAGCCTATGTCTTATGACACTTGGTATTAAATGGAGCATTCTCTCCAGAGCCTACCAGTCAGTGTGAGAAAACGCAGCAGACTCAGGTCTCGAATGACAATCTCAACAGTTTCTTTAGTAATTCCACCAGTCAATAAAAAACTGCATAATATAAATGTTCAATGTGCACATGATAGGACAAATTAATATTCGTTCAGAGTTTCAGTTCAAGTGCTGTCTCTGTAGCAGCCCTCAGCAGCACTCCTCATTAGTCTTAGTGAGTATATTATCTTTCTTAATTAGAAACTCTTAAACTTTTTAGTCATGGGAATTCAGTGGTAACAAAAGAAGAAGAAATATTGTGTGATTCATTTGATTCATTTTAATTATAGATTTACACACTCTTGTCTGGAATAGGAAACTGGCAGTCATGGTCTTGGTCTAGCATTAGGTAGGTAAAAATGTCTTAGATATACTCTGCCATTCAGGAAACAGAACTAGCCTAGGATAAACGCAAAAGAAAAATTTCAGCATGCAAGGGAATGGGTATATAATCACCCAGTGGGACTATGAATGATGGAGTTTTCTGAAACAACTGGGTATCTTCCAGTTCACGCGCAGAGTTTTAGCAACCAACTGAATCCCACACCTGTGAGGTCAGTGGGAGGTCAAGAGGAGAAATGCTCCAAATCAGGGGTTCTGGTGAAATCTTGGACTCCTTAAACTCAACAGCAACACTCACACTGACATCGGGTTGTTCATGACCATGCTGTGCTCAGTGCAGCTGAAGAATTTTGTCTCCTTCTGAGGCAAAGGGGTTCGCCTTTGCCTACCTTGTCTCCACCCACCAGCTCTTACCCTCTGTAGTCTCCTAACAAAAATGATGGATTTGGATATTTAGCCATGAACACTAGTAAAAGTCGGGATGCAAATATATAATTATCTTATTAATGTCCCCTACCTCCCCAATGCCCCATTAACTCTTTTAACATAGCATGCAAAGAAATGGAGCTATTCTGAGAACAAAAACTATGGATTTTTGCTATGATTGCAGCTAGTGATCTAAATCATATCAAAAGATAAATACAAATAGATTTTTCAGCTAAAATTGTTATTTTTACAGCTACATTTTCTTGATCAGATGTGTATGCATCAGTTTGTTCAACATTTATTCCTCCTTACTTTAGGCAATGTTTATTGCACCTAACTGAAGCTCAGGGTCCACCTCACCCAACTCCAATCATCTAAAAATTAGACACTTGCAAGTCTTAGTAATTCATCTGAACTTTCTCTGTGATCTTAAGACATAGGAAGACACCTATGTATGTAATTCACCCTACAGGTATTAAGGGTCCAAGATAAGAGGCAGTACCCTCTGGAGATACCTCTCTCTTTTTGTTTGCAGCAGAGGAAACCAAACACCCTTTCATTTTCTGGGTTCATCATGTAGGTGGTTATGGCTCACTGTGCTGTTGGCTTTACAACGCTTCCAGTAATGGAAGTGTGGGAATATACAGCTGGAAGGAAGGAGAAGCAGGAAGATAATCCAAAATGGTCTGTGTAACGCAGCTGTTGGGACAGAAGAGTGGGTGTGCACAGGAACTGTGAACTGAGCACTCAAAGCTGCCTCAGAAGGCATTTGCCCCAAACTGGTCATATTAAAGAGGAAGGCACCACCAGCCCGTTGAGGAGCAACTGGTGAATTGCAGAGAGCCTTTAGACACTAAGGAGTAAGCTTTAAAAGGGGCAGGCTCAGAGCAACGGCAAGGCAAACACCCATTTTGTTGCCGCCAGAAGCAACCTCATGGCATCACCATCCTGCCCAGGCCACCCTGAGCATCCTCCCCAGGGACACTGCAGGGACTCACACCCAAACAACGATGGAAGTGGGGACAGGGAGCAGGGACCCACCAGTCCACGTGTGCAACCCTGGGGGTGGCAGCCAGGGACCCCCCAGGTCCCATCTCACAGGAGTTTCTCCCCCATGTGAGCATCAGGGTTGGCAGGGAGCAACACGGGCTCTCATAGCACCGGAGCACCTGCATCTCCCATGGGAGAGGGTGGTGCCAGTAGGGACTGCACTCCCCAGAGAGGTGTATGTGCCTGAAACCCACACAGCCTGTGGGTGAATGTGTGTGTGTGTGACGAAAACCTTTCTTTAAAATGAGGTATAGCAGGAAATTTCGAAACCTGTAGGTGTTTATTAACATTTTGTAAGTGTGTAGTGTTGTGGTTGCTTATTGTTGATAATAATCCTAAATCTACAGTTCACTGTTGGCTGATTAAGTATCGTTAATAAATCAACAAAAAATTTTGATCATGATTTGATTTAACCAAATGAAGTGAGTACATTTTTATTGTTTATTATAGTTGTTTATTACCAGATGACATTAAGTTGATGTTAGTTTGAGGTCACTCATGTGTCGATTTGCAACTCTGGTCCTCAGCAAGGAGGAGGTTCCCTCCCTTTCCATCATGCAGAGCAGTGGCACCATTCTGAAACTCAGCTGCCCAGGTTCTGCTTGTCAATGTAATAAACTTTTTGTTGTCTGATATTGAGAACTTGTTCCTAAATATAGGAAGGCTATTTATTAATTGTTTTTTTGCTAGTGACACCTAAAACTTAATAATAATGTCAATATCTCATATGGTAATGATCATTTCCTTAATATTATGACAGACAGTTTGACACATTGTAAAAGACAAGAAGTTCTATCCGTCAGAAAATACGGATAAAAAATAAATTATTCCGTGCTAAATTTACCTTAAATTTTGGTCCACTTAATGTCTGTCTTCAATTTCTATTGTCTTAGTTTAACAAATGGAATCATAAATAATGCAATCGACATCAATTGCACTTATTTGCAATTAGATTTTTTTTTCTGTACTCTGTTTTATGAATATTTAATAAACTGTGTAACCTTGATGGAAGGAGTGCAATTTAGAAGGCCATAATGAATATTTAGAAAGTCTTGCTTTGTGATCTCAGTTTCTGATTTTAAATTAACATCCAGTAAATCTTTCTGAACAATGCTCGTCTCAGCAAGTTTAGTATTTTCCTGATCTAGAAATACATGGATAATTTCCATATGTGTTTTCTACTTCAAAAGAAGTAGGTGCTTTTCTTAAGTTTCTAATAATTATGAGAAAGTTTTAGAGGAAAGGAAGCCTAAAATTACATATATTATAGTATGTATTAAAAAAAAAATAAAAAAAAAAAAAAAAAAGGAAAAAAGTTACTCTTAAGATGTATATTTAGGATGTGTGAGGCTAAAAAGAAATATTATATATACCAGAGGCTATTAGAATCTGACAGCTTAGCCTTTGCTTCTTGAGGGACACGAACAACTAACCAAAAGTTTTGTTGGTTTTAATCCAGTTTGCCACAATACCTTTATTTTAATATATACTGTCATGGGGGGAATACTAACCCACTGCTATGGATTTGCAACATTCACATTTACCGGTCAATTAAAGTACAGTAAAGAGAAATTGCAAGAAGATGATTGTCAAAAAAGAGGAATAATGTGAGGCATATTCTTCTAGCAATAAGAAAAATCTTGTGATTCAGTGGATATTATTCAATCAAAATCAGGCTTATTCTTCTGAAAAGTGCATGAGGTACAGGAGAACAGAAGCTCAAAATTGTGTAAATCTCATTCTGGAGGCAATTGCGTGGAGTGCTGTGACATTTGCAGGTCTCTCTGCAAAGTGCTGTGGATCAGTAGTACCTTGATGGTAAAAAAAAAAGCGCAACGTGGGACTGTGAAATCTTAGAGATCCCTCCCTCCAGCTTGCTTTAGAATTACCTCAGGAAACTCCTGGAAGAATTGAGCTGGACACACAGGAAATCTGTTACAAACGCCCTGCATTTCAGAGCTGACAGGCACCTACAGTTCAGGCACGTGGGGGACACTGGAGGCAGGAATCTAGCTAAAGCACAAAATAAGCTAAATAAACACTCACTTCAGTGAGAGGATAATGCTGATTTTGTTCACATTACAGCCCTGGGAATTGATTCAGTGCAGAATAAAACAGAGGCGATTCCCGGCGAGCCTCGCTGGCAGTGGCACGCTCTCCGTCTGCAGGCAAAACGTGTTCCCTCTTCTGCCGGGTGTGCCATCGCCCTGGGGACAGACCTTGGAGTCCTGCGAGAGGCTGCTCACCAACTGCCCAAGTATTGGACCGTAGCAATTGCCTTCCTGCACAGCGACAGGACCAAAGGGAAGAAAGGCAACAGCGGTCTGAATGAAGGTGCTGATCAAAAGTGAACCAGCAAGAGGGTGGCCGTTTCTGACTTACTCAAAGGAAAGATGAAACTGTCTTGAAAAAAAAGCTGATTTGCCGGCAGAAAATTTGTAGTTTGTCGTCCTGGTTCTGGCAAAACAGAACCAATTTTCTGTTCAGGAATTTTACTTTTCAGTTAAGCCTCTTCTAACTAACTGAACTGGCTGAAATTAACAGCATTTTATTCAGGCACTGTTCACTCCCAGAGTGATCAGACCTGATTATTTCTAATTTATGCCAAGGAAAGGTATGCAGAGAGGCTCTTGCTTATACTTATTGCTATAACAACCAAGGTCAGCTAATTTCACTCTTTGCCCCGTTGGAGGGTCAGAAGCAGAAAAGCGTAGAGGGGTCCCACCTGCAGGGAGGAGCGGACAGGACAGGTGACCCAAAACTGACCAACGGGGTATTCCATTCCATCCGTGCCATGCTCAGTATAAAACCTCAGGGATCGACGGGTCAGGCCTCTTTCTTCAATGGCCAGCATCTGAGGAGAACTCTGTCTGCTCATCTGCCTTTGATCCCAACACGTGCATTCCTGAATCCAGACTCAGAATCCATCTGTCATGGAGTCCAGTCTGGGACATTCCCATTGTCTGCTGGTGACATGATCGTCATCCTGGGCGCTCGATATGGTTTTGTATATATGTCATTATTTTCTTTTTTTATAGTATTACATTTTCTTCTTTATTATTTTATTAATAATATTTCCTTAAAGTCGTTTAGCTTCTTTTAAACTCACAAGTCTCTTTCTCTCTCTTCTTCCTCTCCCTGAAGGGAGATGCTCTCACTTCTCTGGAGGGAGAGAGGTCAGAGAGCATCTGTCGTTCGTTTCAGCAGCCAGCCTAGCCCAAACTACGACATTTGCAAAAGATAGTGGAAACTGCTGTAGGAAGAAAGCTAATAGCCAGCTGTAATAACAGTTCCCTTCAGCAGAACAGAGTGGGGAGCAGGCGTGGGGCGCTGCTGTGCACTGAGGGAGGATTGTTCCCCCTGTGCTCTCCATCTTCATGATCAGGATGTAATTACATGGCCTCGTGGGCGGCTCCTGTGCTCTCTGACAAGAGCAGGATCAATCACCGCAGCGCTAAAGTCCCTTCTTCAGCAGAGACAACCAAAACTAGCATCGTAGTTCTGAGCCTCTAAGCACGTCCGTTCATAGCAGAGTGCCTAAATTCTGGTGTGGGTAACAAAACAAAGCAATAATTTGATTCCCAACAGCTTTTCTTTTATATCAGAATAATGTATAAATACCAGTACGGCAGCACAGTCTAGAGTGAAATAACTGCTTCAAACGGGGGTTCATTTGGAATTAGATTATTAAATTACTTGAGCTTGGTATTTGATTATAAAATATTTCTGAGCTTGTTGGCATTTTATCTGCTATTCTTATCAAAGTTGACACAAGAAAATATTTATCCTAGCTAAGAGAATGGAAATTATCTCGTGGAATATGAACATTACTGCTTAATACATGGATTTCAAAGTCTTCCTAAGCAAGCTATTGCTTTGTTTATCTTTCATTTGAGAGTCAAGATAAAACATAAACAGAAATGAGCTTGTTTTCCTGAAGCTGGAACTGTTTTTAAGAATGTTCTGACTGCAAAGATGGAAACAAGACTTCAAGCATTTGCATCGTAACTGTCTTCAACTAGTGTTTGATCACGAAGGGGAAAAAAAGTAAAAAAGGAAAAAGGATTGATTTGGCTGGATGCGGTGATATATCCTTCTATACAATGGAAAATTTTCCATGAGGAAAGAAATGGTTATTCAAATGGCACAGAGAATAGTTGATCCCACAAAGCAATCAGGCACAGGAGGTGCTTTAAAAGAGAAAGAATATGTTGTTAAAGCTCAAGCTGAAAAAGCCGAGAGCTGTGATTCATAGGTCCCGGGTTACCACTCACTTTGACTTAGAGTCTATGCACGCAGCTGCTGACTTAGGCTGCTGTTATTGCAGAGTGATGTGAATGATGAAGTCTCTGTTGCTGGGTGTCTGGAACAGGAATTTTTACTTCTTTGTTCTGTTTTTAAAAGATAAAACACTCTTAACGAGGTAACAAAATCAGACCACCAGGGAAACCATAAACAGAGACTTCATTCATTTCCAGCATTCCTGTATTCAAGGAATATGATGGTCCTGCATGTACAGAATTTACATTTCCAATGTAATTTTATATTCCCTGAAAAAGTCTGAAGGGGGTATTACCCTATGATTTTTATTTCAAGGAAAATATTCAACTTTCGAAAGGAACTATCATGCAAGGCCAGGTTGTCTAACCAGCAAGGTGTGTGAACAAGCCCCATTTTTTACTGGTCTCAGTATTTGTATACATATCAGATATATAGCAGTCTATAAAAGACTAGTGCCTGAGACATTTGTTTTTCATAAAAATGAACCCTGTGGATTTTATTTTTTTTTTAATGTATAACTAAATAATTTATATGCTTATAATCTGTAAATTCTTATCCAAAAAATCTCCCTCTTGTGGCTAAGATTACATTACTTATTGAAGATTCAGGTTATGATTTTTGGTTAGCTGCTTCTTTTATTAGAAAATTTCTGACGGGAAAGAAAACAAATAGATACTTTTAAGTTACTTCCTTAGAAGTTCTAACTATATTCCAATAAGACATTACAAATGATTGGCATGATTCAAAGAACACCAGTAAAATCAGCACTGAAGAAATAAATATTGCAGAAAATTCAACTTAGTGCTGTAAACAGGTGGTTTCTCTTAGGTTTTTGTTTCTGTTGCAATCTGGAAAGAATTACCTAAGCATGAATAGGGATGAAATTATGAAGATTGTGTCCACAAAGTCACAAAGAAGTTAATGGCAATATCTTTTTGATTTTAATAGCATCAAGACATTATTCTAGGTCTTCAAGCCTAGGCACAGTGGTCAGGTACATGATGCCATGACTCAAGCTTGTAGAGCCATGTCTGTCTGAACCAGCTTGAACCAGCATGGTATTAGTTCAACTGCAGGAGCTCAGAGTAGACAAGATGGCTTTTATGACCTCATCTGGTGTCAGTACACACACAACTGGGCTGCTACCTGTGCCTGATGTAGTCACGTCAGTTATGGAGCTCTCTAACCCATGCAGAAATACCAGAGACAGTAGCATCTCCAGAACCCTGGGGAGAATGGCTGGTTCAGCCCATGCTGCACCCATGTAACTGAATCATGGAATTTTTCAGAGTTAGAAGGGACCTCTAGAGATCATCTAGTCCAACTCCCCTGCTAAAGCAGGATTGCCTAGAGCATATCACTCAGGACTGCATCCAGGTGGGTCTTGAAAGTCTCCAGAGAAAGGGACTCCACAACCTCCCTGGGCAGCCTGTTCCAGTGCTCTGTCACCGAAGGACTCCAGCGCCTCCAGCACTCTCCAAGCCTCCCTGTTTTTCTCACACCCTGCACCACCAAACCATCATAAATCATAAAGCTTTTGACACCGTTTCCTACAGCATTCTGGAGAAACTGGCTGCTCATGGCCTGGACAGGTGTATCTTCACTGGGTAAAAAACTGGCTGGATGGCCGTGCCCAGAGAGTGGTGGTAAATGGAGTTCAATCCAGTTGGTGTCCAGACACCAGTGGTGTCCCCCAGGGCTCGGTGCTGGGGCCGGTTCTCTTTCATATCTTTATCAATGATCTGGATGAGGGGATCGAATGCACCCTCAGTAAGTTTGCAGGTGACACTAAACTAGGCGGGCGTGTTGATCTGCTTGAGGGTAGGTTGGCTCTGCAGAGGGATCTGGACAGGCTGGACCAATGGGCTGAGGCCAATGGTATGAGGTTCAACAAGGCCAAATGCTGGGNCTGGAGGACAAACCTTATGAGGACCGACTGAGGGAGCTGGGGTTGTTCAGCCTGGAGAAGAGGAGGTTGAGGGGAGACCTTATCACCCTCTACAACTACCTGAAAGGAGGTTGTAGAGAGATGGGGGCTGACCTCTTCTCCTTGGTGACAGGTGATAGGACGAGAGGAAATGGGTTCAAGTTATGTCAGGGGAGTTTTATATTGGATATTAAGAAACATTTTTCCACTGAAAGGGTTATTAAACACTGGAATAGGCTGCCCAGGGAGGTGGTGAATTCACCATCCCTGGAGGTGTTTAAAAAAAGGGTAGATGTGGTACTTAGGGACATGGTTTAGAAGTGGCTCTTGTCAGGGTATGTTAATGGTTGGACTTGATGATCTTAAAGGTCCCTTCCAACCTCAGCGATTCTATGATCATGAGTGCCGCTAGCTCATCGATCTTTCACGGAAGCTTATTGTGCTCTCATAGCTATCAAGTCCTGAACAGCCTGCAGGAGCAACCATAAATACATTACCTTTGATGTGCTAAGACTTCCTGTGGAGGTGGCAAATGTCAATACAATTGTATCTAATATTCCCACTAAGGACAGCAGTGTGATTCCTACTAGTTCCAAACAGTATATCTGCATCACTGGGCAAGCGCACTTTTCAAAACGGTCATGGACCTTAGCTACACAGAACAAGAGACTTACTAGAAAAATCCATAGTTTTCTCACAGCCCACACATCCAGGATTCCTTCCAAAACAAATTAGGACACACTGGTGTATGGTCACGCTCAGGTCTCATCCTCACAGACAGTTGGGATGGTGCCAACTTGCAACGCTAAGTACCAGAGCCAAAAGTAATCCAATGAGGGATACCTGCCCAACTTTACTGACATAGCCAAAGGGCTCATGACATCACTTACAATAAGAACTACAATTTCTGGACAAAGGCTTGCAAGGCAGAGGTGAATTTTACTCTTTGTTATTACAGTTTTCATGTATCACAGTCAACCGCTCTTATTTTTTGTCACTTCAGCACTGAGTCAATAGGATGCTGGATAAGGCAAAAGGACATTAATCAGGTAAGTTAAGAAAATGAGAAGTCTAACAGTTACCTAAAAATTGCTTGGAAATAAGGCAAGTGCACAGAACCTTATGATGGCATAAAATTACTGGAAGATTTACTTTGTAAGTAAGTTCTTGTAGGGCACGAACGGACTGGAAATGGGAACAAAAACAATACAGAGAAGACCAGCCAACAAAGTCAGTCGACAGGGCTAATGCAATAACACTTTTCAAACTGTACGAACATTTGGAATACAAATGGTCTATTCCCTTCCTTTCAGCACAGCATGTTTTTCTCTACAAATATCTTGAGCTTTGATTTAGCAAAGCATTCAGCCATGTGCTTGCCTCTAAGCATATAGTTAAATTCTACTTGCCCTGTCCTAGATTTAATATATTGCAGGTCTGGAAATTCATAGTGTTTGACAATGAAATAGAAAGCTTCCCTTTGCCCTTCAGAAGTCTATCATTCATCCATCAGTCGAGAAAGTTTCACATTTTCATTTCTTGCACTGATTGAGAATTATGTACATCTAGGGAAAAAGAAACCCTAGGTGGTAGGAATGAGCCACTCCAAAAACAATTAAGTCGGTCATGTACCAAGCTTATAGTAGCATGATGGGTTGGCAAAACCCATTTCAAATTGGTGAATGCAGTCTGCGCAGAAGAGGTTTCAGCTTGCCAGTGTGGTTCAATCAAAACCAGCAATAGTGTCTATGCATATATCCTGTGGACCAAAGTGGAGCAGAAACCATAAAAGGCAAAATGTTTCCTGATCTAATATAGCAAACATCAAAGAGGAATAAAGAAAAACTGTAATCACGATATGAACCACAATCTGAAGCTGGATTTGAGAAAAGAGTGGGGGATCTGGGGACTAGCCTTGACTAAAAAGATCCTTAGTAAAATGTGCTCACTTTCCTAAGATGCTGTCTCTAGTTTCTTTCACAGTGTATTCAATAGAAAAGGGACTTTGTATTTTTTTCCCACTTAACATCAAAGGATCATCCTGAAGAACTGAAACAACGCTTAAGTTCCTGCATTTTTGGTTAAGTGCTTAGATCAAGAGCAATCATTTTAAAGACCTCTGACTATGTTCTTTTTCCCTGTCCTTGTCTGCCTCTGAACTGACTGCACAATACATCTGCATTTAGGTTTCTAATCAATAGGTTTATATTTAAAATACTTTTGCCCTCCCTAGTCTCATTGCATTTTAATATTTTAAAGTCATTAAATTGACCATGGTGAAATCTCTCATCATAAAATACTCATTACTTTAAATACATGTGTTTCATTTAGCATTTTAGAGCATCCTCCATCTCCTGATTTTTCACTGGTATCTTTTTCATTATCTACATCCCTTTCCCTTGCTGGCTACTGTACAACCTTCTAAAATATTACTTGAAGAACAAGAACATCCTAGGTTTTGATTTCACTCCTTTCATCGAAGGTAGAGTCATTAGATGTCCAGTTTTTCCTTCACTAAGCCTGTTTACCATAGATTATGAAATGTTTCACCAGTAAAATTAACATGATGACTAAATGCTACATTCTGTGTCATCCCGTTACTCTATGTCATAAATCTTGTCTTCTTTTGAACATCCGCAACTGTCTTACTAAACCTCATTGAAAATAATGACAGGTCAGAATTCCATACTATTTGTCTGCCTTCTAAGATTTGTACTTTCTAAAATTTCCTGAATCAAATATGCTACACAATGCAGTTCAGGTTTCCAACTTATACAAGATTTAAAAGTAGTAGTTGCTCTAGAACAAGCTGTCACATCTAATGGGACTCACGATACCTGAAAACTATCAATTGGGGTTCTGAGATGTGGCAGAGGGCATTAAGACACGTTTAGCATGTGAAAGTAAAGCCAACACTGGTTTTAATACTCTGGGTTACGAAAGTAGATTAAATTTGAAGACTGATACTGCAGTTCCACATGATTCTTTTCTTTCCCCACAGCTCTTCTCGTTTGGTAATCAAATGGTAAACCCTTTCAAGTATTTTTGCATTAGGAGAAGGAATGTTTCATGTACCCTAAATAGTATGCCTACCCCCAAATTTATCTTCGAGCCTTTTCCTTTGTTATTTTTAAAGAGACAACATCATAATTGCAGGCATGCTTTTTAGTTTTTAAATGTTTTGACCTGAGTATGAGATGGAGAGTTTGAGGAGTTTTAATCAGTGAAAACAAGAGTTGAGGGAATTAAATTGTGTTCATAAATATTAACAGAGAAAACATAGGTTATTAGACTAAGACTTGACCTTAGCCTTAAGAATAAATCTTTGTCAAATTTCAGTGTGAAGGCTGAATATCATCCAAGCAGACTTTAGCATAGTGGGTGACTTGGTATTACTCCACAGGCAACAATTGTGTATTACAGATCAAACCAACAAACTTACTTATTTTCCACTTCCAAAAGAAAATTATTCCTTTATTCCACTGAAAATTCTTTATGATTTAAACTTCCCAACGAATCTTAAGGGTTTATCATTTTGAATCTGTCTAGACTATCCTAGGTGTTATTGTTGGAGCAGTGGACATTACTATTATTCCTATGTATCCTGAAGTTATTTTAAAAATGTTTTCAGTAGGACAGGTCAACAATTTCTGGAATGACATCAGGGACTGCACTGTCGTCTTTGGGGTTCTCACAGGCTCTCTGGCAGTGCTGGAACTGGAGCAGAAGTTTAATTGATGGCCCACTCATATTTTTGACAGCGGCAGTTCATTTGATACATTAACGAATATTTTGGGTTTGGTAGTTTATTTAAGGCCGTTGCTATTAAATTGTCATAATTTATCATTGATTGTCGCAGAGTGTTATCTACAGTCTGGAAATATGCCCTGGCTTTGGAATTAAAGCTAAAAGCTACAGGATAACAGCTCAGCTTTTGATCCTGTCTTTAGCCTAAGACTTATTCAAAAGACATTTTTGCCATTAAAATGTCAGTACCAGTTACCAGTACATCCCCACAGTTGCCACCAGTGTTCGCTGGTACACCAAGTTACCTTGTGGAGGCAAGTGCATAAATTAGACTGAACAACTAACGTTAACACAACTGTTTGATGAATCATTTTTCTAATGGAGAGTGTCTTCCTGAACTTCAGATGCTACAGCAAAAATTTAGAGAAATAGGAGACAGTTCAATCAAGTTACTTGCATGTTGTGCTGCAGTACCTCATTGTCCATTGCCTTTCCCTCAAATACAATCTACCAGCTTGACAGACACTTTTGTTTTTCATTTTGTGTGTTTTTTTATGTAGCTAGCTTAAAGTTGATCTCATCAGCCAGAAGATGGAGCTTACACAAAGCGGAATGCTGAAGCTCACAAGAAGGTAGAATATTGGCCTGGCCACTAGATTTGATGAGTCCATGAAAATTCAAGCCTTTCAAGCTGTAAGATAGCAAATGTTGGCATTATATCGTTATAGACACCTGGGTTTTCTTTTTTTTTTTT
>VXBH01008919.1:1057-17162 GCA_013400035.1 Rynchops niger | reverse complement strand
GAGCAGGGCCACCTAGAACAGGTCACACAGGAATGCCTCCAGGTGGGTTTGGAATGTCTCCAGAGATGGAGACTCCACCATCTCTCTCGGCCGCCTGTGCCAGTGCTCTGACACCCTCAAAGGAAAGAAGTTCCTCCTCATGTTTAGGGGGAACTTCCTATGTTCAAGTTTGTGCCCATTACCTCTTGTCCTGTTGCCAGGCACCACTGAAAAGAGCCTGGCCCCATCCTCCTGACACCCACCCTTTAAATATTTATAAGTGGCGATAAGGTCCCCCCTTAGCCGTCTTTTTTTTCCAGACTGAAGAGACCCAAATCCTTCAGCCTTTCTTCATAAGAGAGATGTTCCAGTCCCCTAATCATCTTTGTAGCCCTCTTTTTCTCTTAATATTCTCCAAATAAACATTTTTAAGTAATATCTCCTCTATTCTTTTTCTCCTCTTAGAAAAAAAATTCACATCAGGTCATTTGACTGGAATTTATTTCAGCCTGTCCTCTCCAAAACAGGTGGAATTAGTGTTCACATACATACAAGCTAGATGCCTTTGAATGCACTGAACAAGCAGAGCAGGCTGACATAGCTCACTCAGATACTTGTGAAAAGTGACTGAAGGTGTTAAAAGCCACATTTGTCATCCATTAGTCCTGTTATTTAAATGGTCTTTGCTCTTTCCTACCAAGCAAATCCAACAGGAGAGCATGGTAGAAAAATTAGACATCTCTTGCAAGACCTGCAGACAGAGCACAGGTGGAGAAAGTTCTGTAATTGCAGTGCTGAATCAGGGGCCCAGCGAATTTAAAATCAAGAAAAGATGCAGATGGAAGTGAGTTCACGCAAACTGGGTACAACTTAATTTTATTGAGTGGGTCTCTCTGTAGAGAACTTTAGGGAAGGCTGTGGTGTTACCTGTTCCACAGAGGCACTGAATATCCAAAGAAACTTCCATTCTTAAGGTGATGTTTGCTTTGAATTCCCTGACCACACTTTTCATTCACCCCATCATCTCAACATGCGGAGCATTAGCTGTGCGCTGGTGACTCTGCCCTGCCTCTGACACAAATGTGTGTCTCGGGGTCTGTGAAAAAACAGCAGCTGTCCTAAAACTAAGGTATTGGTTAGTACTTAACTATGGCTTTATGAAAGACTCTGCTAAACAGAGAGCTAGCAGGTATTTGAAACACACATTAAAATAGCTCTTTCTTTCCAATCCCAAACCAGCCCTTCTCCGCACCTTCAGCCAAAAGTTTCAGCAAGCTGTTTGGACCTTTCTGTGGAGCTAGGATGATGGCAAGCCACTCCAGGACAGTCCTGCTCCACGTAGGTGTGTTTTGTCAAGAGCGAGCTTATTCCATGGAATCACCTCCAGAGCCCTCCATGCAAACAACCCCCAGCATGCAAGCTATGCCTGCCACCAGCCTCCCAGTCCTGTATCTCTTGCTGGAGTTCCCAATGTGTTTGGCACAGCGTACCTGCTCCTGTCCCTCACCTTCACCTGCACCCCTGGACTCTAGGAGTGAAGCCTCCACATGTCCCCAGTCCTCTTGGGCACCCTGCCTACCTTGCACCAGGGGCAAGTGTTGGTGGCTCATTGCAATGAGAATACTAGTTTGCAGGTGTCCCCATGTGATTTTCTGCCACTTCTTTTCTTCCTATTCCTATTCCTATTCCTATTCCTATTCCTATTCCTATTCCTATTCCTATTCCTTCCTTCCTCCCTCTCTCCCTCCCTCTCTCCCTCCCTTCCTTCCTTCCTTCCTTCCTTCCTTCCTTTCCTTTCCTTTCCTTTCCTTTCCTTTGGGAAAACTGATACACCAAAATTTCAGCATAAACAAAATAATCTTGTCCTAGAGCAAATAAATTAATCAACCAGTAACTGCCACCAAGTACGTCGGTTTGGCATGTACATCTTTCATTACCAGCAGGAACAAATATGACTGTTTGAGAACGGCTTTGCATCAGGCCTGGAAAAATGCTAAGAAAAACAGCTATAGAGAAAAAAAGAAAGAAGAAAAACCTGTGCTGTCTGAATCACCAATAAAGTATCCCAAATTATAGCATTCACTGCTATATAAATGCAGAACCAAAGGGTCAAACAAGAGGGTATCTTCCCAAGCATCTTTCTGGGAAGGGCCTCTAACAGTTGCACACACATCCAAGGCTGGCTGACTGCTGCTTCTGCCGCCTGAGAGGAATGTTTATGGAAACTAAAAGAGGCCAAAGTATGGGGAATAAGGGATGTTCAGAGAGAGAGAGAGAGTCTGTTAAGCACCAAAATATTTCCCTGCAGTTCTGGAGGAATGGCCCAAAATGGCACAGATTGTCTTTTGATATATGCCTAGCTGGGAGCTAAAAAGAGCACATGTAGTGGAGATTTCAGAAACTTCTGTCAGGAAGGAGAAAATTAAGAACACAAATCCTCTATTCTGCTACCCACTAACCAGTGCTCTATAATAGTTATTTCGGTTAAAGCCTCTGCTCTTTCCTGTCCCTGGCAATCAGATTAGATCAGCAAAGGAAATAAGGAAAAAGGAATGTATAAATACTTCCCATAAACTGTATATTGCTTTTTTCTATACAGAAATATCTGGCATTTTAGTTGCTTCTGTGAGGAGCAGAAGTCTCAATAAAAGTTGCATGTTTGCAAAGCCTTAACACCCAGCAAATGTATTCAGTTTTCCAACCTAACTTGGAGGGTGCTCTCAGGCTACAGACTGGCTGATAATGGGGAAGCACCACGTTGTACTGACCAGAGGGACACTGGAGAGTCATATCCTAGAAAAGGGTTGCTAGATATTTTATCTCCTGCCAGACAGGGAAAGAAGGCAAAACAAACTGAAACTAACGTTCTCGCAAGGGCTGAGAGAACTCTCTTCTGAGAAAAAAGGGTATGCTTTTATTAAATGGTCATCAGAGTTGTGGAACAGTAGTAAGTGTTGCAGATGAAACCATGATGTAATTACCCAAAATATAATTATGTAAGACAGTCCCATTTTGCAGTAGGATATAGTGTCTTCTACTATACCATAGCTGTATTTCCATGTCAAATTAAGACTTTGAAATCATTATCTGCATGGGGTTTTCCTCATGTCAATAGAAGTTTAGGCTCTCAGCACAGTGACTGTACTCTACAGATGTATTCGTCTGACCCAAGACAAGGGTGAGATTCAGTTGCCTAAACATAGCTGGATAGTGTCACTTCAGATACTGCAAAGGTTATCCAGGGAGTGCAATCTCCCATAAGTCTTGTGCATTTCTACCAGCCCTTAGAGGACATTTTGGAAGCCTGAAGACATCTAAAACAGCAGTAAGTGCCTAAATTTAGGCAGCTTCCAGACTCCACTGACAGAATTGGCTGGGTGTCCGCTGACTACTCAACAGTAGCTGATGTGCAAGCACCTACACATAAATACCTGAAGTCAGATCATAGAATCACAGAATGGTTTGGGTTGGAAAGGACCTTAAAAATCATCTAGTTCCAACCCACCTGCCTTGGGCAGGGACACTTTCCACTAGACCAGGTTGTTCAAAGTACCATCCAACTTGGCCAGATACATTATTCTGCAGCTAAATCCCACCCTAACTTTACATCAGATAAAGAAACAGAGGTCATAGCAAGAACTGCACCTTAGATTAAGTTTTAAATATATTGGTGTCAACAGTAGCTGTGGCTATTGAGCCTTCTTGCTGAAATGCCCTTCTCATTTTGATTGACTTAATCTGCTTCCATGGGTGGCTAGGAGTGGAGTTGAGCTTTGGGGCCCACACTTGAACCCCAATACCAGCAAGGAGAATGACATTTTTTGCTGCTTCTGTAGCTTTCAAAACACAGTATCTGAGAATTACAGCATCCTTCTTTAGCAGAACTGTCTTCAGAGGCACCCAGCAAGAGACCAATACTGTTGTTATTGCTATTATTTCCATGTTAGAGAAAAGTGGGCTGCTGAGACACCATATTTTTAGGATATCGCTGTCATTATAGACACATATAGCCCAAGTGAGATTTTTAAAGCACCTCAGACCCTAATTTCAGGTGAAAAATTAGACACTTTATGTCTAAGTGCTTGTGAAAATCCCACTAGGGTCCCATTTTCTGTTTCATTGCCTAACTAGCCTGTAAATTCTGCAGTGGCTTGTTCAAGGTGACACACAACTTCTGGATGATACTTCTCATCCCATTCTCTCCCCAGCTCGATTTGCTTTTGACCACTAATCTTTTCCCTTCCCGACCCAAACCCAAATATACTCATAAGGTCCGTCTGACACGAGCACACCACGGTGGGATGGGGTTCAGCTGGTCGGTTCATCTGCTGTTTTCCTCTGCATACAGCAAAACCCAAGGGGCTCTTGCTCATAGCCCTACACTCACCTTGTATTTTTGCTGTTAAAAATCTTCCCACAGTCTTAGTACCGTGCTATGGGTTATTTATATTTAAGTTAGCCTCTTAAACACATCCAATGAAATGGGTACCACAACCTTTCTAGGTGGCTGCTCTACTACAGCTTCACAGGAAAGCTAAGGAGAAAAAGTACGTTCATTAATATCTAGGGTAAATCTTTACCGCAAATACAGCCAATTCCTGTTTTCTTCCAGCAGCGGGAGACATGGAAAATAATCTAACATTGTTTCCTTTGTAACCGCTTTTTCCAGACATGGAAACTGTGAAGAACATCTTTTTCTCTTAAGAAAATAAATCCATTTCCTTATAGTTTATATTTGTTAAGTGGTTTGTAATACTTTTGTCCCCTCTAAAGTCTTTGATTTGTCAAGACCTTTATTAAGTGAATTTCTCTGTAACAAGCAAAGTTGCTGCTATTTGACATATCCCTTATTTAAAATGGGGGCTGAATTTAAAATAATGTCATTAAATTGGGGGTGCAGTTATAATTGAGCAAAAAAGTTTTCTGAGAGACTCTTATTTTGATAAAATTCAAGTTAGGAAAATGAGCTATTCATCAACTAACTACTTTTAATCTAAAATTATGATATTAAATTGAAGATGTGAACAAATCCTTTTATTTTCAGACTAATTCAGTTTTCTTTATGACACAGTGACATGCAGATTTGAGAACATGTAATAGAAGATGGCACTAATAAATAAGAAATGGTTTCATCCACCAATTAGATAGCAGTTTCTTGCAGGTTATCTCAGGCGAGGTTAGACTATTGCCTGTAAGCTACTTCTCAAACACCTTGGATGCCTACAGCCATATATACGGAATGATGAAACTTTCAAAAAAGAGATCTGTTCTGGATGTCAGAAGTGATTAATTTCCTCAGTATCTTGTATGATGTTGCAAAGCTATAAAGAAGTATAGAGGAGAATTAGCTTATAGCTGTGCAGTAATTTCCCTAGCTAGTAAATTCAATCTCTATCTTTGCATTTAAATATGTTTTATAATAGGAAGCGAATTTTGCAATTCGTCATCCCCCTCTCTCTTTATATGAGTTTAAAATTCAGCTCCTGGTCTTGGATGATGTAGATAAGCAATGATGAAATTAAAAGTAAAAGAGGATTTTCTACTATTTGTAAGAATCATTGTGTCCTTGGAAGAATTATCCAAAAAAAAAAAAAAAAAAAAAAGTTGAGATTGTTGGTTACAAATAGTTTAGAAATCACAATGCAGTCCTCATATCCAAAAGAAGAGTGATATACCATATAAATGACAAATGTCCTTTGAGAAACTACTAAAGCCAGTACAACCACACAAGCATATCCAAAAACTTGATGGCTTGAAGGACTTGGAAGAGGTTGTAGAGATGTGATTCAGGTAGTTTTTGCCGCTGTATCAGTAATGGTGACTTGCTTTCTTTGCAACTGCATGTGGGACAAGGATCAGAGAACATGTAGCTTCCATGATGTGAATGGTTGTTCACTTCATATTAACTGAGTTGACAATGTGATTTTCTTATGGAAAAAATAAAAAATCCAAGTCAGAAAGCCAAAACAAGATTGGTACTTTTTTTTAATGGAAACAAGTTTCAGAACAAAATATCTGATCAGAAAAGAAAATAAAGGAAACTTTCTGACTTTTGGAAAAAAAAAAAAAAAAAGGCAAATGTATTCTATATGATTTCCTGAGCAGCTGTGATTAATTTAGATATACAGATATTGGTGAATAAAGTAATAGATAGCATTACTTTATGGAATGCATTACTTCCAGGAATGATAGAAGGCCTTTTTAACAGATATTTTAAAAAATATATGGTATCATATGAGTTAATATTAGTTATATCCTTTCTCTTTGTCATAAGCTGTTTGTCATAGGACTTCTCTCTTTAAAAAGTACATTTTATATAGTTTTCTTTAGACTTAACAAAAGACTTGCCAACAGTTATATTCAAGAAAACTAAAAGGAACAGTTAATCTTCTGTAAGTCATGGAACTTTCCCACTGGGTCTGCTATGCAATGCTACCAGAACAAAATAAATCATATTGCCAAATCCATGCAACTGCACTTTTTTTCAGCATACACTTCTTGTTTGCCCTGGACATTTACATCGAAAGATATTTCAAAAATGGAAAGTTTTAGGGTAGTTCAAGGGGAAGGGAGAAAGTAGGAGTATCCAGTTTCCTGTGGAAACAAGCTTTATACAAACCCGTTTGTCTGCCAGCCCTCCACTTCATCTCCCCCAAATGAATTCTGAACCTGTAGATCTCATATGCCATCCCATGCCTACTACAAGGTTTATCAATAATTAAGCAGGACTAGGTGGGATGGCAAGACCCATTAAAGCCTGAGATCGTGTTACTGTCATGTAGTAGGCACATAAACAATAGATGTAGCCCTAATTTCACTTTTATATGTGTTCCCTAAATGCTATGAGATTTTTGCAAGCACAAAGTTCATGGTACTGCTGTTAATATACAGCTCAGTAGATCCCAACGTGCAGTCCAATCAGTACCTGGAATCTACAGAATATGGGCAAAAAATTGTTGAATCTGAAAAATGTTCTTCAGTTTATGTAAATCACATAGCTCCAGTAACTCTAAAGAATTTGCAGATTTACATCAAGTCACATTTGTCAAAAAGCTGATCCATAAGGCTTATCCATAAGCTGTATACATCCTCTAAAGAGTAAAAGACAGTGGTTGATGTTCAGAGAAATGCACTAAGCAGTTAATAACTTCCTGTTCCTTGACAGATGTTATCTTCTTATACATAACATCTACATACATAGCAATATAAGAGTGTTATTTTTCCCAGGACTTTCCATGCAAACATAAGAAAGATATATGTTACTTTTGCTGTTCAGAACATCTGACAGTTCTGCAGTATGCCAGCTAAGCCCAGCTCATACAGCTGATTCAGTGAGCATTAATATTCATTAAAAGCAATAATGAAGTGATATTGCCCTAATTTAGAGCACTGACAGGAGGCTGGTGGCAATAGTCAAAGCTGGGCCAGAAGACCCTGTCTTGCTCTTGACTCAAGCATGCCTGTGCAGCAGCCCACAGGTCATTAAGTCCTGCTGTTTAATGTAGGGCTTTCCAACCAAGAGCAATGAAGTAAGAGAGAAGTTCCACTTCAGTCCTGATGCCTTTGCACTATAACACAAAGTTGTGGTTTGCATGGACCAGGTGGACCAGTGTGGACCAGGTAAGCTGATTCTTTGGCACATTCAGGCCAAAGTTTTAAAACGTCAGTGCTTAAATATATATTTAAATTATAAGCAATGGTTTTGCATCAAGCAGCTCCAAATAAGTCGGGGAACATCTAAAGATTTGTTGGCATATTTTGTCATCCAAAACTAGAAATGGTCTTTCTGGACATTTCAGAATACCTCAATCATCAACTAAAATAATGATGTTAAAAAGGATTTCACACAACTGGAATTAGCGAAGGACCTGAGAAGGTCCAAACAGATCTTTTCTATTTACAGCTAAAAATGAAAGGCAGTTAGGATGATCAATGCTGATTTTATGCAATAATTTATTACTTACTGTGGGCAAACAGAGACCCAAGGAGAGGAAAAACAGCATTTAACACTTTTATTAAGCAACCACTGCCAAAAGGAAGAGTTTCTGGTTCAAGTGTGAAGACGGCTTACACCTCAGCTATGACCATGATACGCGTAGCATGCTCCACAGATACTCCCTGTTCCTTCTCTTGAAGATTTCCATCCTTTCTGGTTGCGAAGAACCTCCCAAGAGGCCCCATGCTGACGGGTGCTGGCTTGCCTCGCTGCTCAGGGTTGTCAGCTGCAGCGGTCAATGCGTGCTCCGTGAACAGCAGACACTGCTGAGGACCAGTGCCTGCAGCCAGAGCCCCAGCTATCACTTAGCATAATAAACCCAGATTAGCCAAAGGACGAGATGCTTCCTGCATGACTCTAACAGATCACTATGGTTATGTTTAAAGGAATAAATTAAACAGTGCAAGCTAATGTTCCCAAAGAGGGGAACTTGACTGTACATGGCTAAGCTGTCAGAATGACCCCAACTGGCACTCAAGTCCTTCAGACAGTCCCTGGACGTGCTTTGTAAACCAGCATGGGCCTGTGGCCACTCTCAACAGTCGCTTCTGTTGTAAGCACAGTATTCTGAAGGGTAAAATTGCTGAACAGCAATAAGGCAGGCAGTTCTCTGACCATTGGCCTCCACGCCAGAGAGCAGCCCTGCCTAGACATAACACCAAGTATAGATATCAGCATTGGCACCCAGGAGGGCAGGAGTAGGTCCTTGGCTCTTGGCAAGCAAGGCTCAACCTTGAGCTGGGCACTCCTTATTACACACCAGGAGAGAGTTCTCAGCCTGGGATATTGCCAAATCACCCATTTACCAGCAAAAAGTCTTGGGCAGCAAGCTAGAAATCATTTATCTATAAGGGTGCCCTGAACTACTGCAGAAAATAGTTTAAGATTAGCGAGACCAGTCAGTGACAGCAAAGCTCTCTGCCTTGGAGATTAAGTCACAAGTCCCAGCCCCAGCTCTCAAGCATGTTTGTTTATTTTATTCACTGGCTGTTTAACATTTGATACATAAACACTGCTTGGGCCAAGAACAGGAATCCACAACTCACCCTTTTAAGGCAAATTTCCTGATAACAGTACCTAAGACTTGTGCTTGTTCACGTGTTTTCTGTCCGGACCAGTGGCTCTTCAGTTCTTTGCTGCAGAACAAAAAGGCTTCAAGGAAAAAGAGAAACACCCAACAAACACTAAGATCATCTCTAGTTTGGATAGTTTCCTGATGAATGGTTTTGAACTTCTGCAGCACAAAGAGCTCATGGGGTGGTTGTTACCTGTCCCCAGGGTGAATTATCCCTAACCCAGGTGGACTACAAATGAAGAGATTTCTCCTTTTTTTTCCTGTTAATTAATCAGCTAGTCTCATAAAAGTAGCTGGTGGTTTTATGCTCATTCCCACCGATACACCATAGGTATATTCTTGCATACCTTGGGCTGAATCTTTCAAGGAACTAGGTAGCAAAGCAAATCAAAGAGTCCCAATTTGGACTCAGGTAAGACATAGAGCTGCAGGGAGGAGCTTTTGCAGAGCAGAACTTTAGGCATCTTTGCAATTTCACCAGTGATAACAAGGCATTTGCATACCTGTGGATTTCAGATTTTTCGTCCTCAGCTGACATCCTAAATTCTAACTACATTCCTTTTAAACATTCAGTTGAGAAGTCTACATACTTCAGCGATTCCATGTTTCTATGTCTCAGTTTTTTATTTGTTGCATATAGCTAGCACCAATTGCCTACTTATGCCTGCTTAAGAACAGCTACTGAAAACTAGGAAGTTTTTGTGCTGTTAAAGATATCCATGGATGCAGTTTTCTTCAAGACTGCTGAAGTCTTGCTGCTGCTGTTAGATCAGTATCAGCGTAGAGGCCCGATGGGAAACAGAGAATGAAGTTCTCTTTCAACCAGGAAGGGAGAAGAATAGAAAATAAAGCAAACAAGAATGTAGAAGACCAAAGTGAAGGAAGAAGTGGGAGGGACAGCTTTGTCCTGCAGAGCCCTAGAAGTTCGTATTGATGCTCAGAGGGCTGGAGCATCTCCGCTATGAGGACAGGCTGAGAGAGTTGGGGTTGTTCGGCCTGGAGAAGAGAAAGCTCCGAGGAGACCTTATAGTGGCCTTCCAGTACCTGAAGGGGTCCTACAGGAAGGATGGGGACGGACTTTTTATCAGGGAGTGTAATGATAGGACAAAGGGTAACAGTTTCAAACTGAAGGAGGGTAGATTTAGATTGGTTATCAGGAAGAAATTCTTTACTGTGAGGGTGGTGAGGCACAGGGACAGGTTGCCCAGAGAAGCTGTGGATGCCCCATCACTGGAAGGGCTCAAGGCCAGGCTGGATGGGGCTCTGAGCAGCCTGGTCTAGTGGGAGGTGTCCCTGCCTAGGGCAGGGGGTTGGAACTAGATGCTCTTTAAAGTCCCTTCCAACCCGAACCATTCTGTGATTCTGTGATATCCACAGTAACGTTTAATTTGAATGGATGGTAAAAAATAGTTTCCTGCAAAACTTACCTTTGCATGGCGCTGCTTAAAGTGGGGTCCTTTATTTCAATTGGAAGTATAAACACTTTTTTCAATGATTGCATTGGAATGACAAACTGAAAGAAAGGCAAGATTCATAAACCACAACATGAATGTTGAGAATGTTTAGCCTGAACTGAGGAAACAAAGGTAGCCTTCCTCCACAGGAGATCAGCCGTGCAGTATCTCAGTACTTAGTGCTGGTGAGATGGTGAAAGGGTCTGAAAGCAAATTCCTCCAACTCATTCTGGTTGGGTGACCAAAGAAAGACAGCCTGCACAGAAAGTAGTTTTTACTATTTGTCATTAAAGGGCTTGAAATTAAGAATAAGGCTTAGGTCCTACAGTTGAAAAACAAACTTGAGAGATGTCTCCTCTGTGGAAAGCAACCAGTAAGAGTAGGGCTTTGAAGAAAAAAATCTCTTCTAAACTAAACTTTGGACCTATCAGTCTAGTTTTGTTCTAATCTGGTTAAAGTTAAACCAATATTTTGTAAAATTAAGATGTGCGCTTCTCCGAGTTATATTACTTCTAGGATTCTTTCCCCTTTTTAAGTAAGGAAGGCTGGAAGACAGTCCATCTGATTTAAGCTATTTTACTGGGAATTTCTGCCATATTTTGAGCTTATTCCAAGTGGCGGTGGAGATATAAATAGTAGAATAAACAAACATCTGCGCAAGCAAAGTTGAAAAGTCAGAGACCAACGAGATTATCAGTTGTTTCTGCAGTACTTCCAGCCTGCCCACATACCAAATGTGATATCATGTGACAAACAAATTCTTTAATGCCAGCAGCAAGACTTGGGGTCTTTTAATTCCCTACTTACTCATTCTGAAGTATTTTTTCATTATTTTCATTCTGAAAATAGAGATAATTGCATTAAAGCCACCAACAATGAAAGTCCCATGGTTTTGGTCAAAAATCCTAAGTTATGCATTGCATTTCATCGTGCTTTTATGGTATCTTTGTAAACATAAGGGCAGCTGCATCTTCAGGAATGAAATTCCACAGGTAAAATAAAACGTTCCGTCCCTTCTAAACCTACTCTTATTCAAGGCTCTGAAGCAGGAAGATATTTTTTATCCAATATTTGTGTGCAAATAATATTTATGACAAAATAATGACCAGGCATAAGACTCTCAGTATATCATATTTGATTATAAATACTACTCATTTGGCACTTCTTCCTGACTATAAGCACAAAGAAATAGACAATCTTGCATAATGAAAACAACTAGAATAATGAGCACGTTGTTAGAATGCCAGTTTTTTAATACTCTCTACAAATGCAAATAAGTTAAAATATATTTACTGATTAATGAACAAACACCTGTCTTCCCTGGCTTTTGATCTGAGGTTATGTCCTTTAGTTCCCAGGAGAATTATTATTTTTTTTATTAAACTGAGTCAAAGACTTTTTTTCTTGGTGGGCTTTAGTGTATGTGACAAAAATGTTTAGATCTGCAACATGTTCCAGAGCTCTAATGCAGAAGATGATTTATGAATCTTGTCTCCAAGGACCAAAGTCTCTGCTGAAAGTACTGTGAAGAATCACATTCACTTTAATGCCTTGAAATTAAACAGAAAATTGAGCTCCTTTCATTTATTTTATTGCCAGTTTCAGTAGTGTGGTGGCAACATTTGAATGTATTGCATTGGCATTCTGTCACTAATGTGCAAAGTAGGTTAAAGAGTCATTTCAAGACTGACTGTCCAGAAGTCATTTTTAAGCTGCTCTGAAATTCTTCTTCCTATTTTGACATTATTTATGTGTTATGACTTATTTATTTCAGTGGGAATTGCAATTTGTCCTTTAAATGTGCCAGTCCTTTTTAGAGTTCTCGCAGTTCATTTTCAAACTGGGATGTAGGTCTGTTCTGCATCAGGTTCTCATGTCAACATTGGAGTGATTCCTTTTTAAAACCCAATCTTTCATTGTTGTTTTCTTGAGTGATGGTTGCATTTGTGAATCCTGTAAGTGTGATTGCAGTCTGAAACTGGAGACAGTTAATCTAGGAACACTTATTCCGCTACCATGTAACCACAGTCTCATGGGATGAGCTGAGCGGAAAGTATGGGATGCCCAAAACATTTACTATATTGGACAAGAAATTGGAGCCTTTTGAGCTCTTTCCAAGTACTTGTGATGTTTGACCTATCCATTAGTCATACTTGGTCTATGATCTCTGGAGTATCTTTTATAGGAGGTGAGCTAATAGTCGCAAAAGATGGATAGTCAGCTAAAACACGTAAAGGGATACAGCATATCAAAACAAGATGGAGTTGTTCTGTATTAGTAGTTAAAGTAATACAGTAATATGCCAAGTACCAGTCTCAAGGTGCTGTAGAGGGGGAACTGGTGTCACCATTCCCATTTGACAAGTAATGAGATCCAACTTGCCATGGTCACCCACACAAAATGTGGCAGAGTTAAGAATAAAACAAAGGCTTAAGAAAACATTACTTGTGAAAAGCCAACAACAAACCGCTTGCTATGTAAATAGATAAGGCACAGGGAGGAGAGAACCAGAGTAGTGCAGTGAAGGGACAGAGGGGAAGCAGATGTGAAGAGAATTCCCCAAGGAAATTCAGTGACCGAACCAAACTCAGAGTTCACGCACCCACCATCGGAGTCGTGTTCAGCCCATCTCTAGGGCATCCATGGCACAGTGCGGAGGGCTGTATTTTCCTGAATGATCCAGTTAACATTTTTGACATCAAATATCCAGGCCAATAGATATTTTAGAGGACTCTCCTAGATAGGGTAGGCAAGAGCTGGAAGAGGTCACCGTTACATTCTTCAAGGTCCTGTAGACATAACTGTTTATACCCAGTCTCTCTGTGCTAATTACTATCCCCATTTCATTGTCAAGAACATTCCTCTCTCCTTAGATAACACTGACAGTTAAGTTCTCAGATCAGTATCCTTCAGATTTCTCCGTGCCCCTTTTCTTATGTAGAAATACCTTCATACAATTGCAAAACTCCCCTCAAAGCTTTTCTTTGCCAGAATACTTTATAGTTGTTAAGAAACTGTTATTCTGAAGTCTTATTGCACAAGTAAGTAATTGTATAATTATTTATCTTCTATCTGTATCTAGCTGTGGCCTCTAGATTTATAAGCACTTAATACAGGGCAATCCAGGTTAAGTAAAAGGGTACCCATGCACTACTGAAATATTAATATGCATTTATTTGTGTTTCTCTCTCTTTAAATCTGTCTAAACTAGAATATGATCCTTGTATACAGTCAGTTAGATATGAGAATAGATTTACGTCAAAAACACTGACTTTTAGAATTCTTCCTCAGTCTTTACCAGGCAGGAGATGTCACTGAGGAATGAAAAAATCTTCAATAGCTAATTTTCTTGGGTAACAAAAACTTTGCAGAAAGAAGCTGCTCAGACCTGTCAGGAGAATATTCTTTTCCATGTAGGAATGATGAGATTAACAGGGAATGTGGGATAATGCTGCGACATTACTCCTCGTACTGGTATTAGCAATTCGTAGAATTAAGAAGTATCGCAACTTTAAAATTATTTCAAATATTTTCATGCCTTTTATATATCAATGTGCACTGTGTTAGTTTTGTTTGCAGCAGCCAAGATAACCTATCTTCAAGGCGATGATTCTTATCACAATGACATATGTGCCAGGACTCTTGCTTCGTAGCCAGGGATTAGGTTAAAACCTGTAAATGCAAAAGCTTTTTGTTCTTCGATGTGTAATCTGGGTCCTAAATACTGAAAGAAACCCACATTGACCTCTTAGTATAAAAATAAGATTAGAAAAAGAAAATTATGGAGGTCCTCTTTCTCTAATGAAATGATTACTGTTATCAGGAAGAGAAATATTTCTAGCAGGCTCCTGTGTCCTCTACTTTAAGACAGGTACAACAGTATGGAGAATCTGACACCTAGTATAGACTTTTAATGCTTTATGTAGAAGAAGAGCAAAAATCTGAAATATGCTTACCAAAATATTTTCTTATCTTCCATAATTTAAAATATTTTTTACTGTGATTTATTATTTTTGTCTATTCCACCTGAATGTCTGAATCTCACATATCCGTATGGGAGACAAACTTGATGATGTACCTCATTAAAAAAATAAAGCTAAACATTTTGCTCAAAACAGAAGCATGTCATGTCTGAGAAAGGGAGCTTAACACTCTTTCTTCTCAACCTTTAATGTCATAACATTCGCAGTAATGAGCCACTTTACACAGGGCTTTGATTACATTGGGTGGGAAGGGGATGTAATGGCTGACGCGAATATCACTACATTGAGCTCTTCAGCTATTATCTCCTCCCATCAAATGCAAATCACCAACCATATCATGATTTTCTGTCTCTCTTTTTCTATATATTGCATTAAATCACCTGAGACAGTTTAAGGCATCAGAATTTTAGATTTTATTTTCTTTCACTAATCTTGTGACATAAATTCAGCTCAGCTTAAATCAAGCACTCAAGCTGAGCTTCCTGTTTTGCATGCTGATCTGCCAGTTGTCAGCACAAGCTGAATGGAAAACAAACCCAGTATCTCAATATTTGAACAGCCATTATTGTAAATAATTGCAGTACTGCCATAAAGCTACTTACAGAATGAATATATATTGAAGGTATGCATGCTGTGCCTCTAATGTGCTTAGAATGCTACTTTAAAGACAAATGAAAGACAGAGCACATCAATGCAACAAACAAGAAGGAAAGAAGAAATGAGACACAAAACTCTTAAAGTCATATAAATATTTAAATGTCGCCTATAAGTAGAATTGTCAATAACTAGATTAATACAAGCAGCAACAACATTTCCAGAAAGAAGCTCTGATAAATATGAGGGGGAAACGTCACTCTGTGTCTTGTCACTGACTGAAGATAATCTGAAGTCCCGACATCAAATTCACTCTAAAGAATTACATCTTCTTGTTTCATATGATGATAGGCCATTTTGTAAGACTATAATTTGGTCTCAGTTGACTTGAAAATTGCTCCAGGCCACCATGGATTGTTTGAAAACGATAAAACAAAATACACAATTTTTGCAACATCCATTTCTGAGTTTGATTGTTTTATACAGTTCATTTTTCTCCATTCCCGGCGCACTAACTTGATCTTTTCAGTTCTTCTGAAAACCCAAGGTACCTTTGCAGGTTATATCTCCTACTCCACAATAGTTGAGTCAAGAAGTTCACTCAGTTCTTTTATTATATTTCAAATAAGGAATAATCATTAGGGAAATAAGGAAGCATGGATAAAATAGGCTGTGTCCCCCATCTGTCTGAATAACTGCAATCCAAAAGCAAAAAAAGTGCTAATAAATTAGGAGAATGAAACATTAAAAAAAAAAAAGAGTATTGAAAAGTTGTGGAATAGAGAATAGCTTTATTTTATAAAGTCAGTGAGGGGCTTGGGTGCTTAAAGTGTATAATGTGAAATGAGCCAGCTGAAATAATTATTTATCATTGGCTAGCACACAGTGAATTCTAAATGGAAAGCAATTTTCAATTAACCAGTCATGCTACACTTACCTGAGGTTGTGTTGCATAATCAATCATGAAGAAATGTTATTTGTCTACTGCTTATGAGTCAGATGGTTCTAATGCTCATTTGAAAAC